>JARHVA010000936.1:2730000-2852500 GCA_037957365.1 Torreya grandis | reverse complement strand
AAAATCCAAAGAAACTTTCTTTGGTCAGGTTCTGAGGAGAAAAAGAGAATGCCTCTTATTGCATGGGATAACATTTGCAAACCGGTTAAGGATGGTGGATTGGGTATAAGGAAAATAAGAAGTATGAACACTGCCCTTTTAGCTAAACAGGGTTGGAGGGTCTATCAGGAAAATAAAGAATGGAGTAAAATATGGAAGCATAAGTATTTATTTAAGGCACAGTCAATTCATGACTTCTTTACTACTCCAGATATTTCTCATCCGTCTGCTATCTGGGGGGCAGTCCAGGGAACAAAACATGTTCTTAAAGAAGGTAGTGCATGGAAAGTAGGTAATGGTAAAAAGGTGAAATTCTCGGAAGATACCTGGGTAAGAGGTAAACCCTTACAGGAAGAAATCCAAAAAAAAGATGTAATAGAAAGATTTAAACAAAGAGTGGGGATAATGGTTAATAAATACTGGCAAAACAACACTTGCGTAAACCTCACTGACTATGATCAATATCTCAAGGATATTCAATTATCCCTAAATGCTATATCCCTATATCCCAATCAAGAAGATAAAATTGTTTGGTATCAGGAGCCAAGTGGACAGTTTAAAGTCTCTTCCATCTTCATATCCAAGGGAAATGGTAGAAAACCGTTATGGACAAGAGCCTGGATCAAGGCACTCACTCCTAAAATCAAGTTCTTTTACTGGACCCTTCTCTAAAATAAAATTTTGACTCTGGATAATTTACAGAAATGCGGAATCAATATTGTAAACAGGTGTATTCTGTGTAAGAGAGACCTTGAAGATAGAGATCATCTGTTTGTGAATTGTTCCTTCACTCAGCTTGTTTGGAAGGAGGTTCTCAATCTGTGGGGCATTACATGGATTCATCAAAAGAATGTTGAACTTTCTCTCAAAAGCTGGTATTGCCCTTCAAAGAACCCTGAAGTTCTATTCTTATGGAAAATTACTCTTCCCCATGTCTGGTGGGGAATTTGGAAGGAAAGAAATAACCGAATATTCAGAAAAAAAGAGCTCCCTGGATGGGTGGTTGGCCAGAACATCATTAGAGCTCTAAAGGAAAATTTTTCTTCTCAAAAAAATCCAAGATCTAATCTCAATGTGGATAATCCTCTGAGGAAGGATATTATTCTCAGTGAACCTGAAAACCCCAGATCAGGTGTGACTTGGATTAGTCCACCTCAAGATTGGATTAAAGGTAACTTTGATGGTGCAGCAAAAGGGAACCCGAGAAATGCTAGTTGTGGTGGTGTTCTGAGAAACCATGTGGGAAGGGTTATTGATGCTATTGCAATTCCCATTGGTATATCTAATTGCCACATTGCCGAAGCTACAGCTGCCCTCCAAACCCTTAAATTAGCTGTGGACTCTAGATATTCCAAATTGTGGCTTAAAGGTGACTCTTTGAATGTTATAAATATCCTTAATAATAAGAATATTGTGTCTTGGACCATAGAGGATAAGGTAAAGGAAATGAAAACATTATTGAACAAATTTGAAGAAATAAAAATTACCCATACCTACCGCGAAGCCAATGGAGTTGCAGATTGGCTTGCCAATTGTGCTATCCGGGAAGGGAAAAAAGCGAGGTGGGATGAAACCTTAGTAAGGAACGTGGATTTAAGGGCTATCATTCGTCTCGATGCCACACATGCAAAAGAAGGGAGGATTGGAGTGTAATAAAATCCTAATGAGTAGGAGGAGTGGTAGCACGGGGAAAGGAACCCAATTATTAAAAAGCAAGGTCCTCTATAGGGAGAAGCAGATCCTGAAAAGCCAGAAACAAATTCGACGTCCCAATCAACTTGATAGCAGGAGGATCTAGGGTAATATCCACAGTAATCAGGTTTTAAAGAAAATGAGTATGGCACGAGAAAGAAAGGGAGAACCTCGTAAGCAGGAGCCCAAGAGTTGTGCAGAATGGAGAGATAAACCCCAAGTCTGGAAAATTATGCAGAAAGGAAATGTAACTAGCTACATGGAAAGACTCCATGGCTCTAAGCCACATATCACGATGGCCTTCTTCAAAAATTGGTCCGACGACAGGGTCACCCTGCATGGTATAACCGTAAATTTAACTGAGGATTTTCTTGCTGAGGTTACAGGGTTGTCAATGGAAGGAATCAAATTTTCAAAGTAGACTAGCATTTCGAATGAAGCATTTTGCAAGTTCCCCAAAATAGATGAGGAGGAGCAGAAGTTGGTCAAAAATGGGGACTTTTATGAGCTGGATCAGATTAAAGGGATATGGAGGGATGTCCTAAGCTATATAAGGGAGTACTTTATCCTGGACGGTAGAAGCAAACGAGTGCATAAGTTCCATTTTGTCTTCCTCAACCACTTCAGGCATAAGGTCAGCTTGTCTTTTCCTTTCTATATTCGCTACTCCCTGATTCAAAGTCTTTATGCTCATAGAAAAAAGGATTTGCGCCCTATTCTTCACGAAGGCCTAATCCTGCTTATTGAAGGCTATTGCAAGAATAGGGCACTGGTTAAGTATCCCAAATAGGGGAAAAATAAGTTGCCAGGGAATAAAAAGAAAGAAAGTGTAAGTAGAAGAGGAAAAATTAAGACCCCTAGTCCTAATAAACAGAATGCAGAAGAAGAAAGGGGTCGGGAGAGACTTAAAGAACCTGAGGAGGAAAAATCAGAGGATGAAGATGGAACAGAGAGTTGGGAAACCAACTCTAGTAATGATGAAGAAGGATCGAAGGAAATTGAAAAGGATAAAGTCAATACTGAGGAGGATTCTGTTACCAAAATAGAAGAGTTGGAGGAAAACCAGAAAGTGGCAGAGGAAGACACTGTACAGGAAGATCCTGGTGAGGACCCAACTTCTAAGAAAGAAAAGGAAATATCTGTCCAAGAAGATATTCAAAATATGGAGATGGAAATTGAAGAAGGAATCAATGAGCGGGAACAAAAGAGCAAAGATGACCTCTTTGAAGAAGATAGGAATAGCCCG
This sequence comes from Torreya grandis, assembly GCA_037957365.1. Lineage (NCBI taxonomy): Eukaryota > Viridiplantae > Streptophyta > Pinopsida > Cupressales > Taxaceae > Torreya > Torreya grandis. The sequence goes on along the minus strand of JARHVA010000936.1, from coordinate 2,849,523 downwards.
AATAAAAAATCTGAGGATTGGAGAGGAAAGAATCAGAATGAAGAAATTTACACTCCTATGACTTGGGTTAACAGTAAAGCTGAGTCTTCCTCCCAATTAGATTTCTGGCTATGTAGGGAGATCATTGAACTCAAGAAAAAAGTGGAAACATTGGAAGAGTCTCTGAAAGCTGCTTGGAACAAAGTAAACAACATGTAAATTCAGCTAAGCGAGATCCCTGTGAAGCTCAAAGCTTACGAAATCAATCTCTGGGAGTTAATAAAGGATAACAGAAAGAAAATGGATGAAGTAACGTCTAACGTTTGTGCAATAGCTATCAATATAGGTAAATGAGCCAATGAGGAAACCAAAGCACTAGAGGGTCCCAGCAAATGGACAAGGCAAAGTTCCAGAAAGAAAGATACACAAAAAGGAGCTTTGCTGGAGGTTACCACACAGGAAACTGGTTTGAAAGAAAAAGAAGCCATGAACTTGATTCTGGAACTGGATGAATGATCTGGTCCTTCTTGGTGGTAAAGAAACTGGTATAGTTCTTTGTTTTTCACATGTTAGCTTTTGTATGTTGTTTCTCCAGACTTTTGTATCTGGGTTTTGATCGGAAGTATCTCTGATGGTTTCAGGACCATTCAAAACCTGATTTTGCTACTTCTCTGTAGTGTTTTTTAGGCATTGTTGTTTTTTTATGTTTTTTTTACTCTTTGTTAAAGGGTTTCGGGGCCCCTTGAAAACCTGCTTTTACCTCTAATCTAAAACTTAGTTTTTTTTTTAAAGAGTATGACAAGATGTGACATTAACACTTATTTTTTTGAAGATATTTCTAACTATTTTGGATTTAATTTAGACTCCACATTTTTCACCCAAGTAAAAACATAATTTGGTGGCTAAAATAATCCATGTTCATGGAGTTTTAGATACCTCTTCCATAGTGGACTTGATCTAATATTGAGAAGATGTGTGAGATAGGATGAAGTATTTGATATCCTTATAGCATGTCATGATGAACCTTTTAGGGTTAATTTTATAATAAATATGACATCTTTTAAAATCCTTACCACTGGTTACTATTGACATACTATTCATACATATGCTATCACATATACTCAACAATGTGATGCATGTCAACATATGGGGAAATATACATGTTCAAATGAGATACCACTTTAGCCACAGTTAGCATTGTAACCTTTTGAAAAATGGAGGATTGATTTAATTGGTTCAATAGACCCACCTTCTTAATTAAATGTGTAAATGTTGGTATATATAAAATACCTCACTAAAAGGGTAAAATTCCAAGATTTGACTCATACACAAGATGAAAAATGTAGAAGAATTCCTCTATGAGAAAATATTCACATGATATGGAGTCCACGATAGATAGATTATAATCGAGGTTCATAGTTTAATATTTATTTAATTATAGACATTGTACAAGAGTATGAATTTAGGCATAATAATTCCACTCCATATCACAGACAATCCAATGGCCAAGAATAAGTCACTAATATGGAGTTGGAGAACATCCTTACCTAAATAGTAGTTATACACCACCATGATTAGGAAAAACATCTTTTGGAGGTTGTATGGGATTATAGGATGACATGGAAGATAAATATGGTATTCACACCCTATTATTTTGTCTATGATAAGAAGGTTGTCCTTCATATAGAGTTTAAACTCAAGACTCTATGGACTAACCTAGAACTTGACATGGATTTGATGGAAGTAGATAAGCAAAGGGTCATAGATATCAACACTCTTGATTAGATAATTATAAATGATATACATCACATAAATAATTCATGAACAAGGAATAAAATTTCATGATAGGTGTAATACCCCATATATTTGAAACTCTATGCCCTTATGGTCGACATGTGTTTCCTATTATGTTGATCTTTCAAATGCATAGGAATTCAAATGTTGTTTCATCTATTATTTTGAAAATATGTTTTTGATTTAAATATAATTAGAATAATTTTTTTATCTTAAATTATAACATTATAAATATTTAAATCCACATAAATCATTATAAATTATATAATATATTTTATTAGCAACTTATGCCTTGTCTCTCTAGAAAGGCTAGATGATCTATTAGTTAGGCCCTAGAGTAGAGTGGATGAATATGCTCGTGGAGAATAAATTTGGACAATGTAAGAGAAGCTATTATTTAGTGTAAAGTATATTTTGAATTTATACTAAGTGAGTAATTTTTATAAGTACTCTCACATGGTCTTTTAAGACATGACATGACTCTTGTATGAAAACTACCCTCTCATTTATTGGGTTGGGTGGAAAATCCTCTGCATAAGAAATTTATATAGATATTTATTTCCACACTTAGTCTTAATTTTGGGGGTTAATTTAAGGAGATTCATTTAGGTTGGATGATTTTACATGGACAAGGAAAATCTTGGAGCGGTTTATATGCAAGAATATTAGAGGTATGATTCTTCCCATTTTCTTATTGATTTTGGTAAATGCTTAAAAAATTAATAAAATATATCTCTATCTCTCCTTAAATCTTAGATATTGAAATTATAAATATAAATTAGTTCATTATTGATTTGTATCATTTTTTTCAAGTAATGTATATTTCTCTCCTTATCTTTCTTATAAAATTAGTGAAACAAAAATATGTTTTGATTGTGTTTGTTTATTTAAGCACTCTCTCTTTAATAAAATTTAAAATAATTTAGCATGGTTAATCTTCATGTATTAAATATGGAAATAAGGTGTGGTTCTCTCCAATTCCTTAAGAAACTATAATGAGTGACATTTTTTTTCAAACCCTCTCCTTGTTACTTGTGTTTAGAAAATCCTAAATATTAAATTATGGTTATTCTCAAAATCATGGTATAGAACAAATGGTAAATTGGAAATTTGTTTAAAATCCAATATGTTTTTATAGCCTTTTTTGTACTTCTCTTTTTTAAAAATAATAAATAAAAATATGTATGGTTTCTCTCATGTTTTAGTTTTTATTTTACCTTTGCATAAAGGGATATCTTATTTTTTTCCTCTTTTTCTCCAACATGTCCTCTACTATCTTCTCTTCATTGCATTTTAGATGAAATCAATACTACAAATGGAAATGATTTATTTGACTTGTGTGTTGATTGTTGAATAAAATGGCATTCTTCCTTCCTTATTTAAATATTTAAATAAGTTTATTGGTTGATATATTTACAAAAAGAACAACAATAATAATTAGTAGTAGTAGTAGTAGTAGTTAAACAAATATATAATAATAATCCTCTTTCTTTCACTCCCTCACTTTCTCTTTTACTCATGAAAGTTAAAACCTGGAAGTAGAAAAAAATGTTCATTTTAGATTTTTAAATGGTATAAAAGAATTATGATTTATATTCATTTTATAAAGGTATAAAATTATGATGTTTGATATATTGTTTAAATATAAATAAATTATATAGGAGTGTTAATTTATAAAACAAATAAGTTACTTCTATTGAAAATAATAAAAAATAAAGATATATGTATATTTACAAGATTATAAATATATACGAAGTGAATTATTAAATTATTATTGTTCTATTTGTAATGGTTGTAGATATAAAATAAAATAAAATAAATCTCATATATATATAATAAAATAAAAATATATATATCATCAAATTCATATTACTTGAGTAATGTTAAAAATATATAATATACATATAAAAAGAAAAATGAAAAAAGTGAATGAATGGGATAAAATGAAGAACAAAATTGAGGTGTTGACATTCTTTCTTTCCATAAGGAAATTTAGGGATTTTTGTTTGGAAACCTAGATCTTATGGATGTGATATACTCAATCCAATGGTGTGAGTTTAATCTACCACTACTTTAGCCAAGTGAAAAATTTAATTTAAATTTTGGATTATTTTAATTAATTAATATCACATATAATATTCCTTATTGAAGAACTTGATAATTTAAACTTCTCCAAAAATTTACCATTTAACCCAACTAAAAATTAATTAACCATTTTATTATTTGGTTCCTAAAATTTATCTCAAACATTTTACATGTTAAAGTAATAAAATTATGATAAATAAATTGTAAAAATATAATAAAAAAATTTACTTAAATGTTTTTCCAAGTTTATTGAAACCCCTTTTGGAACAAAAAAAAAAAAAACCTAAACTAGGAGTTTGCTAGAATTAGGATTTGAATTTTATTTTATTAAGTTGTAGAATTATCCAACAAATGTTAAATAATATTTAACCTCTTTATTAGTGTTATTTTTTGGGAAATTTTTGGAGGAACATTTTAGAAATAAAACTAAGTCCTATTTCTAGTTGTGACGTTGATTATAATTGACATAGTTAAAATATCTAGAAATGGTATTTTTTAAATCTTGAAGTTGAAAGAAAATTATAATAGTTTTAAATTATCATAGAAAGAATAATGTAAATTTTATTTTTAGTTTTAATAAAATTTTGAGTGATTTCATATCAAGATTATTTTATAACTTTGATCCAATTTTTATAAGTGGTTAAAGTCACTGTGGAATGGTAGACTAAATCATTATCTTTCTCACAATAAAAATATTTTGTTTTATTATATGTAATATTTATTTCTTAGATAATTTATTTTCATGAAAATAAAAATTTATCCTCTTATGTTAGATTTAAACTAGAGGCACTTTTGTACCTAATTATTAATATGAAAATTAATGTGTTTTATCTTGTTTGATAGGGTATTTTATCATAATGGTTGTCTTAGTGCATTTTGTTGTTTATAATTTGGGTTGTGACTACCCTAAACTAATTTTTACCTTTTATATGCTTGTTAACTTGGTTTGGATTTTGACCCATAAATACTTATGTTTATATCTGGTTTTAGTTACTATTGGGTAGACTTGGGATTGGGCCTACTTGAAGTTACTTTGTAGTGAACCCTTGGTATGAGTCTTGATATTCAAACTTAAGATTACATTTATTTACAAACATAATTATCATATGTTGTGATGTCATTGTAATTCATTATAGTGCCTAAGATGTGTTTGGGAAAATTAGTGTCCATAATTTTTCCTGTAATGGGGTAATTATATTAATCTTAGTCATATGACTATTCAGGTGAAGGCCAAGTACTTTCACATTAAATTTAAAAATTATTTAGGAATAGTTTATCTACAATCATCCTTAATTATGCATGTGATGGGATCACCACATATATGTAGGCATTTGGGTTAGTGGGTGTAGGCTTAGCATACTAACCCTTAAGATGCCCCTTTCCATGGGTATTATCACCTAATTTGATGATGTTCTTGGAGAACATATTTAGAAAACTAACCCTTTAGGATGCCTTCCTAGTGTGGGAAATTTAAACTTTACCTTAGGGTATTCATGGAACATGTGATTAAATATTTAACCTTAAATCACTTTCTTTTGCATAAATATTTTAACATTAATTTTCATGCATGTGTTTATTTTCAATTCCATCCACGTGGTTTACTTAATTGTTTTTATTTTTTGTAGGATAGTGTTTGATCATTTGTATTTGATATTTTTTCTCATGTCTTAACTTTAGACACCTTGAAAGGCTTGTTCAAGAGATAGATATTCTCTACATAGTTTAATTCATAGTTTATTGATATATTGACCTTATTATAATGGGATAATATAGATTCCTTGTCATACTTTAATCTCATTGTGATGCCATGTTGGATTGATTGGGTAGGTACACACACCTTGTGATGTTGTAGGTGGTGATCTATGATCTTTGGATGTGTTGTTATTTTAATAAGATGATGAGATCTTAGAAGTTCTCTTAAATGACATATTATATCCCTTATTGGCTTAGATTACCAAATAAGTCTTGGTGATGATGTATCGTAGAGGAGGCCATCAAAATTGAAAGGATATATACATCATACCTTTATTCTATGGAGTGGATATGTAGGCTATCCAAGTTATCATGGGGGCATCGAGTTTAGGTTATTAGGATAGGTTAGGGATGTTAGTTATATTATTTCATGTTTGGATCATATATATATATTTTTTTTAAATTTACATATTGTATTAAATTAAGTTTTATTTGATCATCATGCATCTTTTTTCAACCCTTTACTTTAAATCTAGTTATTCCCCTTATCTTGTGTGCCTTGAGAGTAGAGTTGTATAGTATTAGATGACTCTCCCTTGGTGATATTTAAAGTGATAACCAGGTGTTACATGATTATTTTTTTGCCTCATTTCATTTCCCTTGAGTATGTTGATAAGGTTATATGTAAATCATCTTATGATACTTTAAATATAAAAATTATATTTAAGTACCTTTTAATTAAGGTGACTCATCCCTCTTCAATAATCATGATATCACTTATTAATTTTGGTATCACATTAATCTTAGCCTCATACATTTGTATTTTTCTCTTAGAGAGGCCTCATGGTGGAAATCAAATGTATTAGATAAATCACATAATAATTATGTGTGTCACACTTCAATTGTGCATTAACTAAGTCACAACAATTTAACATTAAGAAACTATAATGAATAAATAAATATCACTGAAATAAGATATAAAAAAATTAAATGGGTTTTGGGATTAAAAAAATAGGCATTTCATTTCAGTATTAGATCTTGGGTTCATCACTAGGAACTATGGAAATATTAGTCTAGTTGGTTCAAGTACATTTCACAACAAATAGAAAATATATCATGTAATTTTAGTTTGGTCAGAATGATTCATGAGATTTATCTACAAAAAGTTACTATAACAATTATGATTCCTATGTGATCAAATATAAGAACATGAATATTTATTTGAGATATTATTTTAACACTGTGTATTAAGTGCAAGTCCTTATTTGACAATAATAGTGATAGTGTTGAGCATTGTCATTGATTATTGAGTTTTTAAATTGATGTTTTCATTGATTTCAAATGTTTTTGTGAAGGTACATGGTCAATTAATCTTTTAGGTATGTGTATGACGAGTTCTTATACCAACATAGTGAGTGTTGTTATTATATAAGAGTAATGATGCAAGAGTATTATTTGTAGAGTGTTAGTGATATCATTGAGATTAGCATGAGAGAGTAAAAGTCATTATTTCAAGTGTAAATCATAATTAAAATATTTGTATATATCTTTTTATAAGGTATGTACATGTATCTTGACGAAATGAGTGAGCTATGAAGATCCTTAGTCAAGCTTTGAAGATCTATTAGGCATATCTGAAGACATTCCATTGAAGCTATGTAGAATACTGATAGGGTTTGAACATGAGAGAGCTTTTTTTAATTTTTTCATGATGTTTTTATATATTTTAATTTTTTATAAGAGGTTTTGAGGGATTTTGACAATGGCTAGAAGATCAGCTCTAAATATCTAAGTAAGCAATGTCAAAGATAATATGAGTGAACTATGAAGATGTTCTATTAAATATTTGAAGAAGAGTGTTTTTATAATGTTAGTTTATCATACATAAGAGGAATTAGATAACTCAATATATTTTTTATTTTAAGCTTATAATGTGGCTACAAGGTCAATTTCAAGGCCTAATGAGACTTACAACCCAAGGCATAAAATATAAATAGAGAGATGGTAGCCAAATAGGGTATCAAGATCAGTTTCCAAGACATAGGTGATTAGGTGAGAATTTAAAAATTTGAATAAAGTTGTTTTAAGAATGTTCATGAATTTTTGGGTCATGGTTTCTAATTAAAGTTTTGAAAATGTATTTTAAGGCCTCTCAAATGGATAGAGTGAAGAAATGTCTACCTGAGAAGGTTTTTCAAGTGTTTATTGGAACGTGTAGTATCTAGATGAGAACCTAATATTTTAATGGTATATGGGGAAGATTAATATCTAAAATTTACAATTATTGGTTTCTAGAAAGAGGAGCTAAATTTTATGAATGATAATCAAGATTGGAAACTGGTTTAAACCCTTAGAGAACCCTAACAATGAATTGATGTTCAAGATATTTTTATAAAGTGATGTGAATTGTGTGGTATGGATATAAAAGTGATTTTATGTTGAATTAAACTATCTCAATCAACTCCATTTGTGATTGGTTTATCAAGTGAGTAAGTAGATCCTATAGGAAAGTGCTCATTTCTTGGAGATTTATTATAACAGTCAACATTGACCAAGTCAAAGTATGTAAATGGTTGAAGATCAAAGTATGATACTTTCATTTTATTTAAATTAATGTTTATGGAAAATTTATATCCATAAATTATGGAAATTTGGTGATCCAATTTGACTAGTAGGTAATAGACCTAATTTAGACAATAAGAGAACCAGGTAGAAGTGAGAAAATGATTCTTGATGTGATTTCATAAAATAGTAATGGATTAAAGTGCAAGATGATTTTGTCTGGGAATTGAGTAATATATCCATGATTTAAAAAATCTCATAATTAAATGTAATATATTTTAACATTGAAGCCGAAAATGGCTTGTGTGACTGAGTAAAATCTATAAGAGATAAGGTTAACAGATTGGTCTACAAGACCAATAGTTGCCATCAGTGCTTGTGATATTTTTCATGGATGTTTTTATAATGATATTTTAATATCATGTTCATTAATTTTAATCCATTTAATATGTTTAATTATCTATCATAATTTCATGTTTCCTTGACTGTGTTTTGAAGTTTGTTGGTAGTTCTAAGTGAGCATCTTATAGAGAAGAGTTTAAGCCTATATACCCTGGGTTGAAGCATATGATGAAGTTTGTGATGAACCTGAGTTCATGAGTTTTTTAATAGGTTATTTTTTCCATTTTTTTCAGAAAAAGTGTGTTTATGCTTTAGTTTTTTAAGACATAGTTTTTATGTATGTACAGGCTTATTGTGAATAGTGTGTTGAGAAGGAGTTCAAGTAGTATTTGGACATAAAAGGTGTTGTGGACATAAATTGAAGATATATAAGGTATATTTTAGTCTAATATGATATTATTGTTTAATTTTATATGTATTTAAGTGTTACAATAATATCAAAGGGTAACATGTTACTAAAAAGGCCTATTAGGTCTCCATAAGACCTAAAAGAGGTGTAAGAGCTAACTGAGCTATGATGGACCAATGTGTGATAAAATAATGTTATTATAATATTATAATAACTATAAAATTTAAAACCTAAGAGTTTTGAATTGGGTGGAAAAATAATAAGGATATGTGCAAGTTACATGTATAAAAGCAAGGCTAATTAGGCCTATTTTTTTGAGCTACGAGTGAGTGAAAAGAATAAGTGAATGATATAGAAAATTAGATAGTAGAATGAGGCAATTGAAAAAATTATATGGGTGACATGAATATATAATAGAAGGCCTACATATGAGGACCAAGGTTATATTACCTAATCAAGTCATGAAGAGGACTAGTTGAGCAAAGAAGCCTAGAGGCTAGTTTGAGAGGGATAGAAGTTTGCAAAGAGATAAGGAATAAAATCATCATCTATTGTATGATAAATAAGGGTTAATAAAGGTGATCAAGTGTTTCAAGTGGTTGATTTAGTTCTTAGTCATCTAGGGAGTTGGTTCCTTCTTAAAAGTGGGTGCTTGCTAAAGCCTAGATAAGTTGGTGCTCCATGTGAAGTTGGTGTTTCACTAAATTTGGTGTTTATATTATACTAATTTTAAGTAATTAATGTGTTTTATTCCCCTTTAGTTTTTACCACACACACACACACACACACATATAAATATATATATATATATATATATATATATATATATATATATATATATATATATATATATATATATATATATATATATATATATATATATATATATATATATATATTGTGTTCATGTGTTTCATTCTCTTGTAAATTAGTGATTATGCTTACTTAGATATACATGCTTGTTTAAATGATCTATGATTGCCTAAGTAAATATTTTAAAAGAATTTTTTGAATATTATTTCACCACCCCCTCTCTTAGTCATTTTTATTCTAGTAATTGGTATCATATACTATTCCTTTGAATTAGCTCTAAAGGCCTAAAAGATATCCTAAAAAGCAAGGATTGATAGTCAACAAACTCAAGGTGGCTTATCTACCAATAAGGATCCATTATTCAATAGATATAAATATGATTTTTTTAATGTCAAAATTAAGATATATTTTATGTCAAAAGTACATGATATTTGGCATTCAGTTGTGGATGGTTATATTTCACCTCATATTCCACCAATAGATGTAGTAGGTAGGAAGGCTAGTGACAATAAATCCAAGGCAATAAATGCAATTCTTAGTGGCCTATCGAAGGATGAGATTTTGAAGGTAATGTATTATGTATTAACCAAATATATATGGGACAAAGTGAATACCATATATGAAGGAGAAACTAAGGTGAAGATGACCAAGTTGCAAACTCACTAAATATAGTTTGAAGGCTTGAAGATGAATGAAGATGAAATCATTGCATCTTACTTGTTGAGTGTTGATGAAGTTATAAATATCATTAGAGGATTGGGAGAAATGAAATAATCTACTATTGTCCAACATTTGTTAATATATCACTAAATCCTAAGTAGTTTACATGAAATATTTGGACAAGATAGAAATGGATGGGCTTTATGGAATCTTGGCTAAATATGAAATAGGAATAAATGAAGGAAGACCTCCCTAGAAATAAGCATATTTTAAAGTTGAAAATAATTCAAAGGCTATGAAGGTTAAATATGAAATATGTTCAAATATTGATGACGATGAACTCATATCTATGTTTTCTAGGAAGTTAAGGTTTGGCTTAGGTAAGTACAAGTGTAAGTTATCCTTCAAATTTTTTAGTTGTGGCAACATTGGTCACTTTGCATCCAAGTGTCCTAAAAAGGATAAATCTAAGAATAATGAAGGACATGATGAACATCATGAAGATGATAGAAAGGCCTATAAGTCTAGAAATAAAATGAGAGATTTTAGTAAGAATGAAAGTAGGTAAGTGTCATTCAAAAATAAGAAGATTTTATATATGAAAGAAGATAACTCATCTAATGTAAGTGATTCAATCATATCTACTAGTGATGATGATAGTAATGTACCTAAACAAATAATAATGAAACCTTGTTCATGGCCATATAATCAGATAATGAGGGTTGTTGAAATGTGAAAGGCCTTATATTTTATGTAAAATTGAATGAAGAAGTATACTATGATAGTGAAGAAGGAGAAGCAAAAGTTAATCTTGAGGAAAAGTTGGTAGGTGCACTAGAGGAGTTAAAGTTTCAAAGGAGAAAGAATCACAAATTAAGATAATTACTTAAAGACTATGAGGATTATATTGGATTATTTGAGGAAATGTTGAGAAACACATCTAAGGAGTATGATGAGATCATCAATCAAGTTGAGGCATATATGGACATATTCAATACAAGCCTAAAGGATAAAGAGGAAGATTACATCAAGTATGAAACTAAAGTGGAATCCCTAAAAGATGAGTTGGATTAAAAATATAGCAAGGTGAATAACTTTGTGAATTTTTAAAAGATCATTGAGGCTTTAGATGATATCTTCAGTAGTCAAAAGTTTTTAAGTGACAAGACATGTTTTGGTTTCAAATAAAACCAAAAGGAGACACCTCTAGTCAAGGAGAATATTATTGATGATAAAAATGTCAACATGAAAAGACTTATCAAACATCCTAATGCTATAAGTTATGCTAGTTATTTCAATGGTTACTATTTTATATGTAGTCAGTTTGGTCATAGAGTAAAAGAATTTATAAGACCCTCCAAGAATGAGTACTCATGGAACTATGGAAGGAGTCAAAACTCATATCAATTAAAAGGTATGTATAAGATGGATTTTTATATCCATCATAATGTAGGACACATTGAAATATTTTATCCTCATAGAGTTAAAATGTCATCAAGTCAAAACATGAAGTATACATCTCCTAGAGTGCAAGAAAGAGGTAAAATGTATGGAAACCAAAGGTAGTAAAGATAAGCCATGATCAGTCTACAAGCTCAAGTGGATTGCTTGATGAGATAGAGAACGCCTCAGGTATGAAATCAAGTTAAGAATGTCTATTTTCTATCCACATTGATGATTAAATGGTTGATGATGAGATCAAGCCTGTAATGTCAATCAAGCCTAAAAGGATATTGAAGAATATTTAGTCTTGTGAGAGTATGGAGATCTGGTAATATCCTAAGTTCATGATGTTTTAATACCCTATGAAAAGGGATAAATTCATTAGGATTCATGAATACATTATTATATAAATAAAATCATGAGGTTATATTCAAATAATATTTCATCTTGAGAATATTCTAAGTTGTCTATGTTGCAAGAAAGGAGATGAAGATGGATATTATCCAAATCCTAGGTTGGTAGCTTTGAAATTTTAACTAGAGTAGGCAGTGTGATGAGAGATCTAAGGTTGATATGAGGTATATAATGTCAAAATTCAATCATTTATTATATGAGAGGTAAGATTTTGATCTCTTTTTGTATGAGTAGTTGAGATATAAAGATAAAGGGGGAGTCCTTAATTCTACACATGGTATCAAAAGTTTGATGTTCTTTAGTCATGCCAAGAAAGGTAAGTGATCTTGAGTTTCTAAGGAGATATGTTTAGACTAAATGGAAGCTTGGTATATCTTAATTATCTATAAAGAGATTATTTGATTTTGATATCATAATATAGGTATCCATGAAGTTAAGAGAAGAATGTGTCTGAGATGTTTCATATATTTTGTTTGTTGAATTTTTGATGGACCAACTAGGAGAATGATTTGAAAAGGGAAGATAGTTCTGAATAAGAAAGAAGTGACCTAATTAAGAGAAGTTTCTAAAGATTATGTGCCATATAGTGTCTTTGATATATAGTATTGGCTCAAGAGGAGAATGTATGATTTTAGTAGTTATAGGTGACCCTTGATGTCTATTATCAATAGAAACATGGTGGATGCTTGGTTTGAGGGGGAGCTATTCAGATTATTGACTAAGCTTGATCAATGTTAAAGTTGTATTGTAATATGATTTCATTATAAAATATATGATAGTTGTGAAATACCTTTTTCATTAATGTCAAAGGGGGAGAAGTATCATAAAGGTTGAGAAAAGGAATGAACCAGATCTAGGAGATGATTGCCATCAAGAGTGGTTTCCATAATTTTCTGAGTGTGTTTGCCATCAATGGTAAGGGGGAAAATATTGAGCATTATCATTAATTTTTGATTTTTGGCATTGATTTTTTCATTGATGTCAATAGTTATTGTAAAGGTACATGTTCAAGTAAGCTTTGAGGTATGTGTATGATTAGTTATTATACCAACATTGTGAGTATTGTTGTTGTATGAAAATAGTGATGCATGAGTAATATTTATAGAGTGTTAGTGATATCACTAATATCATCATGACTAAGTAAAACTCAGTATGTCAATTTTTAATTATCTTCTAAATCCTTTTCTAGATCTTGTGAGAAGGTAGGTACTGGTAGAATGATAAAATGGGTGAGATATAAAGATATTTAACCAAGCTCTAAAGATCTGTCAGGTAGCTCTAAAGATGTTTCATTAAAGCTGCAAAGAATAATTTATAGTGTTTGAGCATGAGATAGGATTTTTAAATTTGTACATTATTTTTTGAGAGCTTTGAAATTTTTACATGAGGTTTTGAAGGATTTTAAAAATGGTTAGAAGATCAACTCTAAAGATTGAAATAAGCAGCTCTAAAAATACTCTGAGTGCATTATGAAGATGTTATATTGAAGATATAGAGTGTTTGTATAAGATTTATTGAGAATAAATATGAGGCATTAGATCACGTATGATATTTTAAAGGTGAAGCCTACTTGGTGGCTAGAAGGTCAATTTCAAAGGCCAATGAGACTTGTAGGTCAAGGCATAGAAAGTAAAAAGAGAGATGGTGGCCAAATGGGGTATCAAGATTAGTTTACAAGACATGGGTGAGTAGGTGAGAATTCAAAAATGTGATTCAATTTTTTATAAGAATGTAAATGAAGTTTCAAGTCATTTTTTGTAATAAAAGTCTTGAAAAAGTATTTTAAGGTCTCTTGAGTGCATAAAGTGAAGAGATGTTTACCTAAGAATATTTTTCAAATGCTTGTTGGTACATGTAAAATATTCATGAGATCATACTATATTAATAGTATATGAGTAAGTGTAATATATAAAATTTACAAGCATTGGTTTCTATAAAGAGGAGATAAGATTTATGAATGATCATTAACATTGGAAGATGGTCTAAACCCTCAAAGAACCCTAATAATGAACTAATGTTCAAGATCTTGTTCTAAAGTGATTATAATGTTTTGTTATGTATATATAAGTTATTTTAGGTTGAATTAAACTCTATAAGGAACCTCCAAGTGTGATTGTTTTCTCAGGTGAGTGAATGGACCCTATAAGAAATTTCTTATTTCTTAGAGATTTGTTGTAATAGTCAAAGTTGACCAAATCAAAGTATGCAAATAGATGAAGATCAAAGTGTGAGACTTTTAGTTGATTTCCATGAAGGTTTATAGAAAATTTATATCTCTTATGTGTGAAAATTTGGTGATCCAGGTTGACCAGTCTCCAATAGACCTAGTGATTCAGATAATAAGAAAACCAAGCAATAGTGAGAAAATGATTCTTGATGTGTTTACATGAAACAGTGATGGATTGAAGTGCATGATGATTTTTTTTGGGAATTAAATGATATATCCATTATTTTTATAATATTTTAATTCAATGTAATATATTTTAACATTTAATCCAAAAAGGGCTTGTCTGACTGAGTAAGATCTATAAGAGAGAAGGTCAATAGATTGGTCTGCAAGACCAATATTTTCCATTAGTGTTTATGGTATTTTTTATTAAGTTTTATTTGAGTATGTTTTAAGATCATGTTCATGAATTAAAATCCATTTAATATTTTCAATCATGCATCATAATTTCATGTTTCCTTGACTTTGTTCTGAATTCAATTGGTAGTTTTAAGTGAGCATCTTGTAGAGAAGAGTTTAAGCCTATATACCCTAAGTTGAAGCATCTAATAAATTTTGTGCTGACCTTAAGGACATGAGTTTTTTTAATATGTGTGTTTTTCCATTGTTTTTTTAGCAAAAGTGTGTTTATGATATAGTTTTTTATGATAGATTTTATGTGTATGCATAGGCCTATTATGAATAATGTGTTGAAAAGGGGTTTAAGTGGTGTTTAGACCTAAAAGGTGGTGTGGACCTAAATTGAAGTTATATAAGGTATTTTTTATTTTAATATGATATTATCCTTATATTTGATATGTTTTTAAGTGTTCCAAAAAGTTCATAGGGTAACATGTTAGTAAAAAGGCCTATTAGGTCTCCATAAGACCTAAAAGAGGAGTAATAGGTAATTGAGCTATGACTGAACAATGTGTGATTAAATTATGTTTGATGCATGTTATTATAATATTATAAGACCTATTATATTTTTGACCTAATAGATTTGAAGTGTGTGGCTGACTAAGAATGATATTTGTAAGTGACATGTATAAAAATAAGGCTAATTAGGTCTATTTATGTGAGATAAGAGTGAGTGAAGAGAACAAGTGAATGATATAGAACATTGGTGAGTAGAATGAGGTCATGAAAACAATCGTAATGGTGTCATGAATATCTAGTAGAAGGTTCACATATGAGTATCAAGGTTAGAATACCTAATCAAGTCATGAAGAGGGATAGTTAAGTGAAGAAGGCTATAGGCTAGTTTGAAAGGGATATAAGTGTGAGAAGAGATGAGGAATAATATAATAGTATTTTGTATGAGAAAAAAGGGTTATTAAAGGTGATTAAATGTTTTATGTGGTTGATTTGGTGCTTATCTAGTTGGAGTTGGTTCTCTATGTAGAGTTGGTGCTTCAATAAAGTTGGTGTTTGTCTTATAGGATTGTATTACATTTGAATCATTAGTGGTTTTTCTTCCCCTTGAGGATTTCCCACATAGATATCATGTTCATATGTTTCGTGATCTTATGGATTGGTTCTTATGCTTGCTAAGATATACATGATTGTTTAGATTATCTTTGATTTATTAAGTAAATATTGTTAAATAAAGTTTTGAATATTGATTCACCCCCCCCCCCCCCCCCCCGTCTCATTCATTTTTCTTCCAATAGATAGATGGGTATCAAAAATTTAATTCAAGATGATATATGTACATTACTTAGATATATGAGACTACCTATATCCTTGTGTATCTCTAATAGAATTATGGTATCGTATTATGATGTGGTTATGAACTAATGTAAATTATGTATCTCAAGACAAATGTGTGTGCCCTTAACTATTGTATTTGTTATTTACATTTGTAATTGTAACATACTATGTAAACCTCTACATCATTGTACATGTAACAAACCTTATAAAAAGATGGTTCTTCTATATGTAAACAACATTTTTTTACGATCATAATGTGTGTATGTCATGGTAACAATATGATATTTTGTTATTCATCCCAATTATACTCTTGTGAATGTAAATATGTTCATGAAGTACCTTGCGTGTAACTCCCATTGTGAAAATATGGTGTAAAATAAAAAAATTTCATGTAGACATATAATGTCTGAGTAAAATTGTGATAACCCTTCATAAAATTTTCCATTAAATAAATATACAATTATTTCTCTAATTGGGTCACTAACATTAAAATATAAAAAAATCTTGATAAAAATGAACATATATATAAAAGGTAAAGACACAAGTTTTCAATCCACAACACTCTTATAAATCCAACTCAGCTTATAAGATGATGAAGACCACACTACATAAATCATAACTCTGCTTTATTCAAAATACAATGTAACTTTATAGGATGTTGATTCAAGTAATAAGGAAAATATTAATAGGAATAGTTGAGAGTAAAATATAGCCTCAAGCAACCAAAACATAATATTTGATAATAATTTCAATGTTGGTCTTAAGACAAAAATAATCTAGATTATTGGGATGAACTCTGACATTAAAAAATTTATATTTACACTAAGAAAATACACTACGCTCTTATAGCACCAGCTAAAAAAAGATACCCAAACTCTTATCAGATATATATATATATATATATATATATATATATATATATATATATATATATATATATATATATATATATATATGCTATGACCTAAAAAGATGCTGCCAGTATGATTTACAATGCAGGTCTAAAAGTAATTAAGATTATTCAAAAATAATGTAGTTTTATAAGATGTTTCTAAATGGTTCAACATAGCCCTCAATTGGTAAATCACAAGACAAAATGTAGCCACTCAAGATGTAATCCTAGAATAAAATAATCTAAAATTATATTGCCAAGTAATTTAATGTAGGTCCAAAATATTAAATGCAGTCATATAAAAGTAAGAGGTAGCCTATGGATTCTTATGACACCTCATATAGAGATAATTTGATGAAATTTAAGGACATATTTAAAAAATAAAACATAGGTTTTAAACTTGAATGCAGCCTTTCCAAACTCATGTCATAGATAGAAATAAGATGTTGGACCATTACAAAAGCAATATAGGGTAAGAAAAACTTAAACTCCATCTATTACAATGTAGTTTTCAAAAGAGTAAAATTTATATTCTATCCACCATTATGAACCAAATGAAATGTTTCCAGTTTGATATGGAACACAACCAAATATACAACATGCTCAGAGAATTTATACACCCAATATATTGTCTTACTTAACTCACACATAGATATGAAAATAAAAAAATCATACCTAGATAAATCACCCTTTTCTCTACTAATATGTCTCTTCCTTTCTCCACTTCCTTCGCTTATATTTTATTATCTTGTCCCTAGATTCACAAACATATCTTCTTATTTATAAAACCAACTTTCTAAATTCTATGCTACCTATGCCATGCAAACTCTCTCAATTTATAATTTTTATCTTTATCTTCTTTAAATCATGTCATTCAAATTAATATGTCATTATTTTTTTATTAATTATCTATTTAAGTTCATTCAATAACTAATTATATCCTTATTTTCTAATTTTAAGTAAATTATTGCATGCTAATCAAGATCACATTCAACTCAAGTTCTAGTTTTTTTTTTTTTTTTTTGATCTCAAGTTCTAGTTTTGTTAACCTTAGTTAATTTATTTTCTTTCACTAAAGCTTATAAATCTTATATGTTAAGTTTAACAAAAATAATAATAAAATCCACTTTCTAAATTTTTAAAAATTTTGATGCATATTTCTTATTTTAAGAAAATAACATTCACAAGGATAATTAAGCCAATAATTGATTATCATTTGTTAGATAATCATATTTAAGACAATAATACTTATATTACAAGTAAATATTTATTTTCCATATTTAATTTTAAAAACCAAGTAAAGTAGACTAAATAAATTAAATGCATACTAAACTAGTTTCTACCCACACAAATCATCACAAGCAATATGCACTAACATTTCAACATAAATATCATTTAAATCTACTATGCATGTGTGTAGGGTTACTATAATTTTCCACTAATTTTCTTCTCATGAAGCTCTGAGGTTAGGACCTATCATGCATCCATCTCACAACAAGAAGGTAGTTAGTCTGAGTCATCAAAAAAATATCACTAATGATGCACAACTAACCAATACATATTTATATTATACAGATACATCATGTACTCAAATCAATAATTTTATTGGTCCATTACAATATATTTCATAAAGCTAAAAATCAAACTAATATTAATCAGATACTAACCATACTAATCAACATATTTAAAGGTTTATTTGTCTTATGGTAAAATTGAGATGTAACATCAAATTGAATCATGTTTTAGAGAGCTTGGTATCTATTTATTGTATTAGGTTGTATGCCTAAAGGAATGTTATTATATTATGTATTTTGTATATTTAAACAATAATTTTTATATTGTCAAACTAGTCCTAGCTGTGTCCTACGGTATTTACTTTCCTTGGAGTTGTATAAGATTTATATTATATGTAGTATTTGTAGTATACTACTATTGTTCTTAGTTTTGGTTTATATTTATTTATCTATTTTAATTTTTTGATATGAATGTTAAGTAATTGTTTAATGGTTAAAAAAATACTACATTTTCTTAAGTATAACTTGAGGGGTTGTAATTTTTTTTTTGTTATATAGTAGTTTGTTTTGTTATGTAACCCTACACCTTTTCTCTAGTATTGAACTATGTTTATATTAATTTGAATTGGGTAAAAATTAGGAAATGGAGATTCTCAAAAGATGAAAACCCACTTTTTCCCTTTACATGAGGTAGGCATCTATATATTTTAGGTGTGTGCACCATGAGTTCCTTATTCACCATGGGCTCTTTGCACATTATGGTCACTTTATGAATAATGTACTCCTTCACCCACCCCTTAGTGGTTGTCAAAAGAACAAACTTTGTGATTTATACCTAATGCAACCTTGTGAACCATTGGGAGACATATTGAGAGTGATACTTTCATCTTACCTCTGGGAGAAAACTAAGGATTATTTTATTATTTATCCCCTAGGGTATATTTATTAGCCACATAGTGTCACAATGTGAAACTTTTGTGAGATTGTTTCACCCAAATTTATTTTGATTTGGTTTCTATTTTAAGTTGGTTATTTGGGTGCAATTACTACATGATATGTATGGGATATTGTCTATAGGGTAAAATACTATGGGCCATATGATTTTGTTGAGTATTTGGATATATGAGAGGTTACCAATGTAACAACTAGTTGGGTTGCCCCATTTTGTGGATGAGAGGATTCCTCATGTGACTAGGTGATGATAGGACCATGTGGTACATGTTTTGCAACATACCCACCACTAAAGATAGTTACACATGAGGAGATTATATGGAAACCATATTCCGTTATTGTGGCTAGTTAGTGATCTTGGTCTACAATTATTGTTTTCTTGGGTCACATTCATATTACTTGACATTGTACATGTTGGGTACAAACACACCCTATTAATCATGTTCCTATATAGTTTGGATTACCACATCCAAAATCTCCTATATTAGTGCCAAATTTTTGGGCACATCATTTTAGGGAGTTGAGGGGTAGAGGTGGTATAGGATAACCAATGGAGATACTTGTTATTAAGCCACATCAAGTGAGACCATGGATAGATAAAGATTAGTAGCAAAGGGTAGCTAAATTAGAGGCTAAGGAAGTAGCTATGGTAGATGTACAGATGGTTGGCTCTAAGGTTGAGGATGAAGATGTGGCTATTATTGAGCCATAATAGGCATTACAAGTTATCTCAAGAGTATGGAGGAGACAAAGATGTTGTTGGGAGGTACATGAGACATAAGAGGTAGTAGTTACATAGGGAGACCCTACGGTGTGTTTTATGAAGATTTGGGATATAGAGAGATGAGTTTAGAGAGGACTTTAACACACATGATTTATTTCTTTAAGTTTTGTAGATAATCAATAGTAGGATATAGTGGAGGTGTTAGGTGGTTGTGTTAATTGGGATATCATGGTTGGTGATATTGGTCTTGGTAAGTAATGGTTTGTGTTTTGAGTACTTGATAGATCGTGAGACATATGGTTGCATATTTTCTTTTTATAAATAGATGCTTTAGATATATATATATATATATATATATATATATATATATATATATATCTAAAGCATCTATTTATAAAAAGAAAATATGCAACCATATGTCTCACGATCTATCAAATACTCAAAACACAAACCATTACTTACCAAGACCAATATCACCAACCATGATATCCCAATTAACACAACCACCTAACACCTCCACTATACATACATACATACATATATATATATATATATATATATATATATATATATATGTATGTATGTATGTATGTATGTATGTATGTATGTATGTATGTATGTATGTATGTATGCATGTATGTATGTATGTACGTATGTATGTATATATGTTATATATAATGTACACTTGGTAAATAAATGATAGTTAAATAATTTTGAATGGTAAATATAAATAAGGTAAAAATTAATTCATTTTTAATTTTATTGTTCTAAGAAAATATATCTCTAAGATACCTAGAGGAGGCTAGAGAGTGATGATGGTGAGGAGATAATAGGTGTGAGCTAGAGGATGCCTAGAGACAAAAAAGAGTGAAACTTAGGTAATTAGTGCATTAAATTTAAATTTTTGGTAATTTTTATTGAAAATTAAGACAAACATGAAAAAGTAGACATTAGGGGAAAACCATTTAGAAAAATTTACCCTAGGAAAGTTTTATGTAGAGTAGGAATTAAGCGGGTCAATGGGTAGGAAGTGGTAGGAGCAATAAATGCCTAAGGAATTTTTGGTAAATAGTATAAAATATGTCACCATTTTAAATAGTACTGACCCAACCAACTTAGTCAAAAAGGTTAAGGGTGGTGAAAGGGGATAATTATGTAGTATAGGGCTGACTTAGTATAACTAGGTATGGTTGACTACATAGCAAAGGGCTGATCTAGTTAGAAATTTGAAGTGGTTGACTTCATACATCATGGATGATTTAGTAATGCAAGGGGGTGGATGACATTGTTTGTGAGAATAGGCCAATTATGTAGGAGAGGGATCATGTAGTTTGAAGAAATGGGTAATAGGGCCAACTTAGTATAAATGTGGTTGACTATGTAAAGTGACTTGGACAACTTAGCATAAAGTGGTTGACTATGTAGGCTAATAGGGTTGACATAGAATAAGGTGCCTTATTGTGTAGGATGATAGGGTTGACTTATTTTAAAATGGTTTTTTATGTAGGAAAAGGGTGAGAAAATAACAAGAGGAGATTGATTAAGTAGTTAATTTTTTGAAATTAAATGTTTTTAAAATGTATTTTTATGACTTTTCTATTGATATATAATACATTTTATGTTGTTTGGTTTTTTACAGAGGTGACAAAATTTTTAGCACCTAGTGGATATAATATGGTATTTATACTTACTAGAGAGATTTCAAATGACAATCATTCATGGATATCTTCCATATGATTTAAAGGCATTATCGAGATGTGTCAGATCCCCTTGAGTGTTGACTTACTCATCATGTTCCTTAGAGCATGAGAGTGACTAAATAACACTTTCTAGTGGGAAGTGGATGGGGATACTATAAAGGTGGGGATCATATTAGAGGATGTCCATGATCTACTTGGATTACCCGTCATAGGTAATCCTATGATCTATGGTGACCCAAAGTCTAACGCTAAGAGGTGGTCCTTAGCTCTGTGGGTGACATGATTAGAGAGATATTTTGTGGGGTTGTGAGTGAAATTATTTGATGTTTATATATGAACCATTACAAACATCTAGAAGGCCATGACATAGTTTGTGAAATTGTATGTTATTTGTCACAAGTCATATGGGAAGGTTCCATTGTACATGGTGGTGTTATGTCAATTTATTCTAGAGTAGGGCATGTTTTATGACTTGGGATCGATTATTTGGGTGTATCTAGTGCATGATATATATGGGATATTATCTACAGGATAGAATAACATGGGACCTATGATTTTTTTGAGTAGTTATATATATGAGAGGTTCCCACTATGTTGACCATCTAGATTGCCCCATGTTGTGGATGATAGGCTTCCTCATGTGACTAGGTGGTAGAATGACCATGTAGTATGTGTTATGTCACATACCCCACCACTACAAATAGTTTCACATGGGAAGATTATATGAAAACCATATTAATATATTATATCTAGTTGGCCATCTTGGTCTAATATTTTTATTGTTTTTGTTTGAATTCACATTGCTTGGCATTATACATGGTGTGTAGAGCCACACCCTATTTCTCATGTTCCTAGACAATTTGTCCTACCACATCCAACATATCCTATATTAGTACATATTTTTTGGGCATGACATGTTAGGGAACTAAGGGGTAGAGGTGGTGATGGATAATCTATGGAGATACCTATGATTCAACCACATTAATTGAGACTATAGACATATCAAGATCAATATTAGAGTGTAGCTCAATCAGAGGTTAAGGAGGTAGCTATGACATATGTGGTGATGGGTGGTTTTGAGGTTAAAGGTGAGGATGTGTATAATATTGAGCCATAATGGGTATTATAGGTTATTCCATGAGCATGGAGGATACATAGACACCATCAGGTGGTATAGGAGACATAGGAGGTAGAAACTACATAGGGAGACCCTATGTCATAGACTATAAAGAGTTGGGATATAGAGAGATGGATTCATAGATGACCTTAGCACACATTGGTTATTTATTCAAGTTTTTTAGTTACTCTTATGTAAGCTATAATTAAGGTGCTAGGTGGTTGTGTTGATGGGGAAACCATGGTTGGTGACACTCATGTTGGTAAGTAATGGTTTTTGTTTTGACTATTTGATATATCATGACATACATAGTTATATGTTTTCTTTGTGTTGATATATGCTTTATATATATATATATATATATATATATGAGATATCAAAGGTACACATGTTTTTTTTTAGATACTACTAAGGAGGATTTCAAATGGAGCATAGTAGTTTAGAATGCACACCATGATATTTTGGATGGAGTGTTATTGCATCATGATACTACTACCATGGGGGATCCTATTGTACCATCTACTCTATCATATTATATTTGGTTTCTATTGGTTAAGAGTTACCTTGATAACTACAAGCACTAGGGGATGATCTATAGTTACCCCTAGAGTTAGATATGGAGAGGCATGAGCCTAATAGGGATTGGCCAAAGAGCGAGATCCACATATGGTCACTAATATACATATTGGATGTGTGCAAGCCAAGTTGAACAATCTATATAGATAGGTTGATGGTATCGGATCCTAGAATACCTAATTACAATAGACTACTCAGAGGGGATAGTCATAGGCATCTATGGGTAGTATGGCTCAACAACTAGATAGGCATGATAGAGCACAAACTTAGAGTTGTTTGATATTGTATTTGTACTTTATATTGTGTTTTTTCAAACTCGTTATATATATGGATATGGACATTTCCTAGATTATGAGTTGTATTTGTATCATGGATGTATGGTTGTATGTGGTTATTTTCATTCTATCACACGTGTTTTAATTTAGATTTATATGTTATTGGAAAATATATGATGTATGATTTATTTTATATAATTATGTGAGACACATGCATGGTTAAAAAAACATAACATTTTACAAATTAGTTAAATAATCATAAAATGCAACACACTAAATCATGATTGGAAATTTGTAAAATAGAAGATGAAAATATAATAATTGTTAAAATGAAGTAAAAGTAACAAATGTTTGTAATAGTGTAAAAATGAGAGGAAAATATACCAAATAAAAAACAAGAAAAATCATACTAAGTCAAGATGGGAAGTATGAAAAAAATCTAATAAAATGGAAAAATGTTATAACAAGTGTTTTAAAAGTAAGTAAACCAAATCAAAATAAGATAAATCACACTAAATAAAGATGGGAAGTATGAAAATTTTGTAACAAAATGGAAATTGTATGAAATGTATAAAAACAAGCTTTGATAGCTATTTGTGTGATGAATGGTATAGAAGTTTTTAGGAATATTTTATGAGGAATGTGTGGTCATATCCATGGTCTTATATTTAAACTCTTAAAGCTAACACCATTGAGGTGGAATAAGGAATATGATTAGTAGGTAATAAGGATAAATTTATGAGGAATGCCTAGTCATATCCTAATACAACTCATAAATGTAATAAATATAGGATTATGATAAATTAACAAAGAATATTCATCAAGGAGGAATATGGGGATTATTTTAGTGAATAGAATAAGTATGACATAGGTGTTTATAATGAAACCTTATTAGACTTGAGGTGTACCAAGAATATATGAATGCACTAATAGTTTAGTCACCCTTGAATGTATAAGATATTTGTTCACAATAGACACAAAACTTTGTGGGAAAATAAGTGTAGTGATAAGATCAAGTCACAAAGGCTATGTATACAAGAAAATTAAAATGGATTTACCTTTCCATAAAAAGTTCTACATTCTTTAGGACCCCTTAAAGATTTGTCAGTCTACTACAAAGATTGGGTACTTGGGTGAGAAAGTAGATAGCACTATAGATAATTTTGAATTCTCTTATCGAAATATACTATCCTACTACACCCCAATGGAAATAGTCTATAGTATGAGGCCAATTGTGGAATTTGATATTTGATTAGGGATAAGATAAGTGATATGAATCACATCTTTTGGTGTGATTTATACGTTATTTTTGTCTTTTTATCATTGCCTTTTCTTTAGAATGATGTGGCTTTTAACTTTTTATGGCTTTTGCACACAACCAAACATGAATGATAAAGGTGATGTAAATAAATAATCTTTGGGTTTTGGTTATAGGAAGTAATATATTTAGAAATATGATTGACTAAATAATTTAGATTTCATATAATCTAGTATGTGATCTTAATTCTCAACCATATATGTGCTTAATATGAGAAGGAAAATAAATGGGATAGATGGAGATAAAAATAAATCGATGTATATAATGTTACAATGATAATTATGCTTGTTAATTGATCATTGGGAAAAGATAGAATATTATTTGGTTGTGGGTATAATAACTAGGCCATAAAAATAACTATATTTATTCTAATGGAAGATAACAAGAAATCATAAAAGTGTAAAGAGATAAAGATAAATATATGTGAAAATAATTATAAGCCATGAGTATAAGTTGTTACATGATATCATAAAATAAATATGAAGATACATGAGGCCTAATGAAAATGTAAATCAATATATCCAATGTATAAGTAATTATAAATCAAGGCCAAATTATGTAATATTATGATAAATAATGTGATAAATCACCATGATGTGGTCAAAAATAATGATAAATATCACTACAAAGACCATCCATAACATTTGATAAATCCTTATGTAGATGAATTCTCACATTAATAAAAGTCTCATCAATATTTATATAAAGTCATCAGAAGACTTCCTTTCATATCATCCCTATAAAAATTAGGTGTGGGATAAGAATGATTATTCTCATGAGGCACATCCTCTATGGAATATTCAATGCTAGGAATGAAACTAGTGTTCTAAAACTTGTTAGGAAATGTAGGAAATGGGGAAGGAGAAGCCTTGGTCTATGGATGAATTGGAGAGGGAGGTGAGCTAGACAATTCGTAGGTCAAAGAAGATACCAAAGATGTTGAATTAATCAAAATATATTAGTATGGTATGTAGTGCACTGATGCCAAAGGTAATATACTTCCCCATATTTAATGATATACTCTAGGAGTTATTTAGGAGGTGGTATAGTTTTATCTTTAGGATGTGATATGGATGGATGAAATATATCAATGTATTTCCTAAGCTATTAGTAATGAGTAAAAAAATGGTTAATTGTACCATGAAATAAAAATTTATCTCTATTAGTAGATCATAAATGTTTACTACCTGAAGTGGTATAAGAAGATGCATGTTGTTGTTGATGTATATGACAATCCTTGGTCTAATTACCAATAAATCTATGGATATAACAATAGGGATGATCTTCTCATTATGTTGGTATAGGATCAATCTTAGGTAATTGAAGAAGGCCATCACCAAGAATAGAAAAATTTGAAGTGGGACCCATACTAGGATCATCCATATACATGGAAAACTTCACAGTGGGTCGAATCAGAGTGGCTAACATCTCAAGAGGGAGAAAATTGTAAGGATCATGGTATTTATCAAAATTATAAGGTCCTATCATGGCATGATCCATAAACATACTTTACAGAGGTTAAAAATTGACTAGAGGTGTAGTGTGTGCTCCATCTCTGATATGTGAAAAATAGAGGAATAAATAATATTAAGTATTGTAGTAAGAGAAGTAACTATAGAAAAAGAATGAAGCGAATGCATTAAGGAATAATAATATCTAATCACCTCTACATTTTTAACATGAATAAATATGGATAAAATGGGTCATTTATAGAATATATGTCATCATAATTAGGAGTATATAAGTCAAAAGTACATGCATCAACTATTTTATTGGATGAAGAAGCATGGTGAATAGAATGTGTAGTTTTAGTTAGACTAAATGGTAATTTGTCTGAAGATTTTTGATGGGAGTGAGTTTAGAGAGAAGGAGGTAGTTTATAATTAATGTTAAGAGATGGATTTAATTTTTTTATCTTTAATATTATCTCATCTAGTTCATCATCATCTAAGTTTAGGAGGTTAAGAGGTATGTTTCCTATTAATTTAATCTGACCATGATAACCTCATGTAGAGTTGATGGGATAATTAAAACATTGTGATTCATGAGATTAAATTCTAGGTAAAGGTATAATGGTAGGTATTTTGAAAACACCTTAGTTTTGGAATTATTTAGAATTATAAGGGTTCCTATCACCTAGAATATTATAGATAGCACCATTATGGGGAAATTTAACACATTGGAATGTAGATGAGGTAATTTATCTCATGTGATGTGTCCAAGGTTGACCAACTAATATAATATAGGAAAGTATAAAGTTAAATATCATAGCTTTCACACAAACAATGATGGGAGGAATAGTGATAGGAACCTAAACACAACATAAAAGGTTAATTTATCTTATATCATATCCTTTACATGTACTTTGTCTATATTTAATATTTCACTTAGAATATCCAAGTGTTTTAATAAAATCAAAGGAAGAAACACAAGTTCTTGATCTTTCATCGATTAAAGCATGTTTGACTTGGATATTTCCTATTTGAATGCTAATGAAGAGAGGAGGGTCATTCTCACAAAGCAATATATAATCAAGAATCATGGAAGAGATAGGAAATTTAAGTGAAAGATAAGTATATACCATTTTATTAATGTGGGTGGCCATATCTTCACATCTTAATAATTTATCTTCATGTCCCATAGGTGGAGGATGAGGGATGTTAATTTTGAATAGTAATTCCATTAGTCAATTTTGATTATGAGTGGAAGTTCACATAGGTTATAAGAAAGGAATTTGGGGTGGAATATGGAAAAAAATTATATACCATTCATCATAACCCATTAGAGGATTAGTGGATATACATGCATAATGTTGTAATAAATATGTTGAGGTGGGATTGGATGTTTTATTAAAATTTGTGTTGACACGGCATATTTAGTTTAGTTTTGGTTGAATGGGGTTGATATATCATAGGCGATGTGGTTTTTTGTTTAAGTGTTTATTTTTTTTAATGGAATATATTTGATGTGAAGTTTGAGGGATATCTACTTGAGGTATTTTAGTTGGAGGAAGAGTAGAAATGGTATCAATTATATGAGATGAATGATTGATTTGAATTTTTGGAGGTGATAATTATGTGTTCATTGGTTCCACATGCCCTAATTATGTGAGATGTGATGGGTAAGTGTATTGAACAAATGTGTAATGTTAGAGAATTGTTAAGGTTAGAGGATGGATATTGTTTAATATAGGAAACTACTCTCCTCATATTACTCATGTTGACCACATTCTCATCACTAGTGTTAGTATTTATGGTACTCTTAATGTTATTGGTGGTAGGGGTAGGTTGTTTGGTGTTATCTTGATGGTTAGGAAGATGATATTTATATATAACTATATGACCACTGTCTTGATATAAAGTTTCATTTTTAGTTTCAGTTTCATGAACCTTAAGTGTTATTTCATAGGCTTGTTGATGTTTACATATAAGTGGCTCTTGGTCAAAATTGGGTCCAAAGTGAAATTCCATATCAATATTTCTCTTTTGGTGACAAATTTCATGAGAATGACACCAACTTACATGAAACCAAAAAAAATCTAGGATCATACCATTATTTCATAGTATGTATAGGTTTAATGTCTCATGGTGAGGGTCATGGAAGATGATTTTAAATTTATACTAAGGAAAGAGGTCTATGCACATCCATATTATGTTATTGATTAATTGAGGAACTAAGATGAGAATTGTTATTAGGTGAAAGTTGAGAAGCATACACCATTATAGTGTTTGGAGCAATGGCTTCAATGGTATGTATGAAATCATAAGTATCAATAACACCATCATTTTTTGAATGTTGATTTTTAGATTTTTCAAGCATGTGAGTTCTTGTTAGAGGGTGGTAAGGTTTAAATTATTGTATAAGAAAATATTGTCATTTAGCTTTGTCTATGGCCTCTTCCAAATATTTTAAGGAAAGATTCCTAATGTGGTATTTTAATTTAGGATGAAGAGAATTTGAAAATAAATGGAAAAGGTTTTCATCCACCATATTTGGATTGGATTTATTAGACAAGGTTTTCCATAGATAAATTAAAAATTCTCTCAGTTTAGATTATGTTTGTTTAAAATTGATAAAATGGACCAAATTATTGTTAAAATGGGCTAAATTATTTTTAGGAAGACCATTTGTTTGGAATTATTGAACCAATGCATTGACTAAGTCCTCTATACAAGTCCTATAAACTAGTGATGGAGTGAGTTTCATGTTGGTTTTACCAATCTATATCATGTCAAAAGAGTGGTTTAGCTAAGAGTTTGGTTACAACAAATGTATTAATTTCAACCTAATATTTTTATAGGTTTCCAAAAATATTTAAATGCAAGGTAGGATTCATAGATACATTATAAGTTATAATGGGAATTATACCTCTTATTTCAATGTTTGAAATTTGAGATGCAATAGGTTCATTTTGTAAATGTTGAATAGTTTTATTAAAAATTTGGGGTTGAGGTATGAGGCTACCATGAGAATCGTTAAGGAGAAGTGGGGGGATCATTATGATTTTTCACTCCCAATTAAGTATTTGTATGTTGATTTCAAAGTTGTAATAAGTTTTTTTACATTTTTATTATTTTATTTTCATTATTGGTTTGAAACATAGACATTTGGTTGAGATTTTGTAATAGTACTTGATTAGTTTGAGCACTATTTTGAATAGTATAAATAATTATTAAAGCATTAGTATGTTGTGAGGTGTTAAAAAGATGGGATGAACTAGTATCATGAGATGTAATAGTGGCATGGGAATTGTTAGTAGAATGAAAATTACTATCTATAGTAGATTCATTGTGACTTAATGAAATTAGGTATTAGTGTGGATGTTTGGGGTAGGCCCACTAAAAGATACGCTATCCATGTTAGTACAAATACTTGGCATGGAGGTGAATAAATAAATATAGGATGACATAATAGTGTTAGAAGGATATATTAATGAGGTTAAAAGACTAGATGAAATCATTAATTTACTTGTTCCAAATCCTATGGAACAACTAGGTGAAGGTGAATGGGTATCTCAAAAATGACATCCCATCATGATGTTATATATAACTGAAGGATCCTTACCTATATGCTAAGTGTTTTCATTGATGAAAAGAATCATTTCAATCATGTATTTAATATAATTTTCATATTCTATCATTTATATAAATAAAGGATTAATTTGCATAAAATAGGGAGGAGTTTCATAGATCTAATGGTGACATGAATGTTACTTTGATCCATGTTACTTACCAAAAAAAGTGTCTTACTATGTTTGTTAGGATTACTAAATTTCATTAGGTTAGTTTGATTTTGATCTATGGAATTACAATACAAATTTTCCATGATGAAATGGGGAAGTTAGAGACTTACTAAAAATAAAGAAAAAATGGTTATTATACTAGGTTGAATGGGTCGACTATGTTCTATAAAAAAAGTAAATAGAACAACTAGCAGGAATTATAGTTGAATAGGTAGAATGTATTGTGTGGGAATATGATCATAAGATCTCTATGAGAGACTAATTCAACTATGTTTTATAGGAAATAAAATAGAAGATCTAATAAGATATTGAGTTGACTATGTTGACCATGTTCTGTAGTAAATCAAGTAGATTAGCCTATAAGAGATTGTGTCAATTGAGTCAAATGCATTTTGTAAGAAGGAAAAATTTGAAATGGTATAACTATAGATGATTGAGTGATAATTAACATATAATTAAGTTAAACACAAAGGTATGTAGGTTGATTAAGTCAATATAGTTACAACACACAACACAAACCTTGTATCAATTCTAGATAATAAAAGTTTTGAAATACAAAATACAATCTATAAACAACAATCATTAATACTAAAATATAAATTCTAGTCTAATAAGTGGGCATTCCTATATGTTTTAAATTATGTTATAAAATATTAAATGTCATTTGTATTCATAAAGGAACCAAAAAGAGGTAAGATAAAGTTGGTTTCATATTTGTTAAGGATAAAAGGGATTTGTATTGGTGATGGTATTTGGGCCTACCCCTCACTTCAAAATCTTGTAGTGATAAGGGTTTTGGGTGTTTTTCCAATGTATACCATCGACCAAATATTTATACTTAACTAGAAAACCAAGTTAGCTTCTCCCTTGGTGATGAAATATAAGTAGGTAGACCTAGGTATAATTTTTTAAATGATTATTTGATATTTTTTGATTTTTTAGTTTTGGAAGGAAGAAAGTGACTAATATGATAAATTAACCTTCCCATTTATACTATGTGCACTACTCTACGTAAGTAAGAATATAAATGAAAATTGAATTAATTACTACCAATGTGAGTTAACTTACTTTTTTTTAAAAGACACATTACTAGGTTGATTTAATTCACCTAATATGCAAATAGTATAAAATAGAGTCTATCTAGTTGACTCTATCTATTGAAAGACAATCCAAAGAAATGTAGTCAAGTAAGTCAATTGAGTTTCCTAGGAAAGAAATAATTATAGAACTAAGTTGATCCAATCAAATTAGTTTACTATAAGTTTATTATTTTATAGAATTGAGAAAATGAGAAATTAGAATTGAATTTTGAATAAAATTGAGATAAATGAAATAACTAGGTTAGTTAGAATGAACCTAAAGTTAATTTGCTCAATTTTCTTTTTGATTGATTTTAGCAATATACTGAATTTATTTTTAGATTTGTTACCTAGTTGAGGGTTTAAACCTATAAAATCAAATGTTAAAATAAATTCAAACTAGTTTACTAATTTTGCATAAACCAAATAATAAAAAATAACTAAAATAAATATGTCAACAAAATTTATCTAGTAGTCTAAATAGAACTTATTATAAAATTTAAAAGACAAGATGCAAAACTAAATCAATAGGATCAATCCAGTGTGATAAAAGGAAAAATTTGATCACAAAGAGTTGAACAAGATTTAAAAATTCACATTACTTAAAAAAAATTATAATTTGACTCCCTAACTTATCTGATCAAATTGACAAAGTAGAAGGTGACCTATAAATAATATAAAACTAGGTCAATTAGATTGATTTGATTGATTATAGAAGAGAAAAACTTGCACATCAAACTAAACTAAGTTAATAAAATAGATAGAGGAAGGATTGATACCTACATATCAACTATTATATTGAGTTGATAGTGTTGATCTAGTAGTCTAAAAATGAATATTGAAAAATATTCAAAGGTTAGTTCATGTCGAGTTTACTAAAATGTATGCAATCAAAATAGAAGTTGATCTATCAATCAATCCTAACTCTAAGAAGATAATCAAATAACTATACCACTATTAATACTTAAATAATTGAGTTCATGACATGTATGGATCCTCTAAACCTACGTAATGGATATCTTATCATACAATATGGCTAGAGAGGGTTCTAAAGCCTCTAGTCAAGTGTAGTCATATAAAATGTGAAAATTGGTAACTTGAGTGTGGATTATGACACCTAAGCCATAGGTCCTTCGTACGTGATTTCATGACCCTCATAGGCATATTTTCACTAACTCCCAATCATTCATAGCCTTTTAGACCTAATCCTATCTCAACCAAATTACTCTTTTCATGACAAATCTATCCCCAAAGTCCTATTAGCTCAAGACTATAGTGGCCAACTTGGACTATAGTGTCAGGCCCTCTAGTTTCCACTTTTAATGTTCCTATCCAAGTGTATTTTCACCTTTAATGGTTAGTTCCTTTTGGTTCTATCCTTATTTTTATCATCCTAATATGAGAAAATTCAACCCATGACCAACTAATACCTATTAAATCCCATTTAAATTTCATTTGGATAGGGTTGGAAAATATCACAAAGCAATCAAGAATACAAGCAAGACTACCTAGCCAATCTTCCCTATTCTTTGCATACAACTAGTTAATAATGCTATAAGCTTATTCAAATCCTTGCACCAGTCCCTAGCCACATCAAGAACACCTAATTTTAGTATTTTGAATCTTCATACACATAATTGCATAAAGCACGTCAAGTGGGAGAACTACATATGGTTTGATCCCTCTTTAAAGTATTGGTATGAGGGTAGCATACCCACACAAGGGGTATAGATACATGTTTAGTGCATATTACACACACTGACCCCCCCCCCCCTCCCTGCCCCCCCTTTCACAATGTTTGTCAAAGAATAATAGAGTCTAGGGTTTGAAGACTAAATCATATCTATAGGGAGTTCTATAGACATCCAATAGTTAAAATTTCATAGGCAAGCTCACACAAACATAGTGAAAAAAACCCATGAAGTTTAGGTCGCTTGGATAATAGTGGGAGAAGAGGACTATAACATCATACCCTAAGGTTTCATATTTTGGTGATCCTATCCAATCATAAAATGAAGGCTAGATCCTAATTTGTGATAGTGTCCTAGTCCTGCATAGTGAATTATAGACCATTCAACAACCATCTCAGTTAGTTTATAGCTATGTCTTATTTTCTCTCCCTTATTATTATTTTTAGAAAGGCTAAAATAATAGTCAAATTATACAAATTAGTATCCTAATTATTTCATATTTATTTATTGATTTCCTATTCCAAACCTTTAACTAAATTAAAAATAATACACCAATATTCCCAAAATTGTTAAATCATTTGGTGAACCCAACTTACTTCGTATACACATAAAAAACCTATAAGCCCTATGGTAAATTTCCTAATATTTTTTCCTATATTTTTATTATTTTTGTACTTGCTTAAAAAAATTAGAAATCAACACTATATTTAAAATTTCTTTTAAACCCTAGTTTCCCATACTAGGTCCAAATATTTTCCCAGTATTTTTCCTATATTTTTATTATTTTTTTACTTACATAAAAAAATTAGAAATCAACACCAAATTTTAAAATTTCTTTTAAACCCTAGTTGCCCATACTAGGTCCCAATATTTTCCCAATATTTTTCCTATATTTTTATTATTTTTTACCTACATATTTAAATAAAAAATTTACTTTAAATTTTAAAATTCTATATTAATTTTGAAAATCATATTTTTGAAAAACCCTAGTTGCATACACAAGGTCCTTACAAATAAAGAATTTTCCAATTTTTATCTGATTTTTTACTTGCATATTTAAATCAAAAATTTACATCAAGTTTTAAAATTCCTTAGTAATTTTAAAATAAATTCATTCAAAACCCTAGTTACATGCACTAGCTCATATTTTATTTATTGAGGTATCACCTTACATGTTTATGATCTTTGTATCCTTTTTATGTATATTCAAGTTCTTTTCTTAGATTATATTTGGTTAATATTTTATTCCATTATTCAAGTTATTTTCCTTATGCCACCTAAGATCCTTACATCTCTTCCTTTGAGATGAAGTGAAATACTTAGTGGAAACCCTCCTAAACTCACCCAAATTCCTTCAACCCAACCATATACCATGGATAAACAACCAACTCAAGTTCCTACTATAAATCCTACACATCTAGATTACACCAATTTCTATGAGGATAATTTCAACAATGATCAATATGAGAATAATAATGAGGACACAAACACAAATGTTCATGATCCACCACATCATAATTTTTATCGACTTCCACTATTTATTAATAATAAATTTATACTCGATAAAGATTTGATCCTACAAAGTTTTTGAGAAAGACTCAAGGACTAGCCCCAAGATCTTATTCTTATTTTATAGTCTATCATGGATATAAAAAAATCTAAGCAAGTTTAGTATTCCATTCCTTTAGAGAAACCAGTTGTAAATGACACTATGGGAGAAACTATGTCTCAACAACCCCCTATAATATCCCAACCGAACTTTATGCCACCACTAGCTACATATAATACATCTTTATCTCTTGATTTGGAAACCCTTGTGTAAGAGATAATATATCTTCAATCCAAGGTGCTACATCTTGAGAAAGGTGTCTCTATACTTATGCAATCTTTGGATTCTTTTGCTCTATTGCATACACCATTGGCATGTCACATTGCTTTTACACCCTTTCCACAAGGTTTTTTTCAACCCAAGCTTACTCTATATGATGACAAGGGTGATACATAGACAAATTTGAGATATTTTTCGCATAGCATACTTGGACTATGTTACAAATGACTATCTACTTACCAAGCTATTCCCATGAAGTCTAAATGATTATGATTTATAATGGTTCTATAGTATACCAAATCAATTGATCAATGCATTCAATCTTTTAGCTAACATGTTCCTAGCTCTTTTTACAATTAACATTGGTGATAAGGTTTCCTATGCCCAAGTTGCACAATAGAAACAAAGGTCAAATGAACATCTCATAGATTATGTTCTTTGATATAAGACTGTCTTGTCTAAGATGACTATACCCATGGCCAATCAAGAGTTATAATATATATTCAAATAAAGTCTTCTACCTGCCTTGCACAAGTTAATAGTGTTTAAAAGGTTATCTTCCTTCATTGAGTTATGTCATACACTAAAGGAAAGAGAATTCAAACTAATTTTAATGGAAGTACACAAGTATATCAAAAAGAACAAATAAGAGTAACAAAAAAGTCCCATACAAATTTAAGGTCAATGATAGAAAGATTCATAATCACCTATAGTCAATGTAGTTTTAGATCCCCCTTAGTGTGTGGTTTTATCAGCACCTTCTCAGTGAACCTTTACTAATCTACTAGTTCTTCTAACCAATTTTTTACAACATATATTATAATGTAATATCATATCTCTCCCTCTTATTTAGGAATTTGATCCAATAAAACCTCTTCAATGGGGATATGATTGGCATGCATTTTATGAGTTTCATAATGCAACATGTCATATAAAAAACAAATGCATCAGTTTGAGATATAAGATATAGGACATGATAGATGGAATCATTATTGATCTTGTCACTTCAATTGAGCCTCCTCAGGCAAAGCAAATATAAAATAAAACTTTGAAAATATTCTCAAATCCTTTTCCATAACATTATAAACAAAATACAATGGATACATTAAGTGTTCACCATGCATATCATGCACATCCCCCACTAGATACATATAGGGCACATTCAGTTGAGTTACATCCTTTGAGAAATATGATTGGTGTATACAATTCTAGAGTTCTTGCTAGACCTTCCATCTCCTTATTAGAGTAAGAGATCATTAAGGATGATTTTTATTAACATCCACTCTTTATCAAATCTTACATTCACAATCATCATATTCATAGTGTTCTCATAGATAATGGATCTAGTGTGAACATGTGCACTATGACATTATTACAACATTTGGGATATTTAGAGTAGGGTATTACACCAATAGACATAGTTATCAATAGATTTAGTGGGCACATATACATTTCACTAGGTGATATTTTATTTCCTTTATAGGTTGGTAAAACACACATGGCCACACCATTTACTATTGTTCCCAGTGTAGGAGTTTGTGATATGTCACTTAGTCAACCATGGATTCAAAAACTTTGAGAAATACCTTCTATCATTCATAGATGCATGAAATTTATTCATGCTAATCAGGTTGTTATAGTTGGTAGAGTTTCATATGAGTTACCACTACTCACTTCAAATCCATCTTCTACTTTTCATTCTCAAGTTTTAGTTTAACCACTAGTTTTAGTTTCTCCACCAGTTTTAGTTCTACCTCTAATTCAAATTAAGAAATAGTTGAGGCCTCCATCACAATCATAAAATGTTTATACACTTCCACAGAGGTCTCTTTTAGAGAATCCATAGTTTTAGTATTATAAATAGCTTTCATATACACTATTCACACCCAAGGTAGTACCATTGAGATCTCATGCATCTACACATAGAGGACATGTTCAAAGAGCTTTTCCTACTACTAGATAGGTCCTTAAAAGCCCTATAGTTGTATCCATTTCTCAAAATTATATGGGGACCCCATAGTTAATTTATAATTTAGATATTTTATAGAATTTATAGCATACATAGATTTCAGATCCATAGCTTTAGCCTTTCCATCATGCTTCACGATCATGCATGATCCCTCTCCTCGATATAACACACCATGATAGGGAGTCTCACATGAGACTCATTGATTAATATAATTTATTCTCCATATTAATTGTACATAGTATTCTTATGCTTTATTGTACATATCTTATATCAAAAATACCAAAAATAATAAAACATTTCAAAAAATAAAAAAAACATTCAAATATTCCTTAAAAATCCAAAAACATTCAAATAATCTCAAAATACAAAAACATTCAAATAATTCAAAAAAAATTGATTGTATGCATTATCCATTCTTTACATTTATCATACAATGCTAGACTTATATTTTTTATTTTATGCCATTATTTATTGATTCATCTACATTACCATGCTTCACTTGATCTTATTTTGAGTGTGTGTAGTGACATCTAGATCTTTAATTGCTTTAATCTACCCATTGAGGTGGAGTCTTACCTTTACATTCGAGACACACATCGATATACATACCCATTGGGGGCATCTTGTAAATGACTAAAGCATCTAGGTATGTCATTCCTAAGCCACACACTCTAGTTATCATGTTGATGTACATTATTTACTAGCTTACATAGATTAGTCTATCAACATTTCACTATTACATAGCACTTGTGTATTTATTAGCATATACCTAGTCTTTTACTACATGTCTTACATACTTTCACTTTATCTATTTTATTATTTAGATGAAATTATATTTTATAGCATTTACATGCTTCTTTTTCTTAATTTGCATAGCTAGATGTGATTTTATTTCTTAGTTCCTATTTTGTCTCCTATATATGCCTTAAGAAATTTTCCAATGTCCTTTGATTCTATGTATTGTGTGTGCCTTAGGACATTTATCAATGTCCTTTGCCTATATTCTTCTATGTGATTGTGGATTTCACAACAACAATATTTGTTTCAATTGTGTGTGTATGTGGAATTTGAACATGCTTTATATGCTTGCCTTCTAGTTTGAGTGACATGTGCACATGTCCCTTATTTGCTTCACCCCTTGGCCACTCTTATATGTTTATTTATTCTTTCCTTATGCTCTTGTTTCTTTTTTTATTTTTAATTTTTTGAAATTCTATGATCTACATAATGCATTATCTTGATTTATTGGATGCCATGATGGACATCATGCTTCATCCCTCCATAAAAACTAATAACTAACTGTACTTGTAATTCTAATTCAATATATTGTACATTTTTTTACATTGTTATATCTATCTAGGCATACCCCTATTGATATAATAATATCTCATTACAACCCATGCTATATCTTGAGATATCTTGTCAATTATTATTGCTATATAATGTATCATTGTAGTATAACACACTTGAAGGGATATTTCTTCTAAGGATAGTCATTATAGGGTCTTCATTTCTACCCCTATAAGAGGGGTTAACAAATAGGGGTTTTGTCACAAATATTAAAACTCCTAACAATTGAAAATTAATTTTTAGAAAACCCAAAATAACAACTAGACTTCCAACTAGGCAAAATAGACTAGTCAGATAGTGTCAATTTAAGAATAGTCATTAGATTTAGCCCATGAAAATAGCATCAAGATTGGAATACAACATCAAACCCTCTTATGTCTACTTTTGATGCTCCTGTCCAAATAAAAAAAATAGACTTTCTAGAAGTAGATAGAAAAGTAGGTTTAGCTACAATTTTGCACATTCAAACTAGTTTAGATACAATAAATTTAGAATAATTTTTTCTTAGAGAATAAAAATATAGGGGTAATCATGAAAAACATGATGGATCTCACTTCCAACTTTAGATAGGGTAATTGGTATAACTTCCAAATCAAAATCCATGTTTTAGACACCAATGATTGGGGGAAATGTGCATGGTACATTTGTCTTCTTTTCTTTTTGAGTTTAATACGTTACCTAGTCATTCTTAGTAGTTTCATGCCTTATTCCATCTATATGTGGTTTGAATAATTTTGGAGTGGCATTCATACAATCCTAACCTCCACTTTTTGGAATGGCTTTCATATAAGCCTAGTTCCTAGTTTTAGAGTGGCTTTCATACAAGCCTAATCTCCACCTTTTTGAAGTGGCCAAGAGTGGCATAATTTATAGCATACATTTAACTATCCATGATACATTTTTAGATTATAGAGCATTCATGGGTTTTAGGAGCCATATTATACAACACATAGTTCATACCAGTATTAGTTCATAGCTTCATTTCATGGGCCAATGATGGAGCCAAAGGAATATATAGCCTTTGTATTCTTAAGGCACCTACTCATATGGATTGGAAACATGGTCTAAAAATTAATTAGCCCATGCATGATCACATATATTCAATTATTGGGTGATGATGGAGCCAAAGATCCATCATTTGTATTCTTGATCCACTCTCGAGGAATTGAACACTCAATTTTGTTCATGATATTACTCTTGGTACAACATCATCCATCATTACTCAACATTACTCAACATCACTAAGCATCACAATAGGTTTTGTATTGGTTTGCATACTCGATGAGGTGTATTCATTCCTTTCTCTTCCTCTCTCTTACCCAGCTTTATACATTTTTATTTTATTTATAGCATATCTTGTAAAAACTAATCTACTCTTTATTTTCATTTTCAAATTTACACTTCATAGTGTGCTCTCTCTATGCACACCTAGCATGATAGAGATTCATTATATTTACCCTTATAGGTAAGTTTAGTTATGCTTTAAATTTTGCCTTTATCATAGTATATCACTTTGTTTCATCACTAGAATAAAGGGGGGAGGGGCAAATGTAGTCATATAAAATGTGAAAATTGGTAACTTGAGTGTGGATTATGACACCCAACCCATAGGTCCCTCTTTCTTGCTTTCATGGCCCTCATAGGCATCTTTTCACTAATTTTAAATCATATGTAGCCTTCTAAACTTGATCCTAGCTCAACCAAACTACTCTTTCTATGACAAATCTACCTCCCAATTCCTATTAGCTCAAGACTATAGCACCTAACTTGGAATATAGCACTAGGCCCTCTAGTGTACGCTTTTGGTGCTCCTATCCAAGTAAATTTTCATATCCATTAGTCATTTCCTTTTGGTTCTTATCCTTCTTCTTATTAGCCAAATGCAAGAATATTAAACCTATGTCCAATGGATCCCTATAAAATCCCATTCAAATTTTATTTAAAGAGGGTTGGAAAATATCACAAATCAAGAAAGAATAAAAGAAAGATTACAAAGTTAATATTCCCTATTCTCTACATATAACTAGCCAATACTACTACAAGCTTATTTAAATCCTTACACCAACCACTAGCCACCTTAAGAACACCTAGTTTTAGCATTTTGAATCTTCATACACATAATTTCATAAATCACAATAAGTGGGAGAAATACATATGGCTTGATACCTATTTTGAGTATTGGTATGTAGGCAGTGTGCCCACACAAGGGGTGTAAATACATGTTCAATGCATATTACACACATTAACCCCCCTTATTTCCTAAATTTTTTAAAATCATAATGTACTCTATGGGTTTAAGTCTAAATTATCTCTATAGGGAGTTGTACAAACATCCAATACTAAAAATTTCATTGGCAAGCTCACACAGACACAATGAACAAAACCTATAAAGCTTAGTTCTCCTAGATAATAGCAGCAAAATATGACTATAGCATCAGACCCTAAGGTGTCCTATTTAAAAAATCCTATCCAATCATAAAATCAAGGATAGATCCTTATTTACACTAGTGTCATAGTCCTACACAATGAATTCCAAACCCTACAGTAGCCATCTCAGTCAGTTTTTGATAATTCTTATTTTCTCTCCCTTATTAATATTTTTAAAAAGGTTCAAATTATAATCAAATTATAAAAAATAGTATCTTAATTATTTCATATTTATTTATTGATTTCCTATTATAGACCTTTAAATAAATTAGGAATAATACACCAATATTCCCAAAATTGTTAAATCATCAAGCAACACCGCATAATAACCCTAGCTATGTCTTGATATGTAATGCAATAATAAAGTGAAGTAAATATAGTCTAGTGATCACTAAATCTTATGGAATTTATTGGGTATAAACATAAATAATAATGATGTAAATTAAAACTCTACTCGAGTCAATGTAGAGATAATCCTAATAAAGGAGAGGTAATACATTCATTATCCATTATACATGTAAATCTATCTACTAAAATATAAGAGTAAGAGTTAGGAATACTTACCTTGAAGATGAACCCATCAAATATAAACCTCTCCCTTGGAAAATGATGCTTACAAGAGGTTTTTTTGTATTATTGAAGAAAATAAGGATGCAGAACAAACATAGTCTAGCCAGGGACCTCTTAGTGAATCTTAAGGCTTCATAAGACAAAGTTTCTCCTCCAAGAAGCATGAAAACCTAAGTAATTAATCCTCAAGTAGAATTTAATAAAATTAAGTAAATAAACATAACTAAATGTTTATTTATATTATAAATGAGATGAAATATGTGTATATATAGCTTGATTTGACCCTAAACCGTTCTAGAATTTTAACCAACATAGTCTACCCAGTTAACATAGTTAGTTATAAAATAGAACTATTAGGTCCTAGACTAAGTTGGATTACGTTGAATTAGTCTTATAATGTGCACTATTTATAAAACTATATAAACCCATTCGACTGCATTCTATAAATGTTAAAAATGGGTTTTAATTAGGTAGGGGCTATTTGAGATGGTGAATTATTTTTAGAAGTGTGTAAGGGAGGTTTCAAATCTTAGGTAAATATATAAGAGGGGTTTGTATTGGTTTTAAGTGGAATTATAAGGAATAAAAACATTACAAATCACCAAATCTCTACCCACCCCTTTCTTGGTACACCCTTTAAGGTGTGCACTCAAAGAGGTTGAGTCTTGATGTGTTCCTACAAGAGATAAAGCATAAATAATTGATAAAGTTTTTAAAATATTATGTGTATACATGTGATGCTTCCTCATTAGCTCAATATCCTAGGATTTTAAATTGTCAATTTCATGTGACTATCATGATGCATGTGTAACTTTATCATATACTTGAGCTACTAGGATTTGACAAAAGTAATATTGCAGGAAAAATAGGAAGGACATGGCACTTCCTCATTGCCTTCAACTCTTAGGGATGTGATATTTTTGGGACCTATCAATTTTATAATAAATCACTAAGTCATAACCTTTCCCTATAATAAAATATATAATTACCTATCATATGAAATGATTCCAAGAGAATGCCATCTCAGACCCTAGAGGTGAGGCTCCAAGACTGAGACGCCAATAAAAGTTTATGAAAGGATATTTTTGTTGAAAGAAACTTAACACCATAAAAAATAACAAAGTATGAAAACATTTTAAATATGCAATGGGATAAATGTTGCTTACACATATAAAGTTAATATAGGTTACCAAATGTAACATACCCTGAGAATGGTATTATATAATACTTTATTAATCAGGATTGAGTAGATTTTGTTGTTTTCATGTGAGTAATGATAAATCAAGGTTCAATTTGGGTTATAATAGTTTTTAAATTTTCTCAATACATAGGTCCTATTGTCTTCTATAAAAAGGTATGTATTGGTCACAACAAATGGTGACTATGTAGGGAAAACATTGCCAATGTTTATAACCCAAACCATGGACCTCTATTATTGAACCATTATACAAGTGGTTGATCATTATTTTAACTAAATAGGAGGAGGAATAATTACTTAAGTCTGTGTTAGAATATGACATACTAAGTTCTAATTCCTTCAAGAGATTATTTTTAAAAAATACTTATTTGTTCCCATTATTTTATCTCTCTTTTGAATTTATGAACATGTTTAGAGGTGCCTTAAGTGTGCAGAACTCTTGAAAAGGTATTTACTCTTTTGCATAAATTAAATAAGGAAGGGAAGGATCAATCATTTTTTTACTACTAGTTAGGTGTCCCTAGACTCGATAGAGATACCTTTGGTCCCACTTTATTCCTTGATCAATTTATAGCTCGGATGGAAAGCCTATAATGGATATGTCCCAAATTTTCCTTTTTTAAGAAGAGAATTTGATATTTTCTTAACTTTTAGACTTCCTTCAGTTCTAATGCCTTATTTATTTATGATCCATGAGGGTTGGGTATCAATGTAACCAAGGTGATTTTTTAATTCAATGAGTTATTGAGCACCAAGGTAACATTTTTCTCATTAAATTAATTCATAGTTACTTCTTGATGTTATTTTAAGTGTTGTGATGATATCCTTGATAGAAATAAAAAAATTCTTAATTCAAATGAACTATTTTAAATTAATGGATTCCTTTTCACTAGATATTATGAAAAGATTTTACCAATATATTATATTACTCAATAATATAGACCCACTTTATATTTTTATTTCATGAACTATGTCTTTTATGGATGGATTACCCTTGAAGGGACAAAATATGAGGATATATGGATGAATGTTTAGATTCAGTCTTAATATTGCAAGCTCAACTATCCAATTTATCATATTATAGAAATGGCTTCTCAATCATATGTTTATTATGTTAATATTGGGTTGGAAATAAAATTTTGAGCATAATGAGGGAAAATAGAAAACTAAATCAAACATAAAAATAAGAACATGACAAAAACAAACACATAATAGAAGAAAACTAAACCAAAAATAATCTAATATTTACATTAATAGCCTTTATCTAAAGGGGATATTATGATATTATAGTGGATGACACAACCAAAAAATAGTGATTAAATAACCATTTGTTGATAGGAAATGGAAGATCATTTACCTAGATATCCTTTAATGTAAAAGCATTCTACCTAAGTAACTCAAAAGTATGGTAAGGAATTAACCAAAGTGGCTCCAACTTTGAATGTTTCCATCTCTTCTCATAGGCCTTGTCTTACATTAGGATCAAGTTTAATAGTAAAAAAACATTATCTTTTATTTATTTTCAAACCATATCTTAACAATATCTTGATGTATATTAAATTTTTGGAAGGCTTCTTCTCATGCATCTTCTATTTTGATAATATCCATCATTTTAAATATTCTCATCCCATTATCTTCCATGTAAACTTGCATGAATTTTTAAATAGAAAATTTGAGGGTCATCAAGAAGATGGGATCCAAATTTTGTACCAATAATAACGCAAAACTATTAAGATGTTTCTTGAAGCTATTGTAGAAAACTAGCATATTTCAATAGCAAATACTAATATCTAGGTCTCCTTTCTGTAAATTTTTTATTACATATATTAGGTTCTTATTTGTTGTTTTAGCTAGGCCATTCCATTTTGAGTAGTAATTTTATGATAACATTAAGGTAATGTCATTCCAATAAGCCCATATAATGAGCTTGGTTGACTGAAATGTAGGACCATTATTAGAAACTAATGAATTAATGATGATAAACTTTGTAGTTATGTTCTATTCAAGTAACATGATCAATTTTTTAGCTATGATATTCCTATTTTCTACCACTTTCATCCATA
Source organism: Torreya grandis (assembly GCA_037957365.1). Taxonomy (NCBI): domain Eukaryota; kingdom Viridiplantae; phylum Streptophyta; class Pinopsida; order Cupressales; family Taxaceae; genus Torreya; species Torreya grandis. Next base: position 2,804,927 of record JARHVA010000936.1, on the reverse strand, counting down.
TTTTGTAGTAATTAGTGACCATGAATATGAATTTATGGCTGACTAATGAGTTTGTGTTGATGACTCTAATGAAATTGATCCCCTATTGAGTGAATGGATGTTCTTATACCATGAGTTAAAGGGGAATTATTGATTGAAATACCTCTTAGTAAAGGTTTGAAAATGATGATAGGTATTGACATGATCATTAGTGCCCTTGAATATGGTGGCCCAATAATAACTAGTTCATGGGATCTTATTAGTTATTTTAATTCATAGTTATGACTGCTACCCAATTTATCATGAAATTTGGTCATGAATTATCTCAATTTTTCCTTTTATAGACATATGAAATATATTCCCTCATAATTATTTTGGTAGAACACTCATTTATTCAACATGTAATGGGATACTTTTAGTTTTAGATCCTATTGATAATTTAGCCTCCTAGGCCAAATTTCAACCCCTATAATCCAAAATTTCTTCATGACATCACATAACAATCTACATGCCTTGTGATGTCCTCTTTTTGTCTCAGTTTAGGATTTTTATTTTTATTAAGGTGTCATTGTATGTGGTACACACTTCTTGAGATATCATCATTAAATAGCCTATTTTAGGGGTTTTGGATTATGTGCTAGTTGTCATGGTGGTCCTTGAGTGAGTGGATGGGTCTCAAAATGTATTTTTAGTATTATATAATGGCCCAAACCATTATTTGACAAAATTAAGGTTCTTTAGTATAAATTGAGGTATTTGGGTAAGTTAAGGTTTCTAGTTCTCCTAGTGACTATGCTTATTTTAGCCATTTATAAAGTAGGGGAATTGTTATCAATATATGGAATGGTGTCCAAATATTTTTAAAGTCATAACATGAATTCTAAACTATATCCTAGGTTGTCTTCCATGGCCTACTCAGTCAAGACTATTTGAAGCCTTAATTAGTCCTCAAAGTCATCAAATGTACACTTCAAGCATGTCATATAAGAAACATTGTAGTTATAAATCCATTTAGAGAAAGTGTGACATTGTTTTTAGGTGTCTTAAAAGGTTTCATAAACATTCTAAGTCATAATGAGGTGTTTTTATGTGTAAAAGGTGTCCTTTTAGAAGCCAAACACATCTTTCATTCACAAAAAGGGCCCCACACAATTGGAGATATGACCTTCCATCTTCCCCACCCATAATATCTAATTTAAAATCATTTTTAACCTCTATTTTCCCTCATCACATCCTTAAATTGTCTTTTAAGGTCCCTAACATAAATAAATGTATAAAATAGGTGTTTTATAGGTATTTTCAAGGCTTGTACAGACATGTACAAAGATGTCAAGGTCAGACGAGATCATAAATATTAATATGAGATTAATTTAAGGAATAAAATAATGAAATATATGAGTTTCAAAATCAAAAAAGTCAAAAATTTACCCCCTTACTCTATTGAGCTCCTTCACATCTCAAAAAAGCTAGTCAGGTTTCTATTCAATATAGATAAGAGAGAAAATAAGGAACTAACATTTTGGGAATAAGAAGATACCATAAATATATTAAATATTGTGTCATTTTTTCTTATATTTCCTCTCCCTCCTTTATTAATAATCACAAATAATTTGAAGGATTCATAATGTCTAATCCATTTAGGTAGGGTTCAAGTTTGCTTCATTTTCTCCTTTTTTGAGCATAATGAAAGAGGAATGGAAATTATGGTGCCTTCTCAAGGGTATACATAAATTTTATACACCATTATAAAGACTCAATTAAAATTTTTTATCCCTATATATCAATAAAACCTCCATGTTATCACATTTACAGGTTGCAGGTAGTGTTTCTTCCTGTTGTAAAGCCTTCAATGCATAAAAATGTAAGTTAAATATGGTTTTAGGTTATATTATGGGTTTTTAGAGAAATTAAAGTCTTACATATCTTCCATAAACACTAATTTGATTCATTATACCAAAAAAATTATTTAAATCCTTACTTTAATGTAATTCCCATGTATATAATGTGATCTCCTTGTTAGTGTAAATAGAATATCACTATAATGGATGTGGATAATCATCAAGTTATGTTAAAACATGCATGGGTTTAATCTCATGGTCATAATATATTGGTTTTACCTAATAATCATAACTTAATCTTACCTAAATTATCCATTCCCATCCTTAATACCTTAAAAGATAAGCCCTCATTTCAACACCTGTAAACCTATTTAGGTAGACTAAGTAAGGTAGACACTATTGGAAGTATAACACTAGGTATTTAATATATTGAGGAGTCAAAGGTAGTAATATTTACCTATGGATAATCATGTTACATGGATAAAATAGGGTAAAACAAGGACTAACACCTTTAATAAAGCCCTAAAGAGACAAGCTCAGTTAAGATTCTGATTGCACACAAATGACTGTGTTGTCAAGTTCAAAGAGATCCAATGGAGTGATGAAGTTAAAGGGATATATATTATTTAATAAAAAATTGAATAAAAAAATAAATAAACTCAAATTATTTTGATAAATTAAACCCAAACTTTCATCTCTCTCATAGTCACAGTCAACAGCCTAGAATTTGAATACCTACATGCCTAACTGTAAATGGGAAGAAAGTTGAGCAAGAAGCCTTATTTTAAGGTGAGAAAAAATGTAATAATAACATAGGTAACATGTTAAAATTATTAATCAATCAAAAATTGGATATGGAAGACTCATTTAAATATGAAACCTCACATCTCACCTTTTACTCACAGTTGAAGAAGCTCAAAGTGACATATACATCCCTGATTGTAGATAAAAGGCAAGTTGAGAAAAGGAAACCTAAATGGTGGTGAAGTGAGAGAAAGGTAATGAAGTCTCCTCAATTATTTTTTAATATTAATTAGTCTCAGTTATAATTATTTTTTCCTCTTAAGTTAAGTAAATAGCCTTAACATGCTATTAGACCTAGTAGGCTTAGATATGTAGTCACAGGCTAGCCATGAGGAAGAAGGGTGGATGAGTGAAAGGTACCCTCGACAATAATTTTTAAAAGAATATACTAATGAAATAAACCATACATTATATTTATATTATTCATTTTAATTCAAGGTAAAAAGAAGGGGGATGCTTACACCTACAGCTCAAGTAGGCCCAATTACCACCTCCAAGTAAGGTCACATAAGAAAGAAAAAACATAGGTAACCCTGCATAGGGGTGAGATGAATAAGAGAAAACAAGTATTATTACTTATTTTCTTAATTAAATTAGTATATAGTGAATTATTTAGTCATTTAATATAGGCAAAAATATCCTAATGGCCTAATTAGCCCTAACAAGCCTGAAATTGGCATATACAAGCCTATGCATGGAAATTTGGGATAAATTTCAAATTTGGAAAGTGTTTCAAGTTATAAAATAACAAAATATGGAGGATAAAAATTCATAAGATAAATATATAAGTTTGAGATTAAAAAAGATGAAAGAAAAGAAATTTGTAGAGCTCTAGGGTCAAACTGACATAGAAATGTAAGAACCCTAGGCAAGAGCTAAGGAGGTATTCACACTCTTGAAGAAGTGGATAAGGAAAATAAAACCATGGGAATTCATCAGGTAGGTTTTCAAATAATTCTAAGAAGTGTTGTAAGTCAAACCAAATCTCTTATGCACCTTGTTGACTACTTTTTTCCCTCAGGGCTAAAAAGAGGTCAACCTAAGACTATAGTACCCTATCACACTTAAAACTTCACCCTTATCATAATTTTTGATTAGTTAAGGATATTTTAAGGAATATAATTGATTATCATGTTAAGTAAAATAGTTGATATGTTTTCATGTCAAGAAACACCATAGTGGTTATCTTTACCCCCTTATTTAAACTTATGTCAAGTATCCTCCTTATGATTAGACATGTATAAATATTCATAAGAGGAATTAGGGTGATCTTAGTGGTTTAATTCTACTCAATATGAATAAGACTAAATATGGTAGTTTATGACTCATCATGAATCTATCTAGTGTGTTGAAAATATGTAGAGTATGGATTGATCATAAGTATTAACAATTTTTTGAAAGTAGATGATAAACTAATTGAGCTCTTTAGAATGTTCTAAGGAATTTTAATAAATATTTAATTTTTATCCACTTTAATCCTTCACTTGAATCCATACTTATTATCTTAAGGGAGGTATTTAACCTTAAGGTGATGTTATTTGAACTCAAAGTGACACTAAGAATAACATTTATGTCCTCAAAATCCTTCATGAACCCCACATTACCATGATCAAACTATTTCCTATGCTAAAGGTGCCTTCTCACAAGTCAAAGACATTTATTTTCCACTAAATGGGCTCCACACATGTGCAAAAATTCCCCTTCATATTCTCAAATGTTATGGTCCATATTTATAATAATTATAAAATATGCATAATATAATGTACATAAACATAGAAAAATTGATATTGGTAGACTAAGATGTTCAAATATTCAACATATGTATAAATAAAATACCCATAAGGTAGAGATAAACCATATAATACTCCTTTAGGAAGGAATAACTCCACAATGTCTCTTTGAGGGGACAACCTCCAATATACTCTTACAATAGAAGACTCAATGCTTGATTTCTTCCTTTAAAATGATAATCATATCCTTAATATATACCTATATCTAACTAATAATGGATGGGTAACCTCTTAATCCTAATGTAGGTTGACCATTACCCAATGTACTAATTCCATAAGTTACTCTATTATCCTAATATATTGGACCCATATAACTAACTAAGGGGTATGTGTGACATCTGTCAACATATATATCAACCCATTTACATTAATATATAATATCCATAGATACATATCACAAAACCAACCATGTGTTGTTAAATATTGTTTGACACCTATTTTCCCTCATACTTAACAATGATGATTCATGGTTTGAAAACATGAGAAAATGTTAGAAATTTGTAGGTTAGATGAGTTTTTAGACATGTATGGATCTGTATGATATGAATTTATTTACATGGAGTTAGATTTATTTAAGGGGAGTTCAAAATATTCATTAGATAAAGGAATCCAAGTATTTTTGAGCCAAAAGGCCCAAAAAATGACCTCCTTCCTCCATCAATCTCTTTGGCAGCATTGTAAATCCCTTTATGTTTATACTTAGTTCATACATAAAAGAGAAGGTGAGGGTCCAAGATATTGACCAAAGGAATAAGGTTTAATGTATTTAAATTAATGGTAATTATTTTCAATATTAGTCCTCTATGATGTATGAAAAGACATTAAGAAGTTAAGAAATCTACTTACCTTCCTCATCTACATAGGGATAAAAAGGGGGATGGTTTCAATGCATTATTAGATTATTTAATGAAACTATTTATTATTAATATATTATAAAATATTTAAAGGTCATTCCATGTCATACTCCACCCATGGTTCTCACGTGTCATCCTATAGGATCAAGAAACATCTAATCTACCATTATCTGTAGACTATAAACAGGGTTCCATTGGTAAAAAGGGATATTTAGTGCATATGTATAAGATGAAAAAATTTTATAGGTGAAATGATTGTTTTAAAAAAAAAAATTAGATATAATTAATTCAATATTAATGGTCATATGGACCTCAAACTCTCCCAAATGATGTTTTCAAATGAAACTGCCTACATGTTTGGGCTTCACATTAAGGAAGGATATTATCTTGTATGATAATGTATTAGAGGTAATTATAACATAATGAAAGGAAGAAGAGGAGTATTTTATTCATATGAAAATATCCTTATTTTAAGATATTCAAACCTCATTATATCCCTCACAATCCAAGAGACTGCCAATTATCCCTCCAATACCTTCATAGTCTTGTCTAGTAGAAACTAAGGTTGTTTAACATGAATTAAGGTATTTAGAGAGTCCCAATTTTCCACTTCCCACTTCATATTATTCATTAATAAGTTCCAAGTGTTTTTATATATTAATTAGTTGTTAGATAATCCTAAGTTCCTTGTAGATCATATTGGGTATGAATTAATAGTCTAATTCAAGCCTTCAAAGAATATCTACCATTTGATAGCCTCATTACTATGAACTCAATCCATAATAAACTCTAATTTATAATTTTAAATCCCATGTGACATTTACAAAAATCACTCATAAGTTTGAAATCTCTATCCAAGCCCAAGGCATATAATCAAGGTCTACATACCCCATAAGGATATCATGTTTCATTGGTACTATGAGGAAATAGACCTATATAGGTATAAGCCCTATTGAGAGAGAATAATCATCACCTACAAGAGATAACTCAAATCTACCCTTCAAGACTTTTAAAACCAATATATGCAAATGAGTCTAAAATGTAAAAAATACTCAAGACTAAGTATGTATATGTGTGTGTGTGTGTGTGTGTGTGTGTGTGTGTGTGTGTGTGTGTGTGTGTGTGTGTGTGTGTGTGTGTGTGTGTGTGTGTGTGTGTGTGTGTGTGTGTGTGTATGTGTATATATATATGTATATGTATATATATATATATATATATCTGTGTGTGTGTGTGTATATATATGTGTGTGTGTGTATATATATGTAAATATAAATATGTATATATATATATATGTATATATAGATATATATATGTATATATATGTGTATCTATATATATGTATATACATATATATATACATATATATATACATATATATATATACATATATATATATATATACATATATATATGTATATATAGATATATATATATATATGTGTGTGTGTGTGTGTGTGTCTATATATATACATATATACATATATATATACATATATACATATATACATACATAAATACATATACATATATATATATATATCTTAAGGATATAAATTTGGACATAAGTAATTCATTGGGATCTCAAGTACAACTATGGAAGCACTCTCCTAACTCATGAACTTATCGAAATCCCTCATGGAAATTAATGCATCTGAGATATCTACCTAAAAGAATATAAATAATATATCCTCATCCTTTATAATTATATAATTTATGCACATAGGGAGATAACTTAGACTAAAAAATAAATAAAAACATAGATGTCATGTCACTAAGGGAAAGGAAACCCACAGGAGTGCACAAATGATCTAAGTTAGACAAATTCAATCAGCTAGGGTTACCTAATCAGTGAGGGTGCCAAACTGATGAGAGTAAAATGTCATTATATGTGTAAAATATAAATCCAATATGATTATAAAATACACACTCCTTAAGATCTCATATGATGGTTTGATCAAGTTAGTTACTATCTAGTTTGGGTTGTAGAATCATAACATGCAAGTTATGATGTGATTGTGTATATAAGTGTTGTTGGAAAAGTTGGGAAGGACAAGCCTCACAAGATATAGTCAAAACTTGGAAAATTTTCACTTGAGAGCTAAAATACATCATTATAATGGGGTAAAATATGTTACTAGGATCTTCATCACTAATATTACAAGCATATATACATGATAGTGGTGGTCAAAGTAAGCTTAAGATAGAAGAGCTGATATGATGGTCTGGGAAAATAAGAACAAGTGTATAAGATGGAGAATGAAATGTGGAGGATTATTTTATATCTTTAAATATACAAATTCACCTATAGGTAGTTGAAGGTTCTAATACCTAGTCTAAGCCTAGAAGGCCTAAAGACACATCTAGGCCTCAAGACCCCACCTTCACTTCAGTAATAGATCCAAAACCCCAAAGCAGACTCAGGGATATAAAATGTATATAATGTTTTTATGGGTCTTAAAGGAGGTGTTTTAATCAAGTAAATTCAAGGAAATAGTTCATTATGGTATTAGTCCTCTCTGAAGATTCACTGTCATAAACAACCATGTTAAGTTGTGATTTTCAACACTCATATCTTTCATAATAGAGGGACTCAGACCAAGGGGTCTTAGGTGGAGTTGGAAACCCATATGGAATCAATATCCATGAAGGAGAGAGTGGAATTTAGAGGCATAAATATATGAAATTTTTTTAACAATATAACCTACACAAATTTTCAGTCAAAAAGCTTGAAGCACACCATCTTTCATTCGTATCTCAATATACAGTTTGTATGGGACTTAGGGCTATTCAAGATATATGAAGGGGTATGTAGGATAAAATTTCATGACAAGAAGTTTTGGTTTGGAGGTACGTACTCTATGAACCATCATTAATATGTTGTGTTGATAAGTGTTGTCATTGATTTCAAGGTCAATGTTGATGTCATTGATATCAAGAAACATCTAGTAAAGATGCATGATAAAGTGGTATGGCATAAGGAATCCATGTGACAAGAGATAATTAGAAGGAAAAATATTGTCCCTATATTAAGAGATAATTTTAATGGAACCTAATTATTATTTTGAGGTCAATGTCATGATTTAGTTTAGCTTGATGATTGTTAGTGTTTTCACAAAGAGATTTGATGATCAGGTTAAGGTAAGCATGTTTTGAGTACTAGGTGTCTTGAGAAGCCTAGTCATAACAAGCATAGTCATATCATGAGTATGTGTATGATGTGAATGAATATGTGTATATAGATGTATGATAATATCCAAGGATCATGAAATTCATGTGATCAAGGTGTATAATCATCAATGAGTATTTCAAGGTCAGTTTTCAAGGTTTAAGTGATTGATAAACCTAACCATGACAATAGTCATTACATAAAGAGACCTTGTGAGAAGGTATGATCTTAGTGGAATAATTATATGGATGAATATAAGAATAAGAGTATATATGAGGATGTTTTTATCATGCATATTATGCATTATATTACTCATTCGTGTATTAGAGTAAGATTATAGAGGTAAGACCTACAAACCTAGCATGCAACTAGACTAGTTCTAAACCCTACCTAACCTAATGAAGCTACATGAGGTGTTTTCAAGACCTATTAATGATGAAACATATTTTTTTATCATGTGAGATGTTTATTGATAATGTATATGAGGTGGAGAGTACATAAAAATTGGATTGAAATCTAATTTAAAGACCTAATGTGGTTTGTAGGTCAAGATCCAAGCAAGCAAAGAGAGATGCTGGCCAAATGAGGTATGAATTTAATATTTAAAGATAACAATGGAAAATTTATAATCAAAAGAGTTATGTAATGTTTTTTATAATATTTTTACCAAGTTTTAGGTCAAATTTTAAATGTTAAGGCAAGAATAAGTGTTTTACGTTCTCTCAAGTGCATAGAATGGAGGGTTCTCAACCTAAGAACAAATTTCAAGTGTTCATTTGCATGTGTAACATATAAATGATAAATTTATATAATAATGATAGATGGGGAAGGTTATTATCTCAAATTTCCAAGCATTGGTTTTTGGAATAAGGATCCAAGCTTTATGAATGATTATTAAGACTGTAAGATGGTTTAAACCCTAAAAAAATCTTAGCAGTGACCCGGTGTGAAATAAATTGTTCTAAAGTGATAATAATGGATTGGTTTGGATATTTTAGCTACTAGATAATGAATTAAAATCTCTCAATCATCTCCAAGTTTTATTTATTTTTTAGGAGAGTGAGTGGACTCTATAATAAAACCCTTATTTCTCAAATATTTGTTATAAAAGTTATATTCAACCAAGTCAAAATTACTAAATGGATGAAGGTTGAAGCTTGATACTTTTATTTTATGTCCATGGTGTTCTATGAGTAGGTTCCAAACCTAAGGTTTTCTAAACTAGTAATTCACATTAACCTATTGCTAAATGGCCTAATGATGTAGAAAGTGAGAAAATAAGGTAGAAGTGAGAAGTTGATTAGGGAAGTGTTATCATGGACTAGGGATGATCAAAAGTGCATGGATAATTTGTTAAATAAATTTAATAAATTTTCATGTTGGATATATGTTTTAGAGGTTAGTGGATATGATGAAAATTTTGATCATAAGTTGGCATGTCTTGTGTAGATTAGATAATGAAGGTCTAAGGATGTGAGATTGGTCTATAAGACCAATATTGTCACTTGACCATGGTATATTTATATACTATATTTACCTAATGATCTCATATGATAATACACTTGCATTAAGAATATTTTAAATTATATACATAGGTGTTGAAGGTCATTATCACCATGACTGTGTTTAAAGGTAGACTGGTAAATCTAAGTAATCAAGTTGTACTGATGAATTAGAGGCTCTCTACCCTAAGCTAAAGCATAAAATGGATATTATGTTTTTTTTTGGGAAATATATTTATTATGAATTATTTGAATAAGGTTTTAGAGGTAGTAAAAGTGATTGAAATAGTGTATCCAAAATGGGTTGATTGGTTCAAGTTTCACTGTGTACTGAAGATAAAATATTGGTCTACAAAACCAATATTTGGAATTATACCTTGTAATATTTGCATTTGAGAGTGATATAGATATTTAAATAATATATTGGAGGTGTCAAAGGTCATATTAATTATTTTTTAAGGATTGAATTTCAAGTCTTTATGATCATATTTAGAGACAAGTTGGCAATTCTAAGTGGGTTACTTGCAAAGAAGGGTTTGAGTCTTTTTACCTTGAGTTATGAAGTATAATGCATACAATGATTACCATAATGACATGAATATTATTTATATGTATTTTTTTCAATGGTTATTTTTAATTTTTTTAATTTTTAAATTTTTCAAGAGAAACTTTCTGGGTTTGCACAAACCTAATATGAATAGTACTAATGATGTGATCCAAGTAGTGGTTTGAGCTAAAAAGTGATATGGAGACTAGATGATATTAGAAATGGTCTATTGGGATGAAATATGATGTATTTTTTCCATGTAATTTTTTTAAATGTTCTCCAATAAGATCAAAGAGTAACAAGTACTAAGTAGGCCTAATGGGATTAGGTCTCCATGAGACTTAAAGGAGAAATAAGACCTATTTGAGAATGATCAGACCTAAAGGGACTCAAAAAATGTTCGATCCATATCTATGAGATATAACATGATTAATTTAATGGCATAAATAAGAGGATGAGGGTGGTTTTCTATCTAACTAGGATATGAACTAGAAACTTGAGTAAATAATAGGCATTTTTAGGCCTATTTATGTGTGAAGAGTGTAAGCAAACAAGAATATATATTACAGAGTAGAAGGAGGTATTGAAAACATAAGAATGGGATAGAGGATTATTTATTAACATTTTACATAGGTTCTATATATGATAATCAAGTTCATTTTACCTAATCAAGTCAAGAAGAGGGATATTTGAGCGAAGAAGGCTATAAACCAATTTTGAGAGGGAATGAAGGGTGTGAAGAGCTAAAGAAGGATATCATCATATATTGTATAATAAATAAGGTATTATAATTTTTATCAAGTGTTTTATTTTTTAATTTGGTTTTGAGTCATCTATGGGGTTGGTGCCTCCTTGAAAGTGGGTGCTTGCTAAAGCCTAGTTAAGTTGGTGCTTAGCTAGTTAGGGTTAGTGCTCCATGTGAAGTTGGTATTTATCTTATAGGATTGTATTCCATTTACATCATAAGTGGGTTTTATTCCCCTTGAGGTTTTCCCACATATATATTGTGTTCAATTTTTTCATGATCTTATCGATTGGTGATTATGCTTACTAAGATGTACATGCTTGTCTAAATGATCTATGATTACTTAAGTAAGATTGTATAGGAAAGTTTTTGAAGACTAATTCACCCCCCCCCCCTCTCAGTAATTTTTATTCCAACACAAATTTAGGGATTTTTTAAAGGTGTAAAACACTAGAATATCTAGGATAACAATGTCATAACGTTATTATGGAAGTTTGAGCTCAGAAAATATGAAAAAAACATTTGAAGACCTCTAGGTTCAAACTAACCTGGAAACCCAAAAACCCTAGGAAAGTGATAAGGAGTTTTGTAGACACTTGTAGGAGTGGACGAGGAAAAAAACCATGGTAATTGATTAGGTACGTTGTCATAGACCTCCAATACGTGTTAAAAGTCAAACCAAACACATTTTACTCTTTGACACCCTATTTCTCTCCATCGACCTCCTAGTATGCATGTTTTTGAGCCAAAGAGAAACTTTATTCATGTTAAAATAGTATAGAGGATATACATTTGGATATTAGTTACTAGGGAAGATTTAGGAGGATCGTATACTTCATGTTATTGGAATTTGTTTTATAGTTTAAACCCCTAGGACTATGAACAATTGCTAAGAGTTCATGACACTCAAAACCTACTTAGACTAGTCCTAAATACTTGATGGAGGATATCTTGAGAATTTTCCCCTTAGATGTAGTGAATAAGTTTTGAAAACACTTGTAACTTATTTTTCACTCAAAGGAGATCCTATTCATGGTATTAATATGTATGGAAAACTATACAAAGCCCAAGAAGCATTATTTTTGTAGGGTTTAGTGATGATTTAAGGATACATAACTTGATGAAAGGTTTTATAACATGGAGGATGGTTGTTTGAGGAATATTTAACCTTTTTAAATTACCAACCACTTTCATTTCATCATATAAATGCACCTACAAGTTTGAGCAAAAGGGCCACTCTAAAAAAGGTAGTAAATGGTGACCTAATCACCTAAATTAAGTAGAATTATAGGTGTGAAATTATTGGAAGGAATAAGTCATGGTTTAGAATAAAAAATTATACCTTAAATAGACTCATTCAATTATTATGAATGTTATATTTAGGTCTCATGATCATCCAATCAACTAACACTAAGTTACTAGGCCTAGTTGCCTAATACACCTATTTGGTCAACAAGGAAGGATGACTATTGGCATAGAGGGCTACCAAGGAGTAATTTTAGGGTCAATAATAACCATATAGATACATAATTAATTATATTAACTTCATGTTGATAATGGATTATGGGTAGTTTATTAATCCTAGTCAACATTTAAGGAGAAGGATAGGATATTTAATGACCCTTAAAGACTAATTAGACCATGATGTCACCTTTGTAAATGTAAAGAGAGGAAGTTATTAAAAAAATTGGATGGAAATGTTTTAAATTGGGTTAAATAAGGATTAATTATCCTCTATCACTCTATCTTTATGACATACTAATTGAAGGACTTCATTTAGTTAAAAAAAATGGATGGAGAGATGAGTGGACTGTTATGGATGTTGTAGTTGTTTATTGAGTGAATGAGGGTTGTCATGACCCATTATCCACTTTTACACACCTAATTATCTTATCCTTATTTTTCATGTTATATAAATTGAGGCTCTAAGGCCATTATAGGGATCCCTCTACTATCTATGAATAAATTCTTCCCAAACTTATACTTTGTAGCCTCTTGAACTGAATAAAGGACAATTTTAGCTTCTCCATGTTAGTCCCTAGTTTGTTACATTCTTGTTTTATTTATGTGAGTGTTTGGTTCTCTACCTTTGTAGGTAATTACATCACATATATGCTAGTATATTATTCTATGAAGGTTGCATAGTGTGTGTAGGTGTTAGTGGTTGAGCTTAGAGTGGAGTTTGACTGGTAATTGACTTGAATCATACCTTATATTCATGACCCTCATGTTATAATCATATATCACCACCTTTATGTGAAATACCAATTCTTATAATCTCTCAAAGATAGTGATTCAGTTGTTTATCTTGTTCATTAGTGTTTTTGAAAGGTCAAATAGAGTGGACACATCATATTAGTGCATCACCTTTAGTAACATAGGTTTCCTTTCATTAATTTATATATCCATTTTCATCACAAAATTATCATTTTTAGGATTTTATCCATGATTGATGAACTAGGGGTGATATCCCCATAAGCTAGAGTTTTAACCCATTTTTAGGTCACCCAAAGACTTGGGCTAATCCCATGTTATCCCAAACTTGGAGAGGTGTGAAAAAACCTCTCTTAAGGGTGAAATTTGATGTGTTAATATATCCATTTTCTTAATTTATCTCATTCCTATGGGAGGGTTCATATAAAGAATATAATGTATAATGGGATCATACTAGTCTTTCCAAAACATTTCTAATTGGTCCAACTATACCATAGTGATTCTTAGGTCAATTTTAGTGATCAATTAAGTGAGACATTGACCTAAAAATTGATTTATAGGTTTGATCTCTAGGATTTATTCTTTTAAGTTGGCCATCCATTCACATTTTCACCCTCCCAACTCATTTTCTCCCAACATGATTTTTATGCTTGGATCTGAGACAGTAGCATGCACCTTATTTCTAAGGATATAGTGTTGGAATTTAATCACAACCTTCACCAAGGAATAATCATGCTTATCTAAGGTAGAGTACTTCAGCTTAACATCTTTCAATTTTGTACTCATAGAATCTATCAAATGATAATCCCCATCTATGTTTTGAGTGAGTGCCACAAGTATGGTATGCTTTAAAGTGAACTAATAGAGGTATATGTCCTTTATGTAGTATAAATAGATTAAAAATGGTTCTTTAATGATGGAATCCTTGATGTGTTAGAAGTATTTTTGAGTTTAAGGGGTCCATTCCACTTTTTATTCCTGTTTCAACATCATCTTTAATGTCTTAACAATGTGAACAAAACTAGATATGAACATACATACAAATTTAATATTACCAAAAAAATATTTTAATTCCTTTTTATTGTTAGGAAGAATTATTTTAAAAATCACATTAACATACTGAGGATCAACATAAATACCTTCCTTGGTGATAACAAGACCAAGGATCTTACATTTCATGATGCCAAAGATGTTTTTCTTCTAATTGAGATAGATACCATAGAATAAACACCTTTTGGATATATTTTCTAGATGGTGGATATGATTAGGCTTGAATTTTGATAAAATGATCAATTCATACATATAAATGATTATGAATTTACGTATCAATCCTTCAAAGGTTAAGTTAATATCTATTTAAAATTGGTTTTTGCATTGATAAGGAAGAAAGGCATTTGATTGTAAGTGATGGTACCCCACTTGGTCACGAATAAAACTTTTATCATGTCTTTAGGGTTTACCAAAACATTATTATATCCTAATATTCCATCTAAATACATCATATGATATCTATTCACTATTTAAATCACCTCATCCATGGAAGGCAAAGCGTAGTTGTACTTATCATAGGCCTTATTGAAATTTTATAAATAAATTCATATTCATATTTCCCCACTCTTTTTAAGGATGTACACTAAGTTAGAAACCAAGGTAGAGTGATAGATTGGGAAAATGATCCTAGATGAGAGGAGATTATGGACCTTATTTTGAATAAGGGGATCTAGAATTATATTAACAAGTCATTTCCTATGTCTAAAAAGACTCTAGTTTGGTTTGAGTGGGATGGCATGTGTGATTACACTCAGGTCAAAGACTTTAATGTCTCTATATGTCTAAGAAATAACATCTATGTAGCATTTCAATAACCTTTTGAATTATTCAATATGATTAGGGGTGTAATATGGGTTTATATTAACATCTCAAGGATATTTTTTTGATCCTAGATTGATATTCCTTTATCATTTGTCTATTCATATTGGTCTTTATAGTTCATGTGTAGGCCCATAAAGGTCAAACATTATTTCAAGGGAGATCATAACTTTAGGGAACCAATTTTATTTTAGGTTCATAATACCATCTTGATCACAATAATCATCCTTAGAATCATTTATGTTCACCTTGTTTATAATTAGGTGCCAAAATTATTGAATTTCTATGTAAATATAATATATGGTCATTATCTTTAAAGACTTGTAAATATTTTACATTATCTAATATTGAAAGGCATGAGACAAGCTTTACTAAATAATTTTTTAGGACCAAGGCATCTATGGGTGTTAGATTTGCATTAGAGGATATAAATGAATAAATGACCTAGTTTTCCTCCTTGAGAATGGGGATGATGTTAAAATTACTAAACATTTCAATCAAATCCCACACCTTATGCTTGTATTTCCTTAAATAAGATAACTTGAATTGAAATTTAATCCTAACCTAGTTGATTACTAACTTAGAGTCCCAATACACTTTTAGTTCATTGAATCTATTTTTCAAGGTGAAATATAGCCCTAGTATTAAGTATTCATATTCTACAAGGTTATTGGTACAAAACAACTATAACCTATAGGTAGTTAGTTGTCAATTTCCTTGTGGATCAATGAGTAGAATTCTATCTCTGAGACCTTGCTTAGAATGGGCCTCATAAATGTATAGGGATCATATGCCTAAAAACATGGGGTCATCATAAGTTTGTTTATTATAAATTTATGTAGATAGTATGTACACACCTATGTCATAGGATATTAGGTCTAAATTTTCATTAACTACATTTCACTCCATGATCATATGTTTCATCCTAGGCTGTCTGTCAACACATATTTGATTGGACACACCACTCTAAGGTACCTACATATGGGATAAGTCTGTAGCCATGTATCCATTAAGGGTTTTTATCCCAATCCCTAATAAGAAACATCTCATAATAATCTAATATTTTCACCACTTGCATGTCCATAAAATTATAGAATCTAGGTTTATATTCAAAATGCATATGCACATTTAAGAGCTCACCCATTAACTTACTTTAAACTTATCCAATTGGATTACTATATTTTCAAGCTTAATAGGTGTCAACCCTAATTTTTGACAAATTCATATAGAGTATGGCATTTACTAAAGATCCTAAGTTAACCAGGTAGTCATGAAGGTTCTTCCTAAAAATATTGATAGTAAGGAGGGAGGTTGGGACCTCAACATCATTCTTATGTATGAGTAAATTAGTTTATGAAGGCTTAGGTTTGGGATGTTTTGTTATTTCTATCAAGGATTTCAAGAGGAAGTATCTTTGATCAGTGATCTGGGAAAGATCATGAAACATAATGTTTTATTTGATCTTCTTCATGTCCTCTACTATGTTATACCTAGTCTTTCTAGAAGTGGGCTAGACCTCTTAAGGGAGCTTGGGGATATTAGCTTTTGAAGATGGAGGATAATTTTGTGATATAGGATCATGAGGGGTTATACCATTTTTATGAGGAGTGGATGATGTGAGAGGTTTTTATTGTTCCTAATTCCTAAGAGAAGTTATTCTATTAATTTTTTTGAAAAGCATGCACCTCATTCATGGCCTCTTCTTGTTTATTATCCTCTTATATAGGGAAGTCTAAGGACTTTAAAACCATAGTATTTCTCAAGGGTCTTGAATTTATAAGAGTATCAACCTAATTATTATAAGTGGGGTGGTTTGGGGCCACCACTTACACTTTCATTTATATTTAGATTATGTCTAATGCACTATAAAACATGATATAGTCAAGCTCTCCCTATTGGACTATATTGTGCATATGACATCGATTTAGTAAGGAAAACTCACAAACATTAATCTTAGGTACCTTATTAGGTTAAGGTTATAACTGGTTATTAGAGTGGTTGTGGTGATAATTATATCTTCAGTAAGTGAAATTATTATTTGAGCCTTCACCACTAGTGTTTCCAACTTGTCTTTGGAGGTGCAAGAAGTCATTATTAAGATTTTATATCATGAAGTGTATATTATTCAACTCATTTTTAGTATATTATTTTGGTATGATTTGAATGTCATTCATAACAAAGACTAGCATTTGATTGTGAGATTGAGGAACTACTTAATTATTGACTTGGATAAGGAATCCCAAGTGTCGATTATAATTAATATCCCCCAAGGGACATTAGTCTATCATGGGTAGATGATATGACATAGGCAAATTATGGTTAGTGATGAAGAGAATATTCAAGGTAGGTAAATAAGGAAATGTATTTAGGATGTCCAATTTCATATAGACTTGTGGTTTTAGTTATATGTTGAATTTGATGTGCTCAACATAGGCTAAGGGTAAGTATACCAGTAGTGGGTCTCTACATAAGAACATGAGAGTCCAAGTGTCTAGAATGTTCTTATATATTCAATAAATAGTTGGGCATATAGCCTATATATCATAGTGACTCGACTATAAATCTTATGAAACTTGGTATTTAAATTCCTAATGGAGTCATTTGGCTCTCTCTTGATGCAGGTAAACTATTGGTATAGCACACTTGGGTCAATGACTTAGCTAAATTGGGCCAAGAATGTGTTATTAAATTGGTCCTAAATCTTAATAGAACTTTTAGGTAGGTTTAATAACTAATAATAGGCTATATACATCAAAGTGAATGGGAAAAATATGAAGGCAACCTCCTCATTTTCCACATTTAAATGTCTGAGAGTATTTTTGTATGTGGTGTTCTTTAGTTGTATGCCCCACACTTTATGTTAACCTTGGGAGGTACCTCTTTGGTTTTATAGGTATATAATGAATTGAACCAATACTTTTAATGGTATTCTTGGATAACCATGCCATAGGGTTATCCATAGGTAAGGGTCTGTTAGAGGTGAACTAAGAGGATGATCTAGTTGGTGTAAATAAAGGTATTGAAAATTTTCTAGTAGATCTAGTTATCCTATCTATTTGTAAAGGTGATATTGTCAATTTCCCAATACTAGTTTAAGATATATTGATCCACATAGTATGCTCCAATTATACCTCAAGTTAGCTAGTAGATTAAGTATTTGTTAATCAGTGAAAGGGGTACTCTTCTTCTAGCACCAGTTATTGTTTAGTCTAATATATCATTCTCTAAAATTCATTATTGAGTTAGATGTATTAAGTTATCTTGGGGAATAATTAGGTACTTTCACCCTCTCATTTTAGGATTGTTACTATGAAAATCTAGGGCATGATATATATATATATATATATATATATATATATATATATATTGGGTTATATTTAATACCCTACTCAAGAAATATCTCAAACAAATGCAAAACTACCACTAGAGATCTAATTCATGTTTTCTCACTAATAAATTTTTTTTTTCACTACTAACTAAACTAGTTACAAAAAAAATTTACCACCTCAACCCTACTTCAATTCATTTAATAATTTATGGATGTAGTGAAAATGATCACTGAATAGTAAACAAACATCCAAAGAGGAGGGTAAGGTAGAAAAGTAATATCTTTAGGTCATAATATGATACCAATTCTTGAGAATCAAGAACATGCCTAGATACATTTTTACCACTGTATGTCTAGTTTCAATAAATATCAAACTTCAGTCACATAGTGAAGGATATCAATTGAGAGTAGTGAATTCTTAATTCCAAAATCCTTTTATGAGTAAATATACATAGGAAATTTTGTTAAAAACACATAGGTCTATGATGTTTTATATAAAATGAAATAATATAGGGAACTAACAAGAATAGGTCAAGGATCATTCTAATCAATGCATACACATATATAAAACACATATTCTATTAATATTGAGGGTTCAGTTATAAAAGTGTTGAATTCCACAAAAGAGTTTCATAGTAGTAGATATAGGGAATGATATGGGACCTATCTCAAAATCATGAGATCCTACTCCTTGCTATTATGGGTGAAAATAATTACAAAAACCCAATTATTATAACCATAGTCATAGAAAAGATAAGAAAGAGAGAAGGAAATCCCATAGTTTGATAATTTAATCCTTATCAGGGCCACTAGGATATTCATATTGAGTTTGGTTTAGAAATACTCCCCAAATTATTTGGGGCACCTTTTTTATTTTTCAATGCATCTTCCACCAAATTTCCCTCTCAGTCTAGTTTTTGAAAACTGATAGGTGGATTTCAAAAGATCACCTTTGCTTGAGTCATTAGCCTATCATGAACTCTAAGATGGGTTTCCAATGATACTTTTCCCTCATTTATCTATCTAATCTCACATTTGAATACATGTTGAGCTCTAATATGGCTTTAGATCCATCCTTGTTGGAATTTTACACCTTATTATTCATTTCCATACTAAAGTAGTTGAGGTAGACTCTAAATTCATTAAAATTGAGTAAGGTGTCATTTGTGTAAAAGAGGACCATAATGCTAACCTCCTTGAATTCTACAAGTATTTGGTCCCTAGTAATTTCTAAGGGCTCGATGGTGGTCTATATATATTAGATCTAATTATCAAGTGAAGTTACCAAGTTTCTCATGAATGTTTGATGTAAATTCAAGTTAGTGAGGGGCATGAGATTGATCTCTAATAAAATTCCCTTATGGAGGATCAATTCCATATTATTAAACTTACCATCCATTGTAATGATTTTATTCAAGTAATATTGTTCCCTTTATAATAGCGCATTACTATTTGAGAGAGCTTCAATCACTTTTCATATGTTTATGAATAATTTTTTAAATGTATGTTTAACCCTACAAATCAGACCAATTAAGAATGATATTTTCACCTGAGACTCTAGAGTCATTATATGTAACAACCCCTCAGGGTTAACTAGAGTTAGGTTAATTTTATTTTTGAACTCAAATATAAATTTAATACAACATTAATAATACCTAAATAAATGTATACTTTATGATAAATGAAATATTAAACATAAGGTTTAGGTGTTATTCATTTATCTAGTAATCAATAATATACATGTTGATTTGATTTCATAATTACAACATATAAAGTATAATAATTACCCATGATAATAATTTAACCACTACTAATTAAGTAATTTAATATTTATAAGTAGGTTGAAACTAATCATTATTATGTTAAAATTTATATTTGTTACTACATATACAATATTACATATCTGAATAATCATATTATAATAATATAATGTTCCATAAAACATGAGTCTCAATATACTCATTTATATCCAAAAATGATCCTGAATAAAATCTCTATTAGATGAATGTTGGAAGGGGAGGGAGAGTATCATATAGTTGATTTTCCTCACCAACCATATACCATTTATCCCATGCACAATCTCCCAATAACGGAATGTCCCTCCCTTCAAGGATGGGCAGATAGTGATAGTGAAAATTTTGAGAAAGTCAACTAGAAACTTGTGTGTTGTACGATAATTATTACATGTAGCATATCATAATGAAATATGTTCTAACATGATATCATGAAATTCATGAAAACTAAATAAAATAAGTGAAATGAAAATTTTAAAATAATCAACATTACTTTGGTAAATTTTTAAAATAGTTATTAAATTTTTAGAATCAATCAATTTTACACACACTATTTAATCAGATTTCATAAATTATGCCTACTAATAACACTAAATAAACCAGTGAAGTCCTCACCTAATTATTTAATTTCAATAATATCATATTAGTATAAAAACATATTTAATACTAAATCTATATATATATATATATATATATATATATATATATATATATATATATATATATATATATATATTCCCATACAAAATTCCATAGCATGTATAAATCCAAGAGAACATTATACATAAAATAAATCATATGCATGGTATAATTATGCTAGGAATAATAAATATCATAACAATAGATTGTAAGACAAACAGTCTAGTATGTATTTCAACAAGCAACATATATTTTGTTACATAAGTATCTTATATGCATACTTATAACTAAAATGTCTACTATAAATCTATTTTCATTTTAACAACAATGTCATATAATTACCTAATTTTAAGATACCATATAACCATCATTAAGATTTCTATTTAGCAAACAAATTTTCTCATTGAATAAACCAAATCAAAAAATAATGTTTATCGAAAATTTACTTTTAACTCATTTTTTACCATTTTAACTCTTATATGATTTTAAAATCATATAACAAAATACATTCATCCATATATACTTATATTAATGAATATTAAAACAACCTCTTGCAAGATCTAGCTGTACACACATAAATGTGTGTGTGTGTGTGTGTGTGTGTGTGTGTGTGTGTGTGTGTTTATGTACATGTATGTATGTATATATATAGGTATACATATATATCTATATACATAACATACAATCATAAAATATTATAATATTTTTGTTCAAATTGTGGCCATATAAAATTATCTGAATTGATATTTATCCTTAATAGAAAATATCATCTCAACATAATCATGAAATAATTAATACTTATATGCACAACTATGAATAGTCAGTCCTCTAGCTTAATCGATAACTTTAATTATTCACAAGTAAAAATTCTAATGAGCCCCTTATAAACTTAGTCAAATTCATAAGTATATACTTAGATTGACCTTTAATGCATCTGCAGTCCACATTTATAATACACACATATCTTTTTCAAACATTCCAAACCTAGAAATTGTAAACATTATTTATTCAAACCATAAACTAAAAGTTTATTTCAATTGATCATGAATAAATAATAATATAATATCTTATGAAATATATTATTCCAAAATAATCAAATAATCTCTTATGAAATATCTTATGCCTCAATAATCAAATACTATATAATAAATTTTAATAACACAGACCCAATCTATTTCTCCAAACAACCATAAAATGGAGTTTTATGAAAGGTTGAAAATATTTATGACTCAACCATTAATCAACAATAATTAAAGCCTTGTGATTCCTTTCATACTCAACCCTGTAGATGGGTCAGTTCCATCCCTGGGATCATCTAAAAAAGACCTTATTCTTAATTTTTTTTTTAAGAATAAACATCAAACCCTAGTTCAGTTGGTAATAACCCATTTAATATTTATGCATAGTTATTTAATATAGATAATATAAAATTTTAATCCTTATAATTATATAAAATAATACCTTAATTGAATATTCCTCATAAGTTTATTGGAAACTAGTGCATCGACCTTTCATAAATTGCTAAATAAATAATTATATATTTTATAAGATTTGAAGTTGATCTAAAATTATTTAAATATGCTATGAATAATGAACATTCAAAAACCCTTAAATTTCTTGGAAACACTATTAAATTATCTATGTTTCATTCCATTTTCTAAACAAAATCCGTAATACACACAAACATTTATAATTTTTCAAGATATTCTAAATCTTTTGAAAAACTTAGTATATAATCAAGGTTTTTAATATAAATATTTCATCTTAAACTCAATTGATAACAATGAAGAGTTTCATACTCAATAAAATTTTGATATAAAATATTGCACATAGATCCAAAGCTAAATGGAGAGAGGGGTATTATATATGCTTATCCCTCTAAAAGGTCCATACCCATCCATAGGTTTAGCCATGTATAATCCCAATATATAGATTTTTTTCCAATTAAACACATAACTTTAAAACCCTAAAAAAATAACCAATGACATCCATTAATGGAGTTATTTTTATTTAATAGAGAGAACCAAAAGAAATTTTTAAACAAACCCTACCTCAATTTCTAGGTAAGTAAGCTCCAATTTCTTCCTTTCTTGAATTTCATTCTTCCTCTCAAGCTATATTTCTTCTCCATTTTTTCCACCATTATCTCTCCATAATGATCATCTCCCATTTATCTCCCTCCATTTCCAAATGGATTTCCAAATTTTTGGCATGACTTATTTCCTCAAAAATAAAAACATCAGTTAATGAGTCAAAAGTCCATAATTGCCAATCCATGAAAATAAATAGTCTATATGTTTACATAATGACTCAAAGAGTCTCAAAGCATCTTCCAAAAATAACCTTAATTCCATTAATATTAAAAATTTCATAATGATTTTAAACATTATACTCCCCATGATTTCATTGTCTTAACAATGTCATCACATGTCATGCAAAACGTAATGATTCAAAAGTATATTGACTTTGTATGATAATAATTCCTCATAAAAAGGTTAAAAATATAGATATTTACCATTCAATTAAATTTAGGCCATTACCAAAAAATAAACATCATTAATATTTCAAACCATGCCTTCAAACTTACCACTATACAATGCCAAGATTAATACCTTTAAAATATTTAATATGCCAAAGGTTAAGAACCTTGTCATTAACATAAAAAAGTTCCTTTTAATTATAAATATAGATTCCAACAAGTTAATATATGTCTTGGGGTTTATCTAAATACCATATAATAAATAATTTTTCTTATAGAAACACAATTATTAATCTACATTTAATGATATTACATAGTCCAAACCAATTATTACTAGACAAAACAAAATCCATGTCAATATAATAGATTTATAATTTGTAACATAACAATATCAATCAAGGACTTATGAAAACACATGTTATGACAATTATTAATATATGAAGTAAACTAATTAAATCATTTCATTTAACCTCAACAAAAATTTACCACACTTATTAAAGCCATATGGTACATAAATGTAGACATATAATAATCTCATTAATGAAAACATATTATTGGGTTAAATAAATATCAAAACATAATAATAAATCACATATAAATGATGAAAAAACATTAGTAACCAAAATCATGTTGTAATCAATGTTAACAAACTATAAATTATCAAACAAATACTACTATATGTGATGTGTGTTCGGTTTCCTATTTCCATTCTCTCTTTTCTCACATGTCTCCATCTACACCATCCTCTCCTATGGTACCCTCCCTTGGTCATAGTCAGTAGGGTGGAATCCATCCTACATCCACCTCATTACAATGAATAGTGGTTATACCATTTCATGTAAAAACCATAGCAAACTATTGTAACAAAATATACTACATAATCATGATTAAAATGTACCATAACATAATACAATTATCTCACTTACTAGTTAACTATCATGGTCATAATCAACAAACACTATCTAGAATCAACATATACCTAATTATAATTACTTAACACAACAATTAAACCAATCACTAACCACAAAATTAGTAATAATAGGTCTAGAGAAAAATCAAGATGTAATATACTTCCCCTCTACATTTGGTCATCATTTTGATGACACTTATTCGAATAATAGTTTAGAAATAAAATAATATTTAGCAAAAAATAATCATAATATCAACAAATGAATAAGTAAATAAATTAGGAAACAACTTATGAAACTCTTCATAATCATCCCAAGTAACACTATTTTTAGAATATTGGTCCCACTAAACCTTGAACGTTGACACTTCTCTATTATGCAAACTAAGTTTATGAGTGTCAATTATTATAACTAGTTATACTATGACCACCCATGATCCAACACCTACAAATAATTCCAATCTAACACATGAGAATGATCACCAACATATTTTATAAGATAGGACACATTGAAAACATTATGCATGAGTGATAAAGCTATTGAGAAGACAAGCCTATACACCACATGATTGATAAATTCCAAGACCTCAAAACATCCCACATAACTAGGAGATAATTTGGTTGATTTTCCAAAAAAATTCAAGCTTTTTTGTGGTTTTACCCATATAAATGCTTTATCTTCAAATAAAAACTACCTTTCTATTCTTTTTAGATTAGTGTATCTCTTATGCATATGATTGGATTAAACCAACCTTTGCCTTATTAACTTAACCTAATCTTCCATTTCAAGAAGAATATCCAAACCAAAGAATACGCTATCTTCCAACCTATCCCATACGATTGGTGTTATATACCTTCTTCCATACAATGCCTTAAATGGAGCCATTTTCAACATTGATTTTTATGAGTTATTGTAGGAAAATTCAATTAGTAGAAGATATTCTTCTCACCTATACTACTGGTCCATACAGTAAAACCTAAAAAGGTCTTCTAACACTTGATTCACCATCTCTATTTTCCATATATTTTTAGATGGTATGTTTTACTAAAGTTCAACTTAGTACCCAAAGGTGTATTAAGAGTTAACCAAAATCTAGATTTCATTTTTGGGTCTCTATTAAAAATAATATTTTTTATAAACCCATGTAACTTATACACTTATTCTACAAATACCTTCACAAGCATAGGTGCTTCATCTTAAATGTTACCAAGATTGAAGTGAGCTACCATGGTGAGTTTATCAAAAACCACAAAAATCATTTCATGTTGATTCTCAGGAATTAACAACCCTTGGAAAAAGTTCATACAAATGACCTATACCTTCCATTCTGGTATGTTATGTGGGTAGAGTAACCCAACATGATGCGCATGCTCTACCTTAAATAGTTAACATTTTAAACATCTAGAAATAAAGTCAGCTACATCTTTATTAATTTTTTCCCATAAATATAATGGTATCAACTTTGATAAGAGCTTAGTCACACTTGGATGACTAGAATAAGGATGAATGTGTAGTTTATTGAGTACTACATTCTTCCAATTCTCCTTATCCAATACATAAATCCATCCTTTATACCTCAACAAACCATCATCTTTGAATTTAAATCCCTCATACTTAGGTCCTGAGTAATATGAGCCAATTTTAGCTTTACTTGATCATAAAATTCAGATCCTAAAGATAATTTCACCACTTTATTATGAAAATAACTCTTGATAGTAGCTAAATCTATTATATACATTATATGACTAAGTGTATCTACAACCCTATTTTTCTTTCCTTTTATGTGGTTTATATCAAAATCATAATCTAACAAGAACTCTAACCATCATCTCTAGTGTACATTTAGGTTATGTTTAGTGAAGTTATACTTGAGTCCTAATTTATTAGTTTGGAGCTCAAATAATTTCCCCAATAGATAATTACTCCAAACATGTAAGGCATGAAAAATTTTAGTTAATTCTAGATCATGCGGGGAATAATTTACCTCAATAATTTCAACTTTATATACTCATAAACTATAATAAAACCCTCTTACATGATAAATCCTCCAAGTCCATATCTTGAATTATTGATTATCACCAATAATTGACCATTTGGATCAGGAACTCTCAAAACTAGTACCAAGGTGAGTCTTCTTTTCATCTCCTAAAAATATTCCTCGTATATTACTGACAATAAAAACTTTTGATTTTTTCTATTGAAGAGAAGTAATTAGATTTTCTATCTTAGAAAAGTTTGAAACAAACTTCCTATAATAGACTTCCAAACCTATAAAAATCTAAAGTTATTGGACATGTTTAGGTGTTTTTCATTCCATAATGGCTTTAGTCTTTGAAGGATATATAGATATTATTTATGTAAGTATAATTTTCCCAAGGTACTCTACCTTTTTTTGAAAGAAGTTACACTTTGATAGCTTTCCAAAAAGCTTATTCTTCTACAACCATTGTAGAACCAACTTGAAATGCTCTAGATGTTCCTCCTCATATTGAGAATATATGAGGATATCATCTAAAAATATTAACACAAAATGATTTATATAATATCTAAACACACTATTCAAGATATTCATAAATGTTGTACACACATTTATTAGCCCAAATGGAAGAAACATAAACTCATAGTTCTGATTTTGAGTTTTAACCACTATTTTTGGAATGCCTTCCTCATGAATCTACAACTGATGATATCCTACTTAAAGATCAATCTTTGAGAAATTTGATGCTCCACACATTTGATGAGAAATATCATCAATGTGAGATAAAGGATAATTATTTCTAATCATCAACTTCTTCAACATAATTTAATCAATATAAAGGAAAAGGGTTCTATCCTTATTCTTAATGAATATAATTGGTGCATGCCATGGTGACACACTTGGTCAAATTATCCCATTAGGAAATAGCTCTTGAAGTTGATCCTTCAACTCCACTAACTTAGTTGTCATCATTATATAAGGGGATTTAGACTACAATCCAAACCCTAGAATGATGTCAATTGAGAAATCAAACTCTCTTAGGAGGTAATTCCAATGGTTCTTCAAGAAAAATATCTCAAAAATCCTAGAGAAAAGGATAGTCTTCAATAGAAGGCTCCTTAGATTCCTTCATCTCATTTATTTTTACAATAAATTATTGAAACCCTTTTCTATGAGATTTATTAAACTAAATTTTATAAATTTTCCTCAAATTAAACTCACTCTTTGCTTAATAAATTTGGGTTTGATTACCCAAATCATCTAAACATTCAACCCTTTTAAGTAGACAATCCACCTTAGATTTATGTTGAGATAACAAATATAATCCTAGGATCACTCATATGACCTTAAAGGAGCTGAAAATAGATCCAATACCATAGTGAATTTTAGTACTTTTATTTAAATTTTGACCTTAACCCTGGATTCATTCTCATATTAAACTGACCATGCATTTGCCATAACACTAGATTTACTAGATAGCTTGTTAAGCATAATAATAAAAATAAAACATTTATTAGATCTAGTGTTAATCAAAATTAAAATATTTTACCAAATAAAGTACCTAACACCTTAATAAGTGTAAAACTTAGCTTGGTAGTTATCAATAACTACATGAATCCTCTACTACAAATATCCCTACTATGGGTTATAACCCTTATTTTTACCATCTAATTTTCCTTGAGAGTATTCCCTATCATAATGATCACCTCCATAGATGGATCATCTACCAAGTGGTCTTTTCCTATTAGATTGTTGATTTCCTCTAAAACCGCCTCTGAAACCATTACCTAATTTCCTATTCCTTGAATCATTGCTAAACTTGAGATTTTAATTCTTGAACAAGTTCTTAGAGTTTTCACTCCTCTTATAATTATTATTTTTGAATTTAATTTTGGGACCATCAAAAAATTTCTTAAATATCTCTCTAACCTGAGTGAGTGACTTCAAATTTTGCTCTTACTTGAATACTTTTTCAAAGACTTGATCCATATCAGATTGCCCATGGTAGACACTTTGCATCTAATTTTGGGTTTTAATCCCATTATAAATTTATTGATTTGAACCTCTCTTATACCTAATACAATTAGAAATACTTTAGGATCTTAGATAATTAATCCATGCACTCATTCAATCAAAGGTCTCCCTATTTTAGATTATGAAAATTTGTCAAATTTTGATCAAAATATATTTGGGAAAACCATCATGATATGAACAAGGTCACGAACTATTCTTATGTGGTGGTGGTGGATCTAAGGTTCATCTCTAGTTTCTTATTTTTGTACCATGTAACTACTTCACCAACCAACTGGTAAGTTCCCCAAACTATGTTTTTAACCTTAGAGTAATTATGAATCTTGAAAAAAAATTCCATCTTAATTTTCCATGCTTTAGTTCCATCTCCTAGAATGGTTCTATCAAACTTGGGTGGATTAATCTTCTTAATATCTCATGCAATATCAACATCTACATGTGATATTTAATCTTGAGGTACCTCATCTTGCCTAGGCTATTGATGTTCTTTAGGTTGATTTTGAATGTTCTCCTCAACATGGCCATGAACTTATTATTCAATGGTAGTTATACGGTCTCTAGTCTCATTCATAGATGTGATAATATGATCAATCTTGGGAACTTCTTCAATGAAAAATTTATTAGATTAAACTAGAGGGTTACCATTATTAGAATTCTATGTACCCTCACCAACTACCCTTTGACATGACATTCTTGTTTATGAACAAATAAAAATAAGAATACATAAGCAGACTCATTAGTTCCATGAGTTTGAACCTCATCTCTAATACCACTATGTAATAACACCTTAGAGTTAACTACAATTAGGTTATTTGTTTTAAACTCAACTACAAAATTAGTATGACATTAATGATCCCTAACTACATGCATCATTTATGATAACTAAAATAGTAACCATAAGGATTAGGTGTAATTCACTTAGTTAGTGATCAATAATATAAATGTTGATTAGCTTTTATAATTATATCATATAAATTATAATAATTACACATGATAATAATTAAGCTATTGTTGATTACGTAAGTTAATAAATACAAATAAGTTATATCCAATTGTTGTTATGTTATAACTTACATCAGATAATACATCTATACAACAATACATATCTGAATAATTAGATTACAATAATATACTGTTCCATAGAACATATAATTATTAATGTACTCATTAATAATAAAAAATGATCCTGAGTAAAGTCTTTTTCAACTAAATAATGGAAGAGGATGGAGAGTATCATTCATGTAATTTTACACACCAACCACTGACCATTTATCCCTCACATAATCTCCCAATAAGGGAATGACCCTCCCTTCACAGATGGGAAAATAGTGATAGTATGAAAATTGAGAAAGTCAACTAGAATCCCATATATTTTAAGATAACTATCACATGAAACATATCGTAAAGAAATACATTCTATAACATGATATAATGAAATAGATGAAAACTAAATCAAATAGGTGAAATGACAATGTTTAAACCATAAACATCACTTTTGCCAGAGTTTTAGAATAGTTTTCAGATCTCTAGGATCAATCAATTGCACACACACTAATCAATCAAATTTAATAAATTAAGCCTATTAGTAACACTTAAAAAATTAGTGAAGTCCATCTCACCTATTTATTTAGTGTTAGTAATATTATATTAGTATACAAACATATTTAATACTAATATAGATTAATTATATAGACTCCTATACAAAAAGCATCAACATGTATAAATCCAAAGGAACCTTATACATAAAATACATCATATGAATTTT
The DNA here is from genome assembly GCA_037957365.1 of Torreya grandis. Taxonomy (NCBI): domain Eukaryota; kingdom Viridiplantae; phylum Streptophyta; class Pinopsida; order Cupressales; family Taxaceae; genus Torreya; species Torreya grandis. The sequence continues at coordinate 2,774,698 of JARHVA010000936.1, read as the reverse complement.
ATAATTATGCCAGGAATAATACACATAATACCAATAGATTGGAAGACAAACATCCCAGTACACATTTCAAAAAGTGGCATATATCTTGTAACATAAGTGCATTACATGTTTACTTATCTCTAAAATGTCTCATATCAATCTATATTAATTTTAATAAAAACATCATATAATTAACTAATTTTAATCTACCATGTAACCATCATTAAGATTTATACCTAGAAAATAAATTTTCTCATGGCATAAACCAAATCACAAAATAATGTTTATTTGAAAGTTAATTATAACTCATTTCATTACCCTTTCTGTTCTTATATAATTTTAAAATCATAAAACAAAATACATTCATCTATTTATAATTATGGTAATGAATAGTAAAACAACCTCTTACAAGGTCCATTTGTATGGTATGTACACACACACACACACACACACACACACACACACACACAAATCATAAAATATTATAATTTTTTTGTTAAAACTATGGCCATATTAATTCATTTAAATTGATATTTATCCTTAATACAAAATACCATCTCAACATAGCTATAAAATAATTGATAGTTATAGGCATGGTTATGAATAGCCAATCCTCTAGCTTAGCTGATAACTCTAAGTATTCACAAGTAACAATGTGAATGAACACATTTTAAACATATTCAAATGCATAACTACATAATTAGAGTTAATTTTCATGCATATACAGTCCACATTTATAATATGTGTATATTTTTTTCAAACATAGAAACTGCAAACATTATTTATATGAATTGTAAACTACAAGTTTAATTCAAATGCTTATGCCTCAATAACCAAATAATATCTTATGAAACAACATATGCCTTAATAATCAAATACTCTCTTATGAAATATATTATTCCTTAATAATAAAATAATCTCTTATGAAATATCTTATACCTCAATAATCAAATACTAGATAATAAATTTTAACAACATAGATCCACAATTCTTTCCCAAACAACCATAAAATTTAGATGTATAAAAGGCTTTAAATACTTATGACTTAGTCATTAATAAAAAATAAATTGATCCTTGGGATTAATTTCATACTCAACACTGTGGATGGGTTGAGCCCATCCCTAGGGTCATCTACAAAAGACCACATTCTTAAAATTAATTATTAAACTCAATTTTAAGAATAAATATGAAACCCTAATTTAGTTAATAGTGACCCATTTAATATTTATGCATAGTTATATAATACTAGAAAGATTAAAATTTTAATCCTTATAATATTATAAAACCATACCTTAATTAAATATTCCTCAATATTTTATTACAAACTAGTGCATCAACCTTCCTTACACAACTAGATAAACAACTATATATTTTACAAGCTTTGAAGGTCATATGAATTTATTTGAATTTTCTATGAATAATAAACATTCATCAACCCTTAAATTTTGTAGAAACACTATTACATTAGCTAGGTTTAATTCCATTTTTAACCAAAAACTAGAATACACATACACATTTATAATTTTTGAAGATATTCTAAATCTTTTGAAAACCTTAGTATATAATCTAGGTTTCTCCTTTACATATTTCATCTTAAACTCAGCTAATAATAATGGAGGGTTTCATACTCAACAAAAATTTTATATAAAAGATTACACATACAACAAGAGCTAAATGGAGAGGGGTATTATATACACCCAACCCTTTGGATTGGTTTTACCCATCCATAGGGTTGGTCATTTATAATTCTAATACACACACACACACACACACACACACACACACACACACACACACACACACACACACACACACACACAATATTTTATTTTTTCCAAATAAACACAAAACTTCAAAACCCTATAAAATAACTAATGGCTTCCATTAATGGATTACTTTTTGTTTAATAGAAAGAAGTAGAAGAAAATTTAAAACAAACCCTAATTAAATTTATAGGTAAGCAAACTCCAATTTCTTCCTTACCTAAATTTATTTATTTCTCTCAAACTCTCATTCTTATCTATTTTTCCACTGTTCTCTCTCCATAATGCCTGACTGACATTTATCTCCCTCTATTTCCAGCTAGTTCACCAAATTTTTGACATGATGCCTTTCCTCAAAAATATCAACACCAATTAACTAACCAAAATTCCATACTTACCAATCCATGCAAACAAATAGTCTATTTATTTACATAATGACTTAAAGAGTATCAAAACATTTTCTAAAAATAACCCTAATTCCTTGAATATTTCAACTTACATAATGATTTTAAACATTATACTTGCAATGATTTCATTGTATTAACAATTCCATTGCATGCCATGAAAATGAAATGATTCAAAATTTTATTGACTTTGTATGATAAACATGCCTAATAAAAAGGTTAAACCTGTAACTATTGACCATGAAATTAACTTTAGGCCACAACTAAATAATAAATCTCATTAAGATTTCAACCCATAGCTTTGAACTTACCAATAAACAATTCCAATATTAATAACTTCCAAAGATTTAATATGATAAATGTAAGGAACCTTTTCATTAACACAAACAAGTTCTTTTTTATTATAACCATAGATTTCACTGAATGAAGATATTTCCTAGAGTTTATCTGAATACCCTGTAATAAGCAATATGTATTATAGAAACATGTTTATCAATCTATGTTTAAATATATTACATATTCAAAACTAATTATTGATATAAAAAATAAAATTCATGTGAAGATAGTAGATTCAGACTTTGCAACACAACAAAATCAATCAAGGACTTCTAAAAATACATGTGATAAATATTATTACATGAAGTAAAATAATTACAACATTTATTTTAACCTCAACAAACATTCACTGCACTTATTCAAAAAATATGGTACATAGATATAGACATATAAGAATATCATAAATGTAAATGCATTACTAGGTTAAATAAATATGCAAACATAATAATTAATCACATCCAAATATTGAAAACACATTAGTGACCAAAATTATGATGCAATAAATATTAACCACCTAGAAATTAACAAATAAATAATACTATATGTGGTGTGTGTTGGGTTTCATGTTTCCATTCTCTCTTTCCTCACATATCTCCATCTACACCATCCTCTCCGATGATGCCCTCCCTTAGTCATAGTCAGGAGGGTAAAATACATCATGCACCCACCTTAGTGAAAATGAATAGTGGTTAGACCATATCATGTTAAAACCATAATAAACAACTATAATATAATATAATGCATATTAATTATTAAAATTTACCATAATATTATACAATGAGATAACTTAGTAGTTAACTATCATGATCATAAGAACCAAACACTATCCATAATTAGCATATTACTAATTATAGTTACTTAACACATCAAGCAAACCAATAACTAACACAAAATTAGTAATAATAAGTCTAGAGGAAATATAGGATGTAACATAATTTGGTCTTTGTAGTTTTCTATTAACTTCTCTATTAGCTCATTCATGTACATGATTACTGAGACTAGGTCCCCAACAATATTCTATTCCACTATAGTAGTCCTTTCTCTTAATGAGAGAGAAATAATATTTATCAATCCTCTATACCATAAGGTTTTATTGGTGATATAAGGTATGGATCATCATTCTCCTCATCCTACCTGAGTATTTATCAAATTATGACTAGATATATGTTTCTATATGATAGACCATATCTAGTCTTTATGAACCCAAGGATTTGATATGGCCCACCCAAAATGGTCCAACTAATGTCCACAATGTAGTGGAAGGTGGAACATGTGGAGTGGTGGTAAATAAAAAGAAAATTGGGATGGGAGGAAGATATAAAATTAATGGGATACATGGAATGGGATGGAATATGGAGGGGTAGGCATGGGGTAAAATAGAATCAACACAAAATAGGAAGCCTAAAGGAATAGGTGGGATTAAAATTACTTAGTGGTCAATAAAACTTAGGGATTAATCAAACATAGGATTCAAGTATTTATTTGGAATGATAAGAATGGTTTATTGAATAAAAATATTATGAATCCTTGTGTGAGTTACATAAATGTCCATGAAGGTGTTATAGGAATAATTAGAGGCTGTGGGGGTGGCCTTGGTGTAATCAACATTATTTGTTTGGTACATATTTATTTAGACATGTATATGATGTTGTCAATGTCAAAATAATTTTCATATATGGATAATGTGTAAGTTATCATGTGACTCCTTCCAAACTTGATTATGTGCTAGGAGAAATTGAAAAATATGAGTTAGGAGAACTTGTAGTTACTAGAGCCACTGTAGTAGTTAGAGCACTAGGAGGAACTACCATCATTGGGGCCACTAAGAATGTAATAATGATCCAAATTTTGGTCTTGGGAGGAGCTAAGAAATTATTAATGGTGATCCAAGGTCACCAATGGTAGAGACCATGCCACCAGAGTTGAATATGGCCAAAATTGTGCTAAATTAAATCTTGGAAACTTTATCATTACTAGGAAGCTAGGTAGAACTAGGAGGCTTAAATAATTAAATATTTTTAAATCCATAGGTATGAGGTAAATATGATAACTTACAAGGGTTTTTTTAGGATTAATCACCATAGGGAGAGGATACATTAGGGTTGGTGGTCTTGGAACATTGAACATAGCTATGACTAATAGAGTAAGGGGAGATAGGGTGTTTCCCAAGGTCACCACATAAGGGACCATAAAAGTGGTTCATTTTACCTAAGATGGAAAATAATGGATTGTTTGGATATGCTAGGAGTGGGGATTGAACCCTAAGAGAATTTTATAGGTTGGTCTTGAGATGTGATCCCTTGAGAATCAAAACTACTTTTAAAATGGATAGCTAAAGAAAATTGAGACTATCTTACCTAAGAGGTGGCTACAAGTAAAGTAGATGTTGAAGTACATGGGATTGTGGTTATTAGGACCCCTTGTAGAATTTTTAAGTAGATTTTAAGTGTTATCACTTTAATTTAAACCATAAACCTCTAGGGATATTATTATGGAAGGACTAGTTGTTGGAAGCAAAATCACTAAGAGGGGAGCGGGGTGAATCAGTGTCCTTACTACTCTTTTACTTTCACTTCATTATTCATTCATCAAGCAATATCAACCTAATGTAAATAAGCATAAATAAAACATTAATCAACCAAAGCAATGGATAAGCAACCATAATACATCATACAAGTGGGAAACCCTCATGGGGGATAAAACCCACTAAAATATATCTTGGACAAATAGTCCTATAAATAAATGAATCAATCTTTAATTGAGAACCAACCTAGAAAGGAGCACTAACCCCTAATTCACTAATCACCCACTTGACTTTAGAAAGTACCAACTTGATAGGAGGCACCAAACCCTTTATTGATTAAGAACCCACTCAATCAACACTTATGATGACTTAGCACCCACTTAGTGACCAATGATTTATAAACCTTTTCCTTGATGCTTATCAACACTTGATGATGGTTTTCTTCTACTCTTTGTGACATCAATGTCATACTCAATCTTATATCTGCTCTCTCTACACATCATCTATCTCATAATGTGTTTATCAACATATTTATTTATCTAATACACCCCTAATCATCTATGACAACGTCATAGACTTTAAATCTACTCTTCTCCTTATGAAGTTTCTCTTAATCACAATCTACCCTCATGGTCTTCTCTTTGACACTCATGATCACATTCAAAATTACCTCTCACCCAAGTAAATATGTCATTTATCAATAATAATCTATCACCTTGATTAGTTCACATAGGCACTTATCAAAACACCTCTAATGGCCCACATGACCTCCACCTACTCCTCTTTGTGCTCTTTTATTTTCTTGAACACATATTTCACTAATGCATGTAAATAGGACTAATTAGCCTTGATTTTATACAAGTCACTTTATCTCACACACCTCGATCAGCCATGCACACTTGAATACTTGAATTACCATTAAAATATATCATATAACATGTTCCAATCATTAATCAAACAATAAAATAGGTTTATCATATCTTAACAAACCAAATTCATTTTTTAGGCCTTAAGGAGACCTAATTTGTTTAGGCCTTCATTAGAGCATGTTACACTTAGTATTTCTTATAATGCTTCCAAAATCCATAAATAGTAGTATAAATTAATATATTACTAAAATATTCCTTATCCAACTTATTTTTATGTCTAACCACCATTTGAACCTTTTCTCAAAACAATGTTCACAATAGGCCTATGTATATGCAAAAAATATATTTTGAACAACTAGAACGTAAACTAAATTTTGACAAATAAGCATGGAAAAAAATCACATATACATAATCCTAATGAAATTATGGTCATAATAAACTTAATTATATTATTCAACTCAAGGTATATAATCTCAACCTCTTCTATGCAAGATGCTTACTCTGAACTACCAATTGGCTTCAAAATATAGTCAAGGAAAAATGAAATTATGACACTTTATTGAACATAATCAATGGATTTAAATGAAAATTATATTATAAAATAATTATAAAAAACTCAAAATAACATATCATAATATATAATGGAAACTATTGGTCTTCTAGACCAATATCTTAACTTTCTCTCTCATAGACATCATTCAACTAGACAAGCCATTTTAGTTTCAATATTCCAACCTCTTACACCAAATTTAAGGATTGTAAAAATAATTAATAGATAATTAAAATTTTAAAAGTAAATTATGTGAATTATATATATCAACTCATGTCATAGAGTCTCAAACTTATCATTGCAACCTACTTACCCAAAATTACCAGTTTGCCTTAAAACCCTGACATGGTGATTATAAATTTCAACACCTATGTAGACACAATCAAAATATCTTGATGAATATGTATGATATTATATTATAATTATTTAATTATTATATAGGTATATAACATGGTCATATTTCAATATTTGTCTTGCATACCAATCTCACAAACTTGCATCTTCATTATCTCATCTTCACTAGACAGGTCAACTTATGAGCAATATTTTAATCATTACCAATGACCTCAAAAAATTATATCCAACATGAAAATGTATTATATGTATTTTAAAAATAAAAATTAATTTATATCCATCCTTAATCTACAATAACACATCCTTAATCAACTTCTCACTTCTATGTTTTCTCACTATCTGCACCACTAGTTTTGTTAGTGACTGGTTAACTTGTATGACTGGTTTAGTAGCCATAAGGACTAAACACTAATTAAAAACCACCATGGACATAATATATAATTATATATATTAAAAATTCATTTAATTTTAAACTTTTAATTGGCCAAATTTACCTTATACAATAATTTTTTGAGAAATAAGGCCTTTTTCTAGGGTCTATTCACTCTCCTAACAAACAAATCACACCTAGAGATGCTTAATAGAGTTGAATTCATGATTTAATAGATAAATTATCCAAAAAAATAAATTATAATCACTTTATAAAACAAATTGACAAATTTATAGTCCCAGACCTAGGAAGGGGTCAACCTAAGGCCTTGAGTCCTGGTCCATCATTAGTCTTATGATTTTAGCTTATCCTTGTTAGTTGTGAGGGTTGTTCAAACAGTCTATGGTCTTGTCATGATAAAAATTTGAATTTTAAGTACTATAATTCCTAAAAATATTGATTCACATGTCTTCATGAAGACCAAACATGATTGGATGGTCCTTGATCACTTTGATGGAGTCTCAACAGCTAAAAGATGTCAAGGTGAAGGTAAATGGAAAAGGTAGTCTAGTGATAATTCATGAGCACCCCTAATTTATCTAATAACATGATTATCTTGAAATGCCTTGGTGTAGTTTTTGGATATGTTGAGAGGTAACCTAATGTCTCTCTACTAAGAGATAATTTGAAGGCTTAAGAAGTCATCAATAGTTTTGGCAAAAACTTTTTGGCAATAGTTTTGAAGACTTGACATAAAACACAATGAGATTTAAAGATGTTCTAGTGAGATAGAACAAATATAAAACTATATAAGAATAATATATAGATATATATAAATATGTTACAAGATAATCTGAATATGTTCTATTGAATCTCCAAGAAAGAAGCAACATGTACACTTGAGAAGTCTTGGTTACTAGCGTATGCAATGAAGAAACCATGATATAGTGAGATGAGTGGCATAATGCTTGGAAATTTTAAGACAATTAAAGGTTGATTTAAAGGTTAAAAATGTGTATATTATTTTTTAAATTCACTGTGATCATCTCTCAAGGTTTATATATGCAGTATAGTGTTAAGAAGTTCATTAACCTAGTGTGATCTCACAAGCATCATATGGAGATCTCCTTATGAAGGTTACAGTTATATAACTAGATGAATATGTTGAATCCAATCCCAATATTTATTAATAAAACTCCAAAAAACACTAAATAGGAAATAAATCATGGCCAAGTTTGAGCAAATGGTTTTAGACTATATACACAATCATAGCTTGAGGGCTAGTTTGGAGAAGATTTAAAGTGTTAAAGATGTTAGAGAGGTGATATACCCTCAAAATTTGGTAAAAAGGGTCATTATTATTTAGATTATATTTTCATGATGTATATTTTTACCATATAATGAGTTAATCATCCACTATTTTATTATAGACCTAAGGCACTCTCCAAGTCTTTCACATAAGCAACCATTGATAATTTTGGAGAAAGTTGTGACTTTGGAGCATCTACAAGAGGATTTAGGTTCTAATTTTTGGTAAGTATGATTATGGTGAGTATATAAAAATTTATATTAAATCTTTAAGAAATAATTATCAATTTATAAATCTTATCTTTTGTTAAAAACCTACTATAGTCATAAACAATCATTCATTCAGGAAGCCCACTAATTAGTTTTGAGAAAAAGGCATATTGAGGCCTCTATAGGCATGATATAAATATTAAACATGTTAAAAGTGATGTTCATGAGTTTTTATAATTTAAAATAAAATTATTTATATCACACTAATATTTTAATCATCCATTTTTTTGTCATAGTCATATGCTTGTCTATTGACAATCAATATAGAGCTAAGCAAGCTTCTTAGAGGTCTATAAGGTATGAAAGATGGTTTGAAAATAATTTGAGGGTTTGTGAGGAAATTTATGTTTATTTTAATCCTTACCAAATATATTTATATTAATCATATTTATAATTTCAAGGAAAATTTTGGATAAGGGTAAATTTGCAAGATTCAAGATTTTGGTATGCAAGTAGGGATAGTCATAAAAAGTTTTTTTGAGAAATTAAAGAATTGAATGATAAAATATAATGATTTTATATTTTATATGTATATTTACATTTATAAAAAAAATAATTATGTATTTATACCTTATAAATATCAATATTCACCTATTTCTTACTACCTATGTCTCGCAGTTCATAATTTTTAAGTGTGCAATAGGTCTAAATATCTAATTTCAATTAGTTTACATGGTTAATAATGGGGAAAAAATGATTTAAAAAGTTTTTTGGTCCCATATTTTTTATAATTAAAAAATAATTAAATATTGGGACCTCATATAACTTGAGAAAAAGACAACACTCAAACCTACACACACTAAAAAATTTGACAAGGCAGGTTGAGGCAACACTGAAAGATGTTTTTTTGAGTTATACTCAATGAAATAACTTGAAATTTGACATGGAGGTATATTTTGGTGTATTTTAAGTTTTAATTTTTATATAATTCCATTAATGTACTTAAATATAAAAAACCAAGTTTTCATATCCCTATTAGTGGAGTCGATGCTCAAAACCAAGTCTAAAAGAGCCTTTAGCAGAGTTCAAAAGGAGGATTTATGTATGGAAAAGTGATTATGATTTTGTATAGGATACAAAATCATGTTTTTATTTAGTTTTTAAAGATAAAAATTACTCCAAGTGGCTCAAATTAGCAAATGTATCCCTATAGGAGTAAATATGAATTGGGGGCCTAGTTTAACTATTTGATCATTCAAGAAATGGATTTGAGTAGAAGGTTGAAAGACAAGAAAATATGCCTAATTATTTTGAAATAAAAATTATATATTTGGAAAAATATGGTGTGGTAAAATTTATTTATCATCTTTAAATATTGGTAACTGTCAACCAGGTGAGCACACCTTAAAATGAAGGTCATTATGATGGGTTAAAGGAAGTTTTATGGACATTTATAAATGCACATTTGAGGGAATATTAGGCTATTTTAACCATGATTTAGGCTTGATTAAATTAATTTTATGTATTTATATCCTCTACATCTTCCCCAACACCAAAGTGGACCCACTAAATGCATTTCAATGCATGAGGATAGTGAATAGGCCAATCTAACTTCCATACACCACATTGGCTTCATTCATGGCCTCTCCCATGCCTAAAATATTATTTCTTCACCTTAAAAATTTATATTTAATTAGGAATTGAGATCTCACTTTGGTATCCCTTAGTCTGGTATGAGGAAACTCTTCCTGACCTTATCCTTTAGGAGACCTCTTCGATAGTTAATGAATTGTTTTAACTTCTTTATGATCAACTTCTAGTGTGTGTTTCATAATTTTATATGATTAAGTGTTTTAATTTCCCTTCTATAGGTCCAATACCTTCACCTAGTTGTTAACAAGTGTCTTATGTAGATTGTGTAGTGTGTTAGAAGGTTGATGGTTGAATTTATGAGTGGACATCTGACTATAAGAGTCTATAATTAGACCTTTATCTCTCTGCCATCATGATTCATCCATTAAATATAAAAATATACATGAAATATTGATGATTATAGACCATAGGAGAAAGTTATTCAATCCTTTTATTAGTCCTTATATATTTTTTTAGTCCAAGATTGAGTGGATGGAATTGCCATTTTGGTGCATCACCACTTTAGAGTAGGTTTCAATAATGCAATATTTTTAAACCCTTTATTTCATCTCAATAGAGTTAAGATTTAGAGATAGCATGAATTGAACAAATCAAGGAAGCTATCCCTATAAAATCTAAAGGTTTGACCTACATATTAATAAAGCCATAATCTATAGGTCATTCCCATGTTGGACTAGGTTTGAGGAGAAATGAACAAACTTTTCCTTAGTAAGGATGTAACCTAGATCACCGATAGTTATAGCATGCCTAGTGGGACAAGATTTAAGTACCTTGAAGCATACTTTGGTAGCCTTGGAGGACATCTAAAGAAAAAAAGACATTCAATATTAGTATCTATAGTCATCATGGAGGAATTCAAATACCAAATTTTGAAATTTATAGTTAGGACTCCTAGTAAAATTCATTACAAGCCTTCACTTCAAGGGTAAGATAAGTTATTTTCCATAGTTTCATTGATTCCCATGTGTTTAATAATGAATTAAGGAGGTATATGAGGTAGAATTATGTTCACCATTTCCTTATGAGAAGTCCATTGATTCATGTTAATATCATTATGGTCCCTACCAACCCTATTATTCCCCCTATTAGTCATACATTCCCCCTTATCAGTCATATGATGAGTTTCCATACTATAAAAACTACCAACCCTATTGTGATCCCCATCAACTTCCTTGGTATCCTAATCAATCATCTAATCACTCATGGTAGTAGCATGATATTATATACATTCTCACTCATACCCTAATATATTATATATATGACATTTAACAAACCCTATTAGATCATGAGAAACATATGATGAACATTGATATATTGAAGAGGTATTCAAAATATATTCCCAATAATGTCATTGAGGGTGTTAGAGTTTCATTTAACTAGGCCAAAAAATATTGGTCATTCAACATGAGGGAGGGTCATTCAAGAGGTAATAATGACATGTTAAATAAAAAGGGTTTGATTTTTAAGATTAAGGATAGATTCATAGTATATTAAGGGAAACAAACTCACCAATACCAAATTTATTTCCCCCATTCATCCCATATCAATCTCATGTTAAGCTTCCCATCACCCCTCAAAATATCTCAACAATTGTGTGTCAAATCCCTTCAAAACCTTAACAAACCTTTAAAATGTTTCTATCATGAAATTCTATTCAAGATAGAGAGTGAAAGAGAAAGGAAGAGTAGGCATTGAATAAACCTATCATCATGATACTTAAAATCTTCATTTTGAAGCATTTCATACAAAAAAAATTGAGGCTAAAGACAAACATTTGTATTAATCCATAGTATTTACACAAAAAAATGTTATTTTAGATGCAAACATCTCTATTCATGTCCCAAACAATAGTAAATCCAACATAAGAAACTTATAAGCATAAGTTTCCATATTGGAACCAAGTATTATAGTCAAAAAAGAAATAGGATAAGTCAAGCAAACCCAAGGTCATTCATGAGCCTAATCCATTTTCTTCATGGAGATTCATCCGAAATAGTTCATATAAAGAAGAGATTAATTTTGTTGAGATCAAGTAGATAATGAAGTAGATGTGGAATATATTTCATATCTCTTGGAGTAACTCTAAAAACACCCTATGTCACTCCTTAAAGAGGCATAAAATGAGTACTAGGTTGAATATGTAGCTGATGTTATTGATTTGTATAATCATGAAGAAGAGTTTGTCATAGGGACACCCCTTGGCAAGGAGGGACACCCCTTGGCAAGGAGGATAATATTTAAGAGAAACAAGAGAAAGATGTGATTCAAGAAGAAGGAAAACTAGCTGATAAAAAAGAAAGAGATCAATTGCAAGAATTTATTGAGGTCATGGGCTCATGTTATCTTCTTCTACAAGCTTTTCATGGCTTAGTTCAGTTTGAAGAAGATGAGTTCACCAATAAATTGGAAGGTAGATCCATAATAATGTCATATCAAGAGTATAATCCATTATAAGATGATTTTTTTAAAACCATTATACATGGGATATGAGAGGCAAGACTTCCTATTTTCCTTAAACAACATGCCTTATAGCTTGTTCACCAATGTAAACTCCTAGAAGATGATGCATTACATGTGAGGATTAATTATTTAATATAGTTAGAGTAGATAAGGGATAATGAAATTCATTCCATGTAGTATAATAAACATCAATTAAAGATTGCATTTGATAAAAGGGATTCCTCTAGAACATTCCAACATAGAGATGTAGTCCTTAAGTGGGATGAGGACCATGAAAATCCTGGAAAGCACTCTAAATTTGACAGACTTTAGAGTGGACCTTACATCATCACCTACTTCAAAGAAATTAATTCCTTTTATCATTATAGATTAAATGTTGAGGAAATCCCCATACCTATCAATGGGAGGTTACTCAAGTTCTACTATTAGTCTCTTTCATGTTCCTCTTATACATTGGTAGATAGATTTTGTCTTTTCCCTCCAAGTGCTTCTACACATGTCTTGTGCTTGTTGTTAAGTATTATTGTTTGGTGGTTGTCTATTTTATTTATTTATATTATTTATTACTTTGTTATGTCCCATTATTTCAAAAGTATGCAAGCTATAAGGTAGAGTCCATGTGTAGTCATGTTCCATTTTTCTAAAGCCATCAAGAGATATTTGGAACATCTTCTGAGCTACTTACATAGGTCTTAAGAGCTCAATTGAATATTTTCACAGAATATTCTATGTTATTTTTCCATGAGTATGGTTAAAATAGATGAGTCACCAAAAATGTTGACCACTTCTAGTCTTAGACCTAGAAAGGGGTCAACCTAATGCCTTGAGTCCTAGTCCATCATTAGTCTCATGATTTTATCTTGTCCTTGTGAGTTACAAGGGTTGTTTAAATATAAAATGGTCTTATCATGATAAAAAATTTCCTTGTTAGTCTTATACCTCCCTTACATCTTGATTCAAGTGTTTTTATGATGATCAAACATGCTTGGATGGTCCTTGATCTCTTTGATGGAGTCTTGATAGTCAAAATATGCCATGGCAAAGGCAAATGGAAAAAAAAGTCTAGTGATAATTCATGAGCATCCTTTATCTATATAAAAACATGAGTATCTTTAAATGCTTTGGTGTGGTGTTGGGATATTTTTATAGGAAACCTAATGTCTCTTTGATAAGATATAATTTGAAGGCTTAAAAATTCATCAATGATTTTGGCAATACCTTTTTGGTAATAGTTTTGAAGACTCGACATAAACCATAGTGATATTAAAAGATTATCTAATGATGCTCTAGTTAAATTTGTACAATATATAAGTAGATATAACTATGATACAAGTATCTCTAGTTATGCTCTATAGAATTTTTGAAGAAGAAGCAACCCATACATGTGAGAAGTCTTGGTTACTAACTTATGCAATGAGGAAACCATGATATAGTGAGATGAATGTCATAGTGATTAGAAATTTTAAGACTTTTTAATTTTTATTTCAAGTTTATAAAGGTGTATATGATGTTTTGAATACACTATGATAATATCTCAAGGATTATTTATGTAGAATAGTGTTAAGAAGTTCATTAACCTAGTGTGCTCTCATGAGCATCATATAGAGATCTCCTTATGAAGGTTATAGTTGTATAACTAGATGACTATGGTGAATCCACTCTCAAAAGTGATCTCATAACACTCCACACAAAACTAAATTAGTATTCAAGCATGGAAAATTTTGATCAAATGGTTTAGATTGTATACAAAGTCATAAGTTTGAGGGCTAGTTTGGAGAAGATTTAAAGGGTTTAAGATAACAGAGAGGTCATCTAACCTAAAAATTTGGTACAAAGGGTAATTGTGACATACATTAGGTTTTTGTGACATATATTTTTACCAGATAACAAGGTAATCATCCAATATTTTTATACATACCCGACGCACTCTCAGAATCTTTCACATAGGTAGCCATTTGACAGTTTTAGAGAATGTTATGACTTTAGAGAATCTACAGGACAAGTTAGTTTCTCATTTTTGGTATGTATGATCATGGTGTGTAGATAAATATTTATATTCCATCCTTAATGTCTCATTACCAATTTAATAATCCATTATTTTTTTATATACCTCCTACAGTCATAAATAGTCATTCACTTAGGCAACCCACTAGCTAGTTTTGAGATAAATGCACCTTGAGGCCTCTAAAAGCATGATGCAAATATAAAACTTGGTAATAGTGATGTTAATTATTGTTTATAAGTATCTATGACATTATTTATGTCACACTAATATTTTAATCATCTATTATTTTTTCATAGTCCTATGTTTGTCTATTGAAAGTGAACATGGAGCTAGGCAAGCTTCTTAGAGGTCTATAAGTTATGCCAAACTGTTTGAACCTCATGTAAGTGATTTTTAGGTAAGTAATAGTTATTTTTTAGTTTTAAAACAATTTTTTAGAGTAATAACATTCATAATTTTAAGGTAAAATATGGATAAGGTAAACTTTGCAAGATTTAGGATTTTGTCATGCATGTGGGGACAATTAGAAAAAGTGTTTTTAAGAAAATTAAAGAATTTAATAATAAAATATAATGATTAGATAATTTTTATATTTATTTCCATCTCCTAAAAAAATGAGTTCTTGATACCTTATAAATCTCAAGAATCACCTATTTATTTCTCCTTTGTTTCGTAGTTCACAATTTTTGAGTGTGTAGTAGGTCTAAATATGTGATTCCAATTAGTTTTCATGGTTAATAATGGAAAAAAATGATTGGAATAGTTTTTTGGGTCAATTTTTGTCCTAATTTAAATATAATTAAGTCTTGGTACCTCATAAAATTTGACAAAATGACAAAACTCAAGCTTACACACACCTACAAATTTGACAAGGCAAGTTGAGGCAACTCCAAAAGATGCATTTTTTGAGTTATACTTAGTGAAATGACTTTAAATTTGACATGGAGGTATTTTTTTGTGTCCTTTAAGTGTTATATATGTTTTAATTCCCATAATATACCTCAAGAGAGATAGAAACCAAGAATGGAGTTCGTGATCAAATCTAGGTCTAAAAGAGCCATTAACAAAGGTCAAAAAGAGGATTTATGTATGGAATGTGCTCATAATTTTCATAATAACCACCATAATGTTTTTAGTGAGTTTTAAAAGGAAAAAAATAATCTGAATTTCTCAAAAAAGATTATAGACCCCCATAGGATCAAATATGAATTGGGGGCCTAGTTTAACTATTTGATAATTAAAGCAGTGTATCTAAGTAGAATGTTGAAAGATAAGAAAATAGGCCTAATTATCTTAAATTATATGGGATTCAAAATAAAAATGTATAATGGAATGGTAACTATCATCTAGGTAAGAACACCCCAAAATGAAGGCCATTATGATAGGTTAAAGGCAATTTCATGGACCATTCTGCATACACATTAGAAGGAATCTTTGGCTATTTTAAGCATGATTCAAGATTAAATAAAGTCAAATGAGGGATTTAAAACCTCACCATATTCCTCAAATTCTGAATTGGACACATTGAATGCATTTCAATGCATGAGGATAGTGAATAGGCCTATGTAACTATCATATGCCACATTGGCCTCATTCATGGCATTTCTCATGCCTAAAATCTTCTCTCTTATCCTTAAAATTTTATATTTAAGTAGGCATTGAGATATTTATTTGGAATACTTTATGATGGTATGAGGAAACTTAATGGACATTATACTTATGAGACCTCTTAGATAGTTCATGGATTGTTTCAACTTCTTTGTGATCAACTTTTAGTGTGTGTTTTATTATCATATATTCTTAAGTGGTTTAAATTCCCTTCTTTAGGTCCAATACATTCACCTAGTTGTTATCGAGTGTCCTATGTAGGTTGTGTACTATGTTATAAGGTTTATGGTTAAATTTATGAGTGGACATATGACTGTAAGAGTCTAGAATCATACATTTCTCTCTCTACCCTCATGATACATCCATCAAAGATCAAAATCTACATGAAATATTGATGCCTAGAGACCATTGGAGAAAGTGACTCAATCATTTGCTTAGTCCTCAATTATTATTTTTAGTCCAATATTGAGTGGATGTAATTTTCATCTTGGTGCTTCACCACTTTAGATTAGGTTTTACTAATGCAATCATCTTTACCATTTTAATCCCAATATTGTTAAGATTTAGAGATATCATCAAATGAACAAATCAAAGGGAGCTAGTCACATGTAATTTGGAGGTTTTTCCTAAATAATACGCAACCCAAAGTCTACAATTCATTCCCATGTTGGACTAGGTTTGAGGTAGACATGAAAAATCTTTTCCTCGATAAGGGTGTAACCTAGATCACAAATAGTTCTAACATGTCTAGTGGGATGAAATTTAAGTTCTTTGAAGCATGCTTTAACATCCTTTGAGGACATATAAATAACTAAAGACATTTAGTAGTATCATCTATGGTCATACCATAGGACATAAAGTAACAAATTACCAAGTTTATAGCTAGGATTCATATTAAAATTAATGACAATCCTTCACTTCAAGGGTAAGATGGGTTATTATCCATAGTCTCATTTATTCTCATGTGTTTAGTGATGAATTTTGGAGGTATATGAGGTAGAAATGTGTTATTAATTTCATTATGAGTAGTATTTCTATCTTTATCAATATCATTATTATCCCTACCAACCCTATTCTACCCCCTATCAACCATACATTCCCCCTTATCAGTCTTATGATGAGTCTCCCTATTATCAAAATTACCAACCCTATTATGAACCCCATCAAGTTCCTTAGCATCCTAATCACTCATCTGATCATTCAAGGTAGTAACATAATATTCTTTACACCCTCACTCATACCCCAAGCCATTCCATAGTTGGCCTTAAACAAACCTTATTAGATCATGAGAGATATATGATGAGCATTGTTACTTTTAAGGGGTATGGGTAAGAGATTCCCAAACATGTCATTAATGGTATTAGAGTTTCATTACAACAAGCCAAAAGAGACCAGTCATTCCTCATGAAGGAGGGTCATTCAAGTAACAATAATTGACATGTTAAATATAGAGGGTCTGATTTCTAACATTGAGGATAGATTGATAGTACATGAAGGGAAATAAACTCACCAATAACAACTTTCTATCACCTCCTTCATCCCATGTCAATATTATGTGAATATTTCCATCAACCCTTAAAATATATCAATAATTATGTGTCAAATCCATTCAAAACCTTCACAAACCCTAAAAAAAATTCTATCTTGTAATTCTATTCAAAAGAGAGTGAAAGAGGAAGGAAGAGTAGGATTTGAAAAAACTAGTCATCATGATTACTCAAAGGCTTGATTTTGAAGCATTCTTTTGCAAAAAAATTGAGGCTATAGAAAAAAATCTACATCAATCCATATAAGCTTTAATAAAAATTCCATATCATCTATAAACATATCTATTCATGCCCCAAATAACAATACACCCAACACAAAAAACTCCTAAGCATTAGTTTCTATCATGGAACCAAGTGTTGTAGTCAAAAAAGAAAGAGGAGTAGTCAAGAAAACCCAAGGTCATTCATGAGCCTAAGGTATTTAATTCATATATATCCATCCAAAATAATGTGTTAAATAAGGAAGAGAGCATGGTTGTTGAGATCAAGTATATAAATGAAGGAGATGTGGCATATATATAATGTTTCTTGGAGTCACTTGAAGAACACCTTTTGCCACTACTTGAAGAGGTAAGCAATGAATATCAAGTTAAATATATAGTTAATTTTAATTATTTAGATAATCTTGAATAATATTTTGTCATAGGGATACCCCTTGGATAGGAGGAACACCATTCCTTCTTCAAGGATATCAAGTAGGATAAGTTTCAAGATCAATAAGAACAAGATTTGATTCAATAAGAAGGCAAAACAACTAAACAAAAAAAAGGAGATCAATTTTAAAACTTATTTGAGGTCATAGGGTCAGGGTATCTTCTTATACAATCTTTCCATGACTTATTTTATATTAAATAAGATGATTTGACAAAGCAAGGGGAAGGAAGTTACATAAGCATGCCATCTCAAGAGGATGCTTCATTAGAAGATGATTTATTTTAAGCCCTTATACATGGGATATGAGAGGTAAGGCTTCCTATTTCCCTTGAACTACCTACCTTAGAGCTTTCCCACCAACTTAAGCTCTTAGAATATGATGCATTGAAAATGAGAATGAATGAGATAAGACAATTAGAGGAGACAAGGAATAGTGCCATGCATTTCATGTGTTCTAATCAACATCAATTCAAGAAATCATTTGACAAAAGGGATCCCTCTAGGACATTCCAATAGGGATATGTAGTCCTCAAGTGGGATTAGAACCATGTAAATCCAAGAAAACACTCTACATTTTATATCCTTTGGATTAGACCTTACATAATCACCTACTATAAATAAATTAACTACTTTTAGCTTCCTAGATTAAATGGTGAGGAATCCCCCATCCCTATCAATGGGAGGTTACTCAAGTTATGTTATTAGTCTTTGTCATATTACTCTTAAACATTGGTAGATAGAGTTTGTATTTTACCTCCAGGTGCTTCTACACATCTTATGCTTTTTGGTTAGTCTTGTTGAAGGGTTATGTGTTGTCTTCCTTGTTATTCTCTATTACTTTATTATGTCCCAATATTTTAAATTCCATACACAGTCATGTTTCATTTTTTTAAATCCATAAAGACATATTTAGAGCATATTTATATTTGATTACATAGGTATTTAGAGATAAAATGAGGATTTTCATAGCATATTATGAGTTCTTTGACTAGTAGGCTGGTCAAGCTAGCTAAGTCACAAGAAATGTTGACCATTTTCTAGTCACAGACCTAGAAAGGGGTTAACCTAATGCCTTGAGTCCTATTCCATCATTAGTCTCATGATTTTATCTTATCCTTGTGAGTTTTGAGGGTTATTCAAATAGTCCATGGTCTTGTCATGTTATAAATTTTCCTTGTCAATCTTATACCTCCCTTACAAATTGGTTATTCAAATAGTCCATGGTCTTGTCATCTTATAAATTTTCCTTGTCGATATTATACCTCCCTTAAAAATTTATTCAAGTTTTTTCATGATGATAAAAAATTCTTGGATGGTCCTTGATCACTATGATGGAATCTCAATAGTCAAAAGATGCCACGGTGAAGGCAAATAGAAATCATAGTATAGTGATAATTAATGAGTACCCCTAATATGTCTAACAACATGAGTATCTTAAAAGGACTTGGTGTGGTTTTGGGAGATATTGAGAGGAAACCTAATGTATCTCTACTAAGAGATAATTTGAAGGCTTAAGAAGTCATCAATGATTTTGGCAACTCCTTTTTGGTAATCGTTTTGAAGACTCAACATAAACCACAATTAACTTTAAAGATGCTCTAGTGAGATCTGAAAAATATCCTTAAAACTCCTAATAATATCTACGCATATCCTAAGATTATAATGGCAGATCTAAATATGTTATTTTGAATCTCTAAAGAAGAAGAAATTTGTACACTTGAGAAGTCCTAGTTACTAACTTATGCAATGAATAAACCATGATATCGTGAGATGAATGACATAGTTATTTAAAATTATAAGCATTTTTAAAGGTTTTTTTTAGATTATAAATGTGTATATGATGTTTTTAAGACACTATGTTCATCTCTAAGGGGTTATATATGAAAAATAGTGTTAATAACTTTGTTAACTTAGTGTGCTCTCACACGCATCATATGTAAATCTCCTTATGAAGGTTGTAATTATATAACTAGATGATTATGATGAATAAAATCTCAATATTGATCTAAAAACACTCCAAAAAACACTAAATTGTAATTATATCATGGCCAAATTTGAGAAAATGTTTTTAGACAATATACATAGTCATAAGCTTGAGGGCTAGCTTGGAGAAGATTTGAAGGGTTGAAGATGCTATAGAGGTGTTCTAACCTCTAAATTTGGTATAGAGTTTAATTATGACATATGTTAGGTTTCCATGACATATATTTTTCCTAGATAACTAGGTAATCATCAATTTTTTTATCACAGACCTGAGGCACTCTCCAAGTCTTTCACATAGGCAACCATTAATAATTTTGGAGAAAGTTATGACTTTGGAGCATCTATAGGAGGAGTTAGGTTTTCATTTTTAGAATTTATGATCATGATGAGTATATAAATATTTATATTACATATTTAATTATTAATTATTATTTTAATCATTTTCTATTTTGTTACAAAACTCCTACAGTCATAAGCAGTCATTCACTCAGGTAGCCCACTAGCTAGTTTCAAGAAAAATGCATCTTAAGGGCTCTACATGCATGATTCAAATATGAAACATGGTAATATTTATGTTAATTAGTGGTTATAAGTTCCCATTAACTTATTTATGTCACATTAATAGTTTAATCATCTATTTTTTTTTCACAATCCTATGTTTGTCTGTTGATAGTCAACTTGGAGCTAAATAAGCTTCTTGGAGGTCTATAAGGTATGACAAATGGTTTAAACCCCATGTGAGGGTTTTTGAGGAAAGTGATGGTGATTTTAATTCTTTCCACACTTTTTTATAGTAATAACATTCATAATTTTAATGTAAAATATGGATAAGGGTAAATTTGCAAGATTCGAGATTTTGTCATGCAAGTGGGAATAATCAAAAAAGAGTTTTTTAGGAACTTAAAGAATTTAATAATAAAATATAATGTTTGTATAAGTTTTATGGTTATTTATAGGTATCAAAAAAATTATTAATATCTTTATAACTTATAAATCTCAATAATCACCTATTTTTTGCTCCCTATGTCTTGTCATTCATAATTTTTGAATGTGCAACAGGTCTAAATATGTGATTCTAGTTAGTTTTCATGGTTAATAATGGAAAAAAAGTGATTGGAGTAGTTTTTTGGGTCCATATTTGTCATAATTAAAAAAAATTAAGTATTTTTAAATCATAAAACCTTATAAAATGACAAAACTTAGACCTACACACAATTAGAAATTTGACAAGGCAGGGTGAGGCAACCCCAGAAGATGCATTTTTTGAGTTATAATAAATTAAACAACATTAAATTTTACATGAATATATATTTTGGTTTCCTTGAATTTTTAAAAGTGGTATCCTTACTATATTGTACTTAAATATAAAAAAACCATGTTTTTGTATCTCCATTAATGGAGTCTATGCTCAAAACTAGGTCTAAAAGAGTTGTTAGTAGAGGTCAAAAGGAGGATTTATGTTTGGAAAAGTGATCAAGAGTTTTTATAATAGACACCATAATGTTATTAGTGAGTTTTAAAATTAAAAATATAATCCAATTAGCTAAAATTGGAAATGAGACCCCTAAAGGAGTAAATATGAATTGGGGGCCTAGTTTAACTATTTGATAATTCAAGAAATAGATATAAGTATAAGGTTGAAATAAAATAAAATAGGACTAATTATCTTTAAATTATAGGGTCATATAAGGATAAATTTGGCATGGTAACATTTATTTATCATATTCAAAAATTGGTAACTATCATCCAGATGAGCATACCCCAAAATGAAGGCCATTATGATAGGTTAGAGGCAGTTTCATGGGTCATTTTGCATGCACATTGGAGGGAATATTAGGATATTTTATGAATCATTCAAGACTTATTAAATTCAAATGAGGGAGTTAAGACCTATACATCTACCCCAAATGCCAATGTTGACCCATTGAATGCATGTCAATGCATGAGGATAGTGAATAGGCATGTGTAACTATCATACACCACATTAACCTCATTCATGGCCTCTCCCATGGCTTGAATATTATCTCTTCTCCTTATAAAATTATATTTAATTAGGCATTAATCTCTTGCTTTGGGATCCCTCTGGATGGTTTGAGGAAACTCTACCTAACCTTGTACTCTACGAGACCTCTTAGATAGTTAATGGATCATTTAAAATTCCTTATAATCATCTTCTAGTGTGTGTTTCATTATCAGATATGATTAAGTGGTTTAAATTCCTTTATTTAAGTCCAATTTCTTCACCTAGTTGATAACAAGTGTCCTATGTAGGTTGTGTAGTGTGTTAGAAGGTCAATGGTTGAATTTATGAATGAACATATGATAGTAAGAGTCTAGAATCAAACCTTTATATCTCTTCCCTCATGCATCATCCATCAAATATCAACCTCTACATGTAATATTTATCCCTAAATACCATTAGAGAAATGGAATCAATCATTTACATAGTACTTCAATGTTTTTTAGTCCAATATTGAGTGGATGGAATTATCATCTTGGTATATCACCACTTCAGAATAGGTTTCAATTATATAATATTTTTTATCTATTTAATCCCAATAGAGTTAATATTTAGAGATAACATCAAGTGAACAAATTAGAGGAGCTAGTCCCATAAAATCTAGAGGTTTGACCTTAATATTAGACAAATCATAGTTTATAGGTCATTTCCATGTTGGAATAGGTTTGAGGTAGACATGAATAATATTTTTCTTAGAAAGGGTGAAACCTAGATCACCAACACAATTTATTTCATATCATATCAATATTAGGGTTCTTTGAGGGTTTAAACCATCTTCTAATCTTAATGATCATTAATAAATATTATCGCCTCATTCCAAAAACTAATTCTTGTAGATTTTATCTAGGACCCTTACCCATCTACCATGAACAACTTAGGTCCTCATGAAGATGTTGTATGTGCTAATGAACACTTGAAAAACCTTCTCAGGTAGACTACTCTACATTTTATGCACTTGAGAGACTTTAAAACAATTTTTAAAGCCTTTTATTGCAAAACATGACCTAAAACTTCATGCACATGCTTAAAACAACTTGAGTCACGTTTTAAAATTCTCACCTACTCACACTTGCATTTTTAAATAATATTGATACCCATCTAGCCACCATCTCTCTCTTTTCTCTCTAATCCTTTAACCTATAAGTCACAATAGGTCTTGAAGTTAACCTTATAACTACTATCCAAGATATAAAGACCTCACGTATAAAATAAAACAACCTATCTCATTCTAAAACACTATCAAGTATTCTTCATATGTCTTATCAATAGCTCATAGTTCTTCATTAGGCCAAGTAGGGTCAGAGGTGGTCTAGTTGCATACTAGGTCTATAGGTCTTACCCATGTATGATTACTATGAGACTCACTTGAGTGATCCAAAGCATTGTAATCATGATAAAAAAAACCTCATACAACCTCTTATACCTCTATGAATTCATCTCACCAGGCCACCAAGCTCATACCTTCTTACAAGGTTTCTTCATGTAATGACCAATGTCATGACTAGATTTCTCAAGCACTTGAAGCTTGAAAATTAACCTTGAAACACTCATTAATGATTATACACATTGCTCACATTATTTTAATGCTCCTTAGAAAATATCATACCTCTACAAATACTACTTCATGATCACCATGATCATACTCATGATGTGACTATGCTTCTCAAGATAACTTGTATTCAAATACTGATACTTCAAAACATGCTTACCTTGACTTGAAACATGAAATCAACCTTAGAAGAATAATCAGGTTGAATTCAAATTCTATCTCAAAAAATAGACATTATTGGATTTTTTTATACTATTACTATGGATAGTAATGTCTAAAATAATATATTTAAAGATGGAAAATCTACATATGTACTATATATATATATATATGGAATTGCTATAGTAATCTTCATAGTACAACTAGACATCTTTAGAGCATGGATGGATAAGTACTTGGAGATTTATTACAACATATCTAGAGATACTTTTTATATATTTTAATATTTAATAGGAAATATTTTTAGCTACTAATATAGATCTTTGGATCTTGATAGAGGATCTTTGTAGCTCACTATGTTCTATGTTGAGTCTTCATATCAGGCATACAAGCTCATACCCCACACACCATACATCTTCATCGGATGAATATAGACATCAATGAAATCATAATTTCACATTAATGGAATTATATTTAAATAAATAAAAACACTATAAAAATAAAATCCCCCTTTGTCATTGATGTAAAAACACACTATAGTCTAATCAATCTCTTATCCCCCAAACTAGTCAAACTAGTCTTTCTCCATGAACTTTCTCCCCCTTTGAAATTAATGAAAAAGGGTCATACATATAATTATATATATAACCACATGTTATTGAAACATAGGTTATTAATCATCAAAATAACATTCTCCACTTACTTCATGTATACTTCCTTCAAATGAACTAAGATAACAAGATCATACATATTGTCCTTGACATGACTAATATGACTCAAACTCACTAGGATATCTCATTTTTTATTATCCTATAAAGATATTATTAAAATGGTATTAGGTATAAAATATAAATTACCTTAATTTATGAACTTTGATGATACAGAGATGAATGATGTCTAGCTTATCTTAATGATTCTACATATCTTTTCTGTACTACACACCTATTCTTAAAGTACATAAATTATCTGATTAGCTCCCACTGAGTTGATTCTATATCTTATTGGATATTAATTTATGATTTATTGGACCTTAAACATTTTTTCACACCATATATACTCCTTATATCATCCTATTATCTCCTTAATCCATATCTTATCCATATATATCATGATAATCCTTCTTGTATTAGTTCATTACTCTTAGGTATGTCCACCTAGTTCACTATCTACCAAATTGATTTATTTCTTAATCACGTATACCTCATAAAACCAAGGAATATTGAGCACATATACCTATGATATATTATCCAAAGGTCATAATAAAATTCTTAGATCAATAAAAACATCTCTATAATCAAAATTTGTCAACCATGTCAATTAGGTCTATCTTTACTCAAAGATATTATTCCAAGAGAACAATGTTAGATCAAAAGATCACTCATTTCATGTCCATACTATATCTTAGATTTTATTATTGCATCATTATATCTCCTTCATTTTTCTCAAACCATCATGGCACAAATATCATCATGACATCTTCTTTGCATCAATCTATCAACTAGCTATGCATTTACATGCTTCAATATGATAGACCTATATCATAACTTGTCTTCTTCATGAATGTAAATTGAGAGTATAAAACATATTAATTGGTACTATATGACCTTAAGGTTATTTTTATGCACATAAAACACTCAAATTTTCATGGTAATATCCTAATGAACAACTTAACAATCTTCTTTTATGTTTACTAGTTTTTCATGATTTTATTGTGTTCTACATAATTAGATCTTCTATGATAGAATATCCATATAATGTCTTGCAAACTAGGACATTCTAATTAAATTCATATTTATTTAATGACATTAAGATCACTCTCCATTTATATTAAACATCAATATTTCATATTAATGACAACATTGTCAGTCATTTTCAATAAATAAGGATCACACATCATAATCATGCTCTCCTATGCTCATGATCATTATTAAAAAGAACACTCACATTATTATTGTCATGACTGAAACCAACACTCTTTACACCAAATCTAAACTTGTATTCTTACCTTCTTGCCATACAACACATGCCAAATCTCAACAAGCATATATTATGCTTCCACTTAATGATGCATGTCTCTGTTAATCCTTATGGAGTCAACCCTTTTATAGGGGTACTATAAAAATAAAAATTAATGAGATTACTATATCTCCATACTCTCACAAGATTGAATATTATTCATCATCGTTTTAGACTGTCAACTTAGGATTGACCTTTAACTTGTCTTCTTCATCATCCTTTTAAGATGGTAAAGAATAGTCTTAACATTATTTCAAAATATAATTATGATCTCTAGTAGAAAAAAACATAAACTGGTTTATGAGTTGATCATGACTCACCTTTTCATCCTTCTTCTTCTTACTCAACTATTCATTCTTACTATTTTTATCAATATCATGAGAACCAAGACCTCTCTTAGTCTCTGATATGTGGCTTTATCAACCACTATCTATACTCTAAGATTTTATAAAATATTATTATTTAGTATTTTAATCCATATTTACCTTATCTATATGATTTTTCTTCTTAATCCATTTCTTAGTGTCATGCCTATGAACCTTCTTGTCTTCATTGGTCTTCTTCATATGCCTTTTCTTGAAATATCTTACAATATGTCCTCTTTGATCATAGTTTTATTACACAATATATCTCATAACATTATTCCTTCCATAGTTCCATTAATACACATTTTTTAATGACCTTCTATAATTTCTCCTTACATAATCTCTAACTCTATAACCAAACTAGTTACAAGAAAAATATTAAACATTAAAATAACTTACATACCTTATGGAATTAGGCTATTTGATAGGAATTTTCTTAATTATGACAACACCATAATTATTTGGTAGAACATTTACCTTTTAGGTTTTAATATACTTTCCTTAAGATTTCTCCTTGTGGTCTTCTTTTAGTCTAAGACCTGCCTTATCATTGGCAGACTTCTGACTACTCAAAATTTCATCTAGAGCCTCAGTGCTATTTTAAAATTTATTAGAGGTATTCATATTTCTCATATTATCTTTGAGCTCATCATGCTCAACCTTAAAATAATATAACTTATACTTTAGTTTATCACACTCAACTTCCTTTGATCTCAAACTTGTATTTGCAATCTCTAATTTATGCTTGAGATCCTTGATGATCTTTTTTTGATGCTTCAAGTCGTCAAGGGATCTTATGAGCTCAGATTAAATGTATAATTTATCTTATCCTTATTAATTATCATATTAAACTTATTCATCATACATGTTTCCATATTCTTATTAATTTTAATACATCTATGCTTCTTAAGATCACCTTTAAGATGTTAGACTTTTTTTCAATAGGACCATGCTCTGATACCAATTATTGAAATCACAATCACTAAAATGGGGAGGGGTGAATTAATTTCATTAATACTCTTTTAATTTCAATTTATCATTCACTCATTACCATTCATAAATAAATATCAACACAATGTACATAAACATGAAGAAATCATTAATCAACCAAAGTAATGCATAATAACACATCATATAAGTGAGAAACCCTCATGGGGGATAAGACCCATTAATAAAAATATTAGATAAATAGTCATATAAAGTAATGAATCAATATTTACATAAGGAAAAATATAGTATGGATCATAAAACCCTAATTCACCAAGCACCCACTTGGCTTTAGTAAGCACCAACATGCTAGGAGATACCAACCTCGTTATTGATCAATCACCCACTCAATCAACACTTATGATGACTCAGCACCAACTTAGCCACCAATGATTTTCCCAAATTTTCCTTGATTATTATCAACACATAATTATGGTACTATTATTCTCTCTCTCTCTTTCTTATACTCTCTATGACATCAATGTCATAATCAATCTTTTGTATGCACTCTTTATACATCAACTATCTCATCATGGCCTTATCAACATATTCAGGTCCCTAATATACCTCTAATCATATATGAAAACATAATATACTTATACTCTACTCCTATCATCATTAATTTTATCTTAATCATAATTTTTCCTCATGGTCTACTCCTTGACACTCATGATCACATGCAAAACTACCTCTCACCCAAGCAAATTTGTCATTGCTCAATAATCCCTCTATTACTTTCATTAGTTCACATAGGCACTGATATTAATATTTATACCCCATGTTATATATTAATCATACCCATATTACGGTCTAAATTACCTCCTCCTTCTCCTCTTTGTGTTTTTTATTCACTTGCACACATATTTCACTAACACATGCAAATATGCCTAATTAGCCTTGCTTTTACACAAGTCACTTTCTCTCACACACCTTGGTAAAACATGCATATTTTCATACTTAATTTCCAATAAGTAAGTTCATATAATAATTTTAAATCATGAGTCAAACAATACAATAGATTGGTCATATCTTAACAAACCAAATTCTTTTTTTAAGACTTAAGGAGACCTAATTTGTTTAGGCCTTCATTAAAGCACATTACACTTAGTATTTATTTGAATGATTCCAAAATACATAAATAGAAATAGAAATTAAAATATTACTCAAATATACCTTATAAAACTTCCATTTATTTCCAAAACACCTTTTATGTCCAACCACCATTTGAACCTTTTCTCAAAACATTGTTAATAATAGGCCTATGCATACACAAAAAAATATGTTTTGAATAATGAAAGCATAAAATCAATTTTTTTTAAAAAAAATGTAAAAAATAACATATAAATACTACTCTTGATCTTATGTTATTAATAAAATTAATTATATTCTTCAACTCAAAGTAAATGGTCTCAAACTCTTCTCTGAAAGATGCTTACTTTGAAATGCCAACTGGTTTTAAAACACAATTAAGGAAACATGAAACTATAAAACCTGATATAACATATCTCAAGAAATTTAAATTAATTAAACCTAAACTATAAAATAATTATAAAAAAATAAAATAAACATATCATAATCTCTAATTGAAACTATTGGTCTTGTAGACCAATCTATTGACTTTCTCTCTCAAAGACTTCACTCAGCGAAACAAGTTATTTTACCTTCAATGTTCCAATATATTAAAATGACTTCCAATATTATTAAAATCATGTATATATAATTAAATTGACAAAAAAAAATATATGTGAATTATAAATATCAACTGATGTCATAGCATCTCAAACCTATTACTATAACCTGCTTACCCAAAAGTACCAGTTTACCTTGAAGACCAATCATGGTTATTTAGAATTTCAACACATATGTGAACAAAATAAAAATATCATGATGAATTTGGATTATACTATATGATAATTATATAATTATTATATATGTATATAACATGGTCATATGTGAATATTATTCTTACAGACCAATCTCATAACCTTGCACCTTCATTATCTCATCTTCACTAGACAAGTCAACTTATGAGTAAAATTTTTATCATTACCACTAACCTAAAAAAATATATACAACATTAAAAACATATAAATTCATTTTTATCCATCCCTATTCCATGATAGCACATCTCTAATCAACTTCTCACTTATACCTAGTTTTCTTACTATCTTCACCACTAAGTCTTTTAGTGACTGGTCAACTTGTATGACTGGTTTAGCACCCACAAAGCATATAACATGATTATAAACCAATATATACATAATATTAAAGTCTCAAGCTTCAAAATTAATTTAATTATTAACTTTGACTTGAATAACTTTGTCTACTACATCAAATCTTTAAGAAACAAGGCCTATTTTGTAAGGTCGACTCATTCTCTTGATAAAAAAATCACATGTGAAGATGATTGAGAGAGTTAAATTCATGATATAATAGATAAATTATCCAAAATATTCCATTATGATCACTTTAGAACAATTTCTATCACATCAAGTCACTATTAGGGTTCTCTGAAGGTTTAAACCATCTTCTAATCTTAACCATCATTCAAAAATCTTATCTCCTCATTCTAGAATGTCATGATTATAAATTTTATCTAGGAAACTTCCCAATCTACCATGAAAATATTATGTCCTCATGCATATGATGCACATGCCAATGAACACTTGAAAAACCTTCTCAGGTAGACTACTCTACATTATATACACTCATGAGACCTTAAAACACTTTTTCATAGTTTTCTTACAAACCATGACCTAAAAATTCATGCACATGATTAAAATAACTTAAATCAATTTTTTCAATGCTCACCTTCTCAAACTTGCCTTATAAACTGATCTTGATACCCCATCTAGCCACCATATCTCTCTTTGCTCTCTAAGACTTTGACTTGTAAGTCATAATAGGTCTTAAATATAACCTTTTAACCACTATCTAAGATCTCAACACCTCATTTACAAAATCAAACAACATATATCATGCTCAAAAACTATAAATTATTATTCATATGTCTTATCAATAGCTCATGTTGCTTCATTAAGCAAAGTAGTGTTTATAGGTGGTCTATTTCCATACTAGGTCTATAAGTCTTACCCATGTATGCTTACCCTAAGACTCAATTTATTTCTCCAAATCCTCATAATAATGATTAAAAAACCTCATACATCCTATTATACCTCTATTAATTCATCTCACTAAGATCATACCTTTTCACAATCTTTCTTCATGCAATGACCAATGTCATGACTAGACTTCTCAAGTACTTGAAGCTTAACAACTAATCCTTAAACACTTCTTGATGCTTATACACCTTGATCACATTACATTCATGATCATTAGAAAATATCATACCTATACACATAAGGATTCATGTTCACCATGCACATTCTCATGATATGACTATGCTTCTCAAGACACCTTATACTCAAAGACTAGTACTTTAAAACATGCTTACCTTAACCTATAACTTGACATCCTCAGAAGAATCATTAGGTTACCTTCAAATTATCTCTCATTATATAGACATTATTAGATCATTTTATACTTTTAATATGAATATTAGTGTCTAAAATAAGATATATAAATAGGTAAAATCTATATATGTACAATAAATATCTATGGAGTTGATATATTAATTTGTAGAGTACAATTGGGCATCTTCACAGCATAGCTAAATAGGTCTTTAAAGGTTCATCATAAATTCTTCAGAGCTACCTAGGATATCTTTAGATATTTAACAAAACATCTTCATAGCTTGATGGAGCATCTTTAGAGTTGCTAACACAAATATTTAGAGATCGACTAAGGATCTTCATTGCTCAATATGTTCTATGCCAAGTCATTATATCATGCACACAAGCTCATACCCACACACAATGAATCTTTACCAGATGAATAGATATCAATGACAACATACTTTGACATTGATGACATTAAATTACAATAATGATAACACTCTACCAACACTAGTTATGTTGAAGGTGGTTCCAGAGGATTAGGCCTCTCTTATAATACAAGCTAAGAATGTGCTTGTGTTTGAGCCTTATAGTGGTCTACTACCTCTATATTTTGAATGGCCTTATTATCATATGATATATTAAGGTTAAAGGTTTTATTTTGGTTTCCCTCATGGTGGTATGTGATATTAAGGTATATAAAATACTTCTCTACATGAGCATGTATTGTGCACTGAGGATCCCACTCTATATGATCCATTTTTCCCAAATTAAATGAGTATTGGTGTTGGGAAATGTATTGAAACACATAAATTCTATTTTAATCATGGTGATAAATGAACATATGGAAATCAAGGTATGGATTTTATCTTTTAGATTGGAAAAACCAATGATGTTGAAAAATGGGTAGGATATTTCCTACTTTGTGAGTTATTCAGGACAATGTATGATATAAAGAGAGGAGCATCCTCAATGCCATCCACTCATATTATTTTAATATATATATATAGTACTATTAGGTGATAATAGTCTATATTAAAGCTTGGATCTTGTTAGATATCCTCATCATTGTCTCTCATTGATGGATCAATACACAAAGGGGTAAAAGTGGTTAAAGATGTCATGGATATGATTTTAAAAGTGGTGAATGTAGAGTTTATATAAAATTTCATGCACCGTAGACCCAAATGGTACCCAATATATAAATTTCAAGCTATTCAATTCTAATGTGTCATAGATAACATCTAACATATAGGACATTAATTAAAAATTGCCACCCATGCGAACTCCATTTACTTGATGAGTGAGGTTTAAGATGATGAGGATCCTAGAAACTAGGTTGTCATCTCCCTTTATGATGATGTAAATAGGGGGACCTAATTTTTTTTTATGTGCATTGTATCACTTTTCCTATACAAGTGATTGAGTATAAACATACCCATACACACACCTTCCCTAAATGTTACGATTATGTACAAACCAAGGTTATCTTTTTGAACTAGTGATCCTAGTCCTCAGCCCAATCCCTAAGTAAATAATATATGTTATATGTATTGGTCTAGGAATCTAAGATATCCTTTTCATATGTGTTGGTTTACTATAATAAGCTGTAATATCATTTAAACATTAGAAAAAAGATTTTTTTAGTCCTAAATTTAGTGTTGAGAGAGTACACAATG
This sequence comes from Torreya grandis, assembly GCA_037957365.1. Lineage (NCBI taxonomy): Eukaryota > Viridiplantae > Streptophyta > Pinopsida > Cupressales > Taxaceae > Torreya > Torreya grandis. Next base: position 2,741,891 of record JARHVA010000936.1, on the reverse strand, counting down.
TCCTTGTTACATATCAAAGAGATAATAAGGTTTCCAATAAGATTTACACATGGGAACACTTTTGGTTTATCAACCACTTTTTTTATTCCTAATTTCCTAATGGATATCAGGTCATGGTAAATTATACCTCATCAGCTTCAATCTCATTATCATTACTAGGTAGTTAGATATATTCAATAGTTTTGTATATTTCATTATAATATTTGTATCTCATGATCCCATGTAGGAATGTAGTGTCTTGATATTTTAGATCTAATATGGGATTATACTATGATTTTTTCATCATTAAACTATGGTAAATATGGGTGTAAAACTTAACACAGAGGATATTATGCTCTCATTAATGAAATAAAGGCAAGGCGATGTAGATTATTGAGGGGTGTAGAAATGATAATGGTAAATATGTTATCAATGTAATATTATGTGATCTATGATATCTCTATAGTAATTTTTTTGGTGGGATCATGTCACATGAATTAAACATTGAGTTGATGGTGTGAGCTCTAATTATTCATTTCCCAAATTTGGCATTAATTTGAAATTTAGATCACAGGCAAAATTTTAACTAATCAAAAATGATTGTACCCACCTAGCTGTCAGGTCATGAAATCCATTTACCAAGATAATAAATGTGACTATCATGCTAGGCACATGGCTATAACTAGCCATTATGGCACTGCATAGGTTCTTAAGGTTGGCCACATGTAATTCTAAGATTGGTGGGATCAATGAGTACTACACTTACTAGACTCAATGGGTAGTCTTTTGTCTTCATAGATATACTTACCTAAGTTATCATCCCATATACACCATGTATGCATAGAACTTTATCATTGGATAAAGAATTTAGATCCATACTCTATTATGAACTTCTTGCGGTAGTCATGGATATTTTTCCACTTGAGTGTATGTAGGTACACATGGCTCTTTTATACCGATTTTAGCCTCCTTAATGTTTTAATAGTTATAACACTTTAGGATTTGTAGGAGGCACATGGCACTTCCTAATTAGCTTAGGCTCTTGGGGGTCTAACATACTTAATGTTGTGAGACTGGTAGGAAGAATGTTTTGATTCCTCAATGGCTCAAGTTCCTAAGTTATGATAGTTCTAACATTTCAAGATTTATAGGACTCATGTGGTACTTCCTCATTAGCTTAGGTTCCCATGTTCATATAGATAAAACATCATGGGACTAACAAGAGGCATGTGTTGATTTGTCATTAGCTCATTTTCTTAGTGCTTTATCAAATTTAGGACCTGAAAAATGTGCAATAAAGTGTTAAGTCACAAAGGTATCCCATAAGTAAAGAGATGATTACCTATTAGCTAAAAGGTTTCTAAGAGAACACCAACTTAGACCCTAGAGCTAAGGGTCTAGGACTAAGACTATGATAAAATTCTACATAGGGATATTTTTGGAGAAATATAGTTAGTGTCTGAAATAACAGCTAAGTATTAAAACATCTTAAATGTGCAATGGGTTAACTACTTCTTACAAATGCACAACTATGAGAGGTTCTCAAATTTAAATTACACATAGGGTGATACTAAAAAATAATTAATTAATTGGTACTGAGTAGATATTGGACTTTTATGTGAACAATTATCAATTAAGACTCAATTTTGGTGCTAATGTTTTTGAATTTTTGTAATATGAAGGTCCCTTTTCTTTTGCAAAAAGGGATTTATTGGTCACAATAATGATAAACATGAATTATTGACAGATATTGATTTCATAGTTACTATCGATTTATTATTTTAGCCATCATATAAAATATTATGAAAATGTGAAAAATAAATATCTAAGGATATTGATTACTTAATTAAAATTCAAAGGTTACATTTATAAAACCCAAATATGATAAGGGAGTAAAAGGACAATATCAATATTTTATATAAATAAAATAAAATAGAAAAATGATAAAATACCACACTAAAAACATATTAACAAAAATATGTAAATCCTAATAAATGATGTGAAAATAAAAGATTTGGTAAAGTCTTAAATGAAAAAGACATGATTTCTTGTAATGTGACATAACTAGATAAGCAAGAAAAGAGCTACAAAGGGGATGCAATTACATACTCATTTAAAAAAGATATTTGATTAATATAGAGTGTTGGATAAGCTATATGAAAATCATTCCTAAATAAAATTAAAAAATCATATTTTTATAGAAATAAAATTTTATTTAAGGAGATTGATTCACAAAAACAAATAAGGTTAATGGCCATAAGGAAGTGGTAGAAAATGAGATAGGATTGTGAAGCTATGAAATGGATGTAGTGTTACTCCATTTGGTAAAAATATTGAGATTTATAATCATAATTCAATTCTTCTTTCATGGCTTCATGTTTTAAATGTAATTGTAATATGTGTTTTATATTGAATTTTAAATGCTCATTTGTGACATTATGTGGTTTTTTTGATTAATTTCCTTATTATCCTTGAATTTTTTATTTATGTCCCATGTCTTTTTTGGTGGGGAGTGGGAGAGATGGGAAGAGGGGGTTACCATATATAAACACTTCACACTAAATGTATAATTAAAATCTAAGCTTAGAGGCCTTTATTTTGTGTTGAGTGAGGGGGGATAAACCAATGTTAATGTTTTAATATTTATTTTGTAATTTAGTTTTTTAGAATATTTTTTGAAAATGTTAAGCCATAAATGGTAGTGTTTTGAATTTATTTCAAGAAGTGAAAAAAATCAAATCCATGTCATAATAAAAACCCATTTTAACATATGATTTATATTATTGGTACTAAATATGAGAGGGGAAACAAGTAATACTATTAAAATATAGTTTATAATATTGAGATACATAGGTCTATTGGGTATATGAGGAAAATTATACGAAAACTAATATTTTATGATAAAAATGGGAATGGATTATTTGTTTCATAAACCACTTGGATTATTATGTTGTTTTTTCATTATTTAATTATTTTTTTCATTATTTAATTTCAATTTTGCATAGATATGTCATATATTTTATATTACATATTGATATATTTTCAAGATTTGTATTTAATTTGTAAAACTTTTTCAATATTTGTATTTATTTTTTGAAAATTTCTTAGACTTAGTCCTGTTGTTATGAAGGTTGAGAAATAATCTTTGTGAATTATTTTCTTTTCTACATTTTGTGTTTTTATTAAAGGTAAAAGTGGGTTTTTGAGGGACCCTACCCATACAAAATTACCACCTCAATGGATAGTTAAATAGACAAAAAAAATCCATAAACATAGGAAGAATAAAAAAGTTCACTAGATAGTTACAATAAAGATACAACACAAAAATAGCTTATTCACATCTTCCATTACAAAATATAAATATTTATTAATGAATTTTCTTCCATTTTTCATAATTTTTTGTCTATTATTGTGTCATGATTTGAAATTTTTTCTCTAAACCACTTACCAATTTTTCCTTTTCAGATGTAGAAGCCAATCCTTTAATATTTTTCCAAGGAGTAGGATCATAGGCTCTTGTGTTAGCATTGTTAAAGAACATAGATAAACTCTCCATGTTATACATTACATTGTTCACTATTACCTTACAAAAACTGACCAAAATATTTAGTTTTTATTTGAGTTATCTATTCTCATTCTCTATCTTATTAATTCTATCAAACAAAATCTCAATTTGAGATGCCATTTCAACTTCCTTATCCTAAGTACAATACAAAATACCTTTTTTATTGAAGTTTTTAACCTCTTGTTTCAATATTGAGTGGTCCTTCATAAACAAACATAGAAATTCCTTATGAATATTAGCCTCATACTCTAAAATCTCCAATTTATTTTTATATTTATCAATATGTTTAAAATAATTCAATTTAAAATATACCTAAGCTTGTAGATGAGGATCCCTTATTTTTACCTATATAAGGCCATCCTTCTCTTTACTACTTATAGGATTCAAATTCATTCCTAACTTATTTTGAAATATTTGAGTCATCTCTTTACTACTTGTAGGATTTGAATTCATTCATTTCCAAGTTTTAGATATGTGAGTGTCAATTTGTGTATTCTATTTTTCAACCTGTTCCACCTCACTAGGAATATTTTACTCAATGCCAACATTCTTGTCTATCTCTTTAATATCAGTCACAACATCTAAATATTATATAATATAACTAATAAAACCCCCACTTTACTATTTCCTAACTTGTCATTATCATCAATATTTTCTAATTTAGGCTTGTTACTACTTGTTAGAAATTATTTCAGAGGTACAAAGGCTGAGACATTAATCTTGACATTTTTCCTTTTAGAAATCGAAGACTAAAAAGAAGGGTTTTGTGATTGGAAAAACTTATATATAATTAATATTACAACATGGTGTAATGGCTCATATTTCTTACCCATTTAAACTTCCTTATCTGAATGCTCCAGAGAATGCAATATATAAAATGGAATAGTCACAGGAATTTTATGCCTCATATAATTAAGGAAGATGGTAATAATGAATTAATTTATATATACCATCCAAAGTAACATACTTGATTATTTTTTCTACCACATCATCAAATGGAACTAGGAAGTATTCTCTCTTGAATCCACCTTGGAACATAATAAGCTTTTGATCCCCAACCATGAATTTTTTTATTTCTTGATATTGATTTGTATTCAACTTGATTTACTTGTTTTCTTTGATTTTAAGACCATTAACCATATAAATCAACTCCTATATGATTTCAATAGAGATATTTATAATTTTTACCACCTGATCCACCCATTTTTTTACAAATTTTTAGGAAAGATATGTATCATATCCACATGTGTGATCTATGAAACATGTTAAACCCCATGTATGAAATTTTTTCCATACCTATGGCTTATTTATAATGTTATCTACATTCATTGGTTCAATATGATTCAAATCTCCACCCATGGTTAAAAACTATCCACTACCTTACCAAAATCAACACTTGAACACTTTTAAACTTAATGAATTCTCATTTTTCAATATTCTTTACATAATTATAGAGATAGAAATCGGTATAATGATGATCAAAATAATGTCATTGGAGGCTATGGTTATGAAATTGATAATAAATTATCATAATTAAAACACACATAATAAATCATTTTCTTAAGTGTCACTCCTTATGTAAGATTTGGCCCCTATATAAGATTATTTTTTCTTTAATGATAATATCATTTATATAATTGGGATGAATCTCCATTTCATGCCATACTTTGAATTCCTTTATATCAACTCCTATATTAGCAAATAAATATGCAAGCATATTACCCTCTCTATATGTATGCTAAAAGATGAATTTTTCAAACCCTTTTCTTATATGAATAGTTTCATCTATTATATGAGATATAGACCATGCAATCAATTTTTTTTATTGAAGTATTTAATAATATTGAGAGAATCTCCCTTAATACACAATAATCTATAACCCAACTCAATAGCCACCTATATTCCATATAAGGTTGATAAATCTTCAAATAAATGATTTGTTTTAAATCCCATGCTTGTTTTATAAGATGAAATAAGATCCCTCTGATGGTCTCGAATTGCCCTTCCACCTCCTGAAAGCCCAAGATTTTCTTTAGAAGATCCATCAAAATTAATTTTTACCCAACCTAGTGAGGATCCATCCATCTTATCAATTTTATCAAGGCTATGTTGAGGTCTACCAAATTAATGTTGTCAAGGTTAATCTTCCAATCTTTATCAATGTTTTCCTCAAATGGCAAGAAAGGATACCTTTTTCCCCACCTTATATTCTTGAAATTTTTAGATAAGTGGGAAAATATTTTGTTATAAAATCTGATGAATGAGCTATGCTTATTCTTGAATATTCTATAATTATGTTCCTTTCAAATTCCCCATAACAAATAAGAAAAATGCAAATTCTGAATCTCCTTAAGCTCTTAGTTAACAATAGGACAATACCAACTCTGCCAAGCCTCCATTAGAGATGAAGAATGGACCTAAGAAACTTTGAATCTTTAAAGCAAAGAACCCTAGATATGGAAAGTAAACATGCAGTCAATGAAGATATGATTAATGCATACCTAAGCATTCTCACATAGAACACACCTATTTACCACTTGAACACCTCTTTTACTTAGATTATCTAATGTAAGAATTCTATTTTGGATACTCAACTAGTTAATGATGTTGATTTTTGGAATTAGATTTTTATACCAAATCTTTATCAAATAATTTCCCATGTCTATAAGATTTTGAAGCTTCATATAAACATAATTAACTGATATATTCCATCTGTTGAATCAATCCAAATTAATTTATCTTCAATCTATAGACTTTTAATATAGTTACCCTAGATAATAAAATTAAGGTTAGAAATAATAATTGCCAAAGAAACATCTACATTATCAAAGGTTAAATTTTTCCAATTTTTTTTACCATTATAAACATGTATATAATATAATACAATTAGAAATAATATAATAAACTTATGGAATCCTATAATAATATTCTATGGGTGATAGGTAAAAAATGTTAGAACTAATATACCATTTATACAATTATTACCATTATTCTATTAAGATATGGGAAAGGGTAATAGGTATATTTACATGTAATAAAAAATAATATACCATGAAAATATACTAGTAATACAAAAATATTATACCATTTCTATAATTAGATTCCATGGTAATAGTATTTTTTACCATTTCACTAAATATAGAAGATATTGCATGGGTAATATGATGCCAAGGAACAAGAGATTATAAAGAATGGTTTAAAATCTAAGGATCCTTCCAAAATATAATAATCTAACCATTAACAAGCTTCCACTTACAACCTTTGAGTAAATTATCCCTATTTTTGGAAAAGAAGTTCTAGATTGTAGAACCTTTGATAAGAATAGGTTTATAAATGAAGGTTAAAAAAAATTACAACCAAGATATTTAGCATAGAAAATGCTTGCCCAAGGATAAGGTTATTTGAGAAGTTTCCAAAAAAGCTTAAAAAATAAGGCCTTATTCATAGAGTAAATTTTCCTAATAACCAACCCTCCATAGTATTTTGGAAGGCATATTTGATCCCAATACACCAGAAGAAACTTGTGAATGTCTTTCACACCCATCCATAATTTGTCTATTTTTTTAATATCCCCTTGGGAATTTTAAATAGGGACATAATGTATATAGAAAGGCTTTTTAAAACACTTTTTATGAGAAACAATTTGCCTTATTGAGAAATAAAATCCCCTTTCCATACCAAAATCTTTCTTGAAACCTTTTAATTAGAGGGTACCAAAATTCAGATTTCATATTTCCCTTTTAAAGTGGCATACCTAAATAAATATAGGGAATTTACTTGATCTAACAATTTAGAATATGAGAAATATTTATTTATTGAAGGGATGATGTATTGGTAAAGAATAAATCAAATTTAGAGTAATTATTCAATTATTTTGAGACAAATGCATAACTATCTATAATTAACTTAATTTCTTTAGCCTCCCTTACCAAAGAAAGAGCCAAAATAATCATGTCATCAACAAATTATTGGTGAAGAGAAGGAATATCCCTTGAGTCAGGTTGAAACCATTCAAGCTACCTTGTTCAACCACATTCATAAGATTTCTAATTTAAAAATGTGCCATTACAATGAATAAGAATGGAGACAAAGGATCCCCCTATCTAACTGTTCACTCACTCCTAGAAAAATTGATGTAAAACTATTAATAATAATAGAAAAAATTACCATTGAAATGTAGCTATAAATCAACCTTATAATATGCTTGTGGAAACCAATTTTATTTAGAACTGAAACCAAGAAACTCTAGTCCTCTCTATAATATGCTTTGGCCATATCAATTTTAAAAACTATACCAACTTTTTTATTATCTACCATGCAGTGTACAATTTCATGAACAATAATTATTCCATCTTGGATTTTTATTATTCAAACATATCCACCCTGATTAGAAGAAATAATTTTATTTAAAAATTACTTAATCCTTAAAGCCAAAAAATTTGTAAAAAAATTATATATAGAATTACACATGCTGATTGGCCTAAAATTCTTGAATTGAAAGGTCCCTATCTTCTTGGGAATAATATCAATAGAAGTATTTTTAGGTTCTTTGATAATTTTACAAAAGGAAAACAAATCATCCACTGCAACCCATGAATCCTACTTAATAATATCACAGTATTATTGATAGAAAGCCATTGGAAATCCATCTAGATCTGGTGCCTTATCTTTGTTCATTGAAAACACAATTTCCTCTATTTATTTTTATATTACATATCTCAATAAACTAAAATTATCCTCATCAATAATAAGAATCAAGACATGCTGAATAAAATTAGTGATCAACTCTTTGTCTAGATCTGAGTTAGATATAAAAATATATTTGAATAAACTCATTACTTTCTCTTTAATATAACTAGATCTATGTGAAGAGATCCATCCTCAAAAATATTTAATAATTCTATTATGAATTATATTTTTTAGAGTAATCAAATGAAAAAATGTATTATGATCTCCCTCATGTAACCAAGTAGCCCTTGATTTTTGTCTCTATAAAGTTTCCTCTTGATTCAAAGTGAAATGATAATCTGATTGTAGTTTATGCTCCTAGTGAACTAATGTTCACTAAGACCTTAGAAAATAATAAAATCCTCAAGAAAAGTCATCTCAAATTTAATATGATATTTTTGGTAGAACATATTTCTATAAACCTCATAATTCCAAATACATATTTTTCTTTCGACATGTTAAATTTTTTTAGAAAACTTAAACATGGATGTACCAGAGGCTTGTACATTCCACCATAAATTTATTCTTACTAGTAGTTCTGCATGAGTAAACCACATATGCTCAAATCTAATATGAGACTTATGAGTTTTGAACCTAGTAAGAATTTTAAGCACTAGTGGATTATGATTAGACCCAATCCTTGATAACAAAGATAAATAAAAGTCTTGAATGCTAAACCAATTAGGGGAAACAATAGCTCTATCCAATCTTGTCTGAATAATATTATTACCAATTATTTAATTAGACCAAGTATAAGTAGAACCTCTTAGTTCAATATCAGATAGCCCATTTATAATAATTAACTCATCCAAATCCTCCATACTATCAGATAAATATTGGACACCTCCTTTCTTTTCTCCAACATAAATTAGGGTATTGAAATCACCCACTATCATCCAATCTAAATATTTATAAAATACATTGGTTCCAACCATAATCTTATCCTTAAAATATTCATGTTAGGAGCATATATATTTGAAATAATCTAGGAGAAATCTTGTGAAAGATCAATAAATAAAACTGCAAAATTGTTTCAATTTTCAACTAGTATTTCACCTTTAAGTATTTTATCATCTTAAAAAGTAGCAATACCTCTAGATGTACCCTCTAATCCTATGCTATCCAACATATATTCTTTCTAAAGTTGATGTTTTGTTGTCTGTAAAACATTACTAGCCATTTTTATTTCCTAAATAACAAGAATAATTGGTAGATTTGTCTTCATTATATATCTAAATAATTTATGTTTACTAGAATGATTCAGACCCCTAATATTCTAGGATACAACTTTCATTGATCCTATTTATTCCATTTCCTAATGGATTATCTACTTAGTTTGAGATTTAGAGTAGTTTTATAACCATTAACTATCTCATTCTCAGTTTTACTCTTTCTTATTTTAGTTGAATAATATCTTCCTTTTGTATTATATGAACCTGTATTTTCTTGCTTATTATTCCCATCTAAAATAATATCTATCTCCTCTGTAACATAATAGAATTTAAAGATAGGAGATGTACAAACTAAAGATATCCTATTAGAAAACTCCTTTTTATCCATTTCTTCCTTCAAACATAAGTCTTGAGCTGAGTCAAAGAGATATTCCTTTACTAGAGAAAAAATTGTGAGAGAAACATCTTCAACTTCACCTTCCTCCAAATTTTCCAAACGTTAGAAAAGGTTACAAACCATAGGAGAAGTAAGTTGAGTAGAAACATCTTTAGTATTTTGAAACTTTGTAATATCTTTATCCAAGACATTATTAGTGTATTACCTCTATTATGGACTTTTAATTTATATAGTAGTATGTTCCATTCCATTAACATCTTTATAAACATCCTATAAAATCTTATTCTCCCCTGAAGATTTAAGATTACCTCTTGTAACTATGTTTTTTGAAGTTAGTGCATTATTTGATGTAGAAGCATCATGGATCAACATAGAAATTGAATTTTTTCCTTCATAGTAAATGTAATTAGAGAGGGAGTATGAATATTTAATGGAATATCATTTAAATTGATATCATATTTCCTTGTCCAAGTGTTTTGATCCTTTTTAAAAAAAAAAGGCATTAAACTTTTTTATAAAGGATGGGCAATTTCTTATCATATGACCCACCTTCTTGCATCCTTTACATTTGAGTAAAGAATATTTATATTTAATTTTATGAATCATTTTTACACTTTAGGAATTCATAATAAAAGAGGGGGCAATTCTTGATCCATTCTTTCATTCACACAAAAATGGGTATGCACCATACGGGTTCTTGATTTAGTAAAAAAATCAAAGGCAATAATACTTCCAAATGTCTTCACTATACTGATAAACAAATATTATTCCTAATATTAAAGAGGAAGTCTCACCCAAATAGGTATCTTATGGATATATTATTTTTCAAGATCAAATCTTGCTTTCCATTTTTTTTTAAAATAGTCCAGATATGCCCATAAACCAAGCCCCCCTACTAAGATCTATGCACTCTATTCATCATTAGTTCATGTTATTAGGAAAAAGTCATTGATAAGAGAATATATATCCAAATATCCTCTTAAATTACAATTATTTATTTCCCAATCCCTTAAATTCTCAATATTAGGATGCAAGCGTAGAAAGTTACCCACTAGACAAGAAGTCCACCATAAGGATGCCTTGTTTTTCAAATCATCTAGTATAGAAATATGAAAACCTCTTGTATCTTTCAAAATGGGTAGATGTATACCTTAAAAATCCTCCTTTTATTCACCAATATTTATTTTGAGATTGTCAAACCCATAAATTTTATTTGGGCTCGCTAAAGGATTAGAGAAAGATGAAGATTCTAGTTTATTCCCCACTTAGAAATCATTAATAAACAACTAAGCATGATAGATGTTACCAATAAGAGATACAAATCTATTAAACAATGTTTTGTGTGGAGAAATATCACTATTCAATCTCTCCTAAAGCTTCACCTTTGACCAACCTTTTTCCCCCTCACTGTCGCCTATCATTTCATGCTCCATCAAAACCTAAATGCTTTTGCCTGTATGATTTTACTCGATCTATTTATCTTGAAGTGGTTTTCCTCCAATAATTCATGTTACTCTACATAAGAATTAAATTATATTGGATTCATGTTCCATTAAAATTCCAATATGATTAAATTAAAAGATTAATATTGTGTTGAATAGGAAAATTAAAATTTATAGTATAAGATCATAAAAGGGCAGTAATATTTAGGTATTGGTTGGGATGGGAACTTTTTTTAGAATATTAGAGAGAATATATTTAATATTTAAATTTTATTTACCTTTACACCCATTTTTTAGGGAGGAAAATATTATCATTAAATAACACTCTTCTCAAACTTGGTATATATAGAAGATAATTAATTAGCCCAAACATTCATCTTTGTTGTACAATTTCCTTTCACTTTTTTTTCATTAATAATTATTATGGTTAAAATAAAGGAATGGAAATGCTACATAATTAGTTGAATTTATTATTAATAATACATTGAATTTTAATTTATTGATATAATCCTAATTTCCTCATACTTTTTACCTTACATTTGTGGAGAGAATCTTTTCTTTTGTCATCTAGTGATGATAAACAAGCAAGAAGTATATTGTAGTTGAAA
>JARHVA010000936.1:2472500-2725000 GCA_037957365.1 Torreya grandis | reverse complement strand
TATGAAAATTTAATATTAATGAATTAGTGAATATTCAACACTAAAAAAATCCTAATATATTTTTCATAGGAAATTTTCCTTTTTCCCACACATTTTGACTTGTAAATTTAATAACTAAATCAAAATATATTGATGCACCAAATTAGTTATACAGTTATCCCACATTTATTGTGATCAACTAATTTTAGGTGTGTATAAACATATGATATCATTGTGTACATGTGAATATCACATGCTAAACTATGCTCTCGATTCCCCAAAGTTAAGCTGAGCTAGTCAACATAATGTATGGGATATATATTAGGTAGCATATTTGATGAAATGGGATTTGGCATATGTGGTATAAATTGGTTATCTTGATGTAATTAAATGACCTCAATAATTCCATAGTGCTCATTAAGAGTGTTAATTTGTGTATAAATAAATCTTCAAGGTCCTTTGGTCTTTGAGATCACAAGGAGGTGAAGCTCCTTGTCAATGTTAGGATTAGATAAATGGAAGAGATTAGGCTGAATGACCCATGGAATTAAATAAAATTTATTGAATTATATATTCCAAATAATTTTCATAAATAAATTTGAATTATATAATATGGGGCTAGACCAAATGAGAATAAAGAAAGGGGATGGGAAACTAGGTTTGGATAATATTGTAATGATAATCCCAATTTTGAGGGAGGATAATGATCAATGGATTAGGAATTCATTATTTTTATTATAAATTGTTGAGAGAGTATAAAATTAGGTGAGGTATTATGTTATAATTGAAAACCTCTCTCATAATCTCAGTATTATTATCAATTTGTATGTCAGCTATGGATTCAGGTGCTTTAACCCTAGGAATAAAACCTCTAACAAGACTCGGTGTTTTAGAAAGTGTCATTTAAGAGGGATTCAGAAATGTGTAAGTGTATTATATTTTATATATATATTTTTTGATGACTAGTGTTTTTATAATTAAGTTTTTTTTTTGGCTTATATGGTTGGATATGGCTTTTGGTAATGTTTTAGTTAATTTTATTGTTTTTGACTTGGGTTTTTGACCTAGAAGTAAAATGATTTCCTGATAAAATTTAAGTTTTCAATTAAATAAATTAAATAATTAAAATTTAATGGAATAAAAAAAATTATATCCTTTTCCAATGGTTTGACAATACATGCAAGAAGAGAAGAGATCTACCTTATTGTGCAAGATGCTAAATTTTTTCTAGCTTCATCTAAATGCAATCTAAGTTAGGGTAATTTTATAGTTTATTTTTTGTTGATTTATAGAGATGGATATAATATGAATTATGTTTTATATATATCTAATAAATTGAATAAATAATATAACCTAAAACAACAAGACTCTAATGCTTTTATAATTTCTTTGTACATTAACAAACTAAGCTAGCTTTGCAATTTTCTTAGTTATTGCATGAAAATTTCAAATGATGTGTTTGAAAATAATAAAGAGATGTAAATTCATATTTTTATATGTAACTGAATAATAAAAGCACTCAAATTAATCTAAAATAATGATAAAATAATAAATTATGAAAGCCTCTTGTTTACCTAGAATTTGTTTAGAGTTTTGCCACTTGTTAATTGATTGTTTTGAGAGAAATGAAGTTGGTTTTAAATATGGAAAATAAATAATTTATTGTATTATAGTGTGTGAAATATTTCCTAAGATATTCTTAAATTTTTATTTCAATATTTATTCTAATTAAAATAAATATACTGACAGAGATGTAAAAAGAATAATCCATCTAATGTTTTTTTTAATAACAAAGACATGAAAATAAAGAGTGTTCTTTATCCTATATATTTTTTAAAATATTTAATAAATTATGAAAATGAATAATAGTTTATTATAATATATTTTAATAAAATAAATAAATCTAAGATAATAACCTCTAACCTGATCCTAATGTAGACCAACTGAAAGCAAGAAAATTGTTGCACTATGGTCCTCAGTATGTTGGCTCTTTTTCTCAAATGAATATATCAGTAACTCTATGTAAAAGAGAATGAATACATGAATATAAAAAATTGGATAATGAAATAAGATACACATCTCCAAATAAGGAATAATTTATTGTGGTTGGTTGAAGATAATATTTGGAAAGACTGAGTTGTGAAAATAATGGTTCTCCCTATTAAAAATTATGCAGTCAAACATGAAATAAATCCAAGAAAAGATCCAAAATAATTGTATAAATTTTTTATTGTAAATTATTCAAAATTATTAAGATTATAATGAAAATTTTCGTATTCAAAATGAATCCAAAATTGGATTACTTGTATAAGATAAATGGAGCTTATAGGAAGGAGTTTAATTATGTTGAACAAGGAATTGAACTTGGGAGGGACTTAAAATGATTGAAAATAGGAGTGGTTTGGGAATAATTAGAAACAAAATTATGAATTTAAAATAAATAATCATTATAATAAAAATTCAAAACACATTAAGGAATGATTCATGAGAGCTAAATTCTAAAGATCGAACAATGTTGATAAAACTGACACTATTTTTAGAGGGTTATTATGTAACTGCTACTTCTAGGGATGAATAGATCCACCCTTATTTTAATATGTATTTAAAATATTATTATGGAAACACCATGAAAATTTACACAACCACTGTGATGAACATGTCACCAAGGTAGTGGTTTCATAACCTAATATGGTAGTTTATCACTTGAATGGGAAGTTCCAACACAAATGTGAAAGGTATAATAATAGGATAAGATAAGGTACAAGGGAAAACAAAAGGGTTTTTTTGGATACCTTAGAGGGAGGGTTTAAAAATAGGTAGAAGCAGTAGAGAATTTCTATTTGAGAATTATTATGTCTTTCCATCATCATCAAACTTATTTTGTCAAGAATATCACATCATGAAAAAATTGGGTGCTTACATATTTATTTCTCAAGAGGACACCTTGTCATAGATTTACAAGGTTGTAACTTAGGTAGTGATGTATGAAATGGAAATAAGAAGTTATAAATTCTAACCTTACTTAACTTAGTTGTGTAGCAAGGCCATTCAAGCCTCTCTGTAACTTGAAATTGAAAGACAAAAATCAATTGTAATGTGATGAGAAAGAAAAAAATAGAATATGTAATCAAACTATGGGTAATAACATGTACCATATGTGTATGGAAGATCATATTATGTGAATCATCATGTTGGGGGACTGAATCTCGTGCCAAGTTGTTAAGAACCTAAAAAATCATAAATGTGCTATGAAAGATATAAATATCATCAGAGCATTAATTTTAGAATGTGAGTTATATAATTTAACATACATAGAATTTTAAATTTTAAAATATGAAAATATGCCAAATTTTGAAAGTTTTTAAATTAAAATGACTAGTTTGAGGCCTAATATATTCAAAAACATACCAAAACTAATTCATTTGTGTTAATCGCTTGTGATATTTCTTGAGATATTTATTTCCTATGATCATTTCGAGTGAGAATGTAGTCAATAAGAAAAAGATGATGAGAGGATGGTGAATTTAACAATAGGAGTAATCCTAGGGTATGATCATATAAGTTTTATTATCCTTCCCCCTTTTCCTATTTTTGTAACTTTCAATCAAATCTTGTTAAAAATCTAATCAATTTTAGAAAAAAATAGTTTTAAAATATTACTGGGTAAGGGTAGATTAGGAAAATATAAAAAACTATCATTTTTGATATACTTATGGGATTTTGAGGGGGTTTAGGAGGGCACACAACTAGAAAAAAAATCATCATTGAGAGATGGAACCATCAACCTTTGTAGACCAATAGTTATGTAACTACTATTTTGGTTCCTCAACTACCACTTTCTATAGGAGAAGTTGTGTAACTACCACCAAATGTGGTTACATAATCACTTGGGGTACTTATGTAACTATATATTGTAGTTACATAAAAACCACCTGAGGTATTTATGTAACCACCGTGGTTGTTATATAATCATTGGCTACAAATAAGTGTAGTTCTTATTATTCAAACCAAACTCTAAAACATGAAATTTATTTCTTGTTCTTAAAAGTAGATTGGTGTTTGAGATGATTAGATTCCTTCATTTATTTTAGGTAAATTACATATAGTGGGTCATATCTCATGATTATAAGTGTCTCCTTATAGTCGTAGAACTTTTAATATCTAATGAGCTTGTCATCCTTGATCGCACTATAATTTTGCAAAATTATATAGGTAGGGATCATCCTAACCTCTATCCAACAAATTTGTAACGTTATGACCTATTGGGACCATGAGTAAAACATGTTTATGTTCCCCTAGGAATCATAGGAGTGGATTATTACTCTTATAGACTTATAATATATCACAAGCTTGTCTATGACTAGTTGATTAGTATCCATTTGAGTTACTTATAGAAACCATGAGGCCTATATTTAGGAAGATCATTTAAATGACACTGACACACCTGATGTGGGTGAAAATTATGGTATGAGGCATTCTAAAGTATAGGGATCAGTGATACCCAAACTATCGATGGACATCATTGTTATTATTTCATCTTGGCTAGTGGGAGACAAGGGTATTGATAACATCTTATTCAGTTAGTCACCGATTATATGGAACATTAAAGAGATAAGATTTCATTACTCTTAGATCTAAGAGATACTATCTCAGACCTACATGGATCTCTTCCATGTCACCTATCTAGGGGCCTTTGGATTATCCACCTAATATTTTTCATGGGTTATATATATGAGAAAATCATCCCTTATTAAGGGGGAGTGCCCTTTAGATTTACTGAGTACATTAGGGCCACCAAGTGGATGAAAGTGGAACCTTTATGTTATTTTTCCCAAGTAGTGGGGGATTTTACAGTTACTAACCTAATCACCTTACCATACTAAGACACATTTTTAAAATGGACCAATGAGGGGACCTATCCTATAGTCACTGCTAGGGCCACTTAGGTTTATGAAAAGCTTTCATAGGTTGATTACACCCTGTAGATAGGGTACCATAGTATTTTAGTATTAAATATGCAAGAAAACCTTACCATTCATAGGGTCATGTATAATATATATGGGAGGTGAGAGAAATAATATTGGGAGTATTTTCATGATACCCACTTATGAGAGGTGTGCCCATCACATGATCAGTTTAGCTAAGAGTGACACACAAACATCTCCTATAAGTTGTCATGGTAGGAAGAAGACAAGATGTAATAGGTTATAAATATATGGCCCCTCTCCCCACCTCCACCACCACCATATTATGAGCCCACTTAGGATGACCTTGCACAATATTAACACCTAGGAGGTGGAGACAGTGAGGCTCTAGAGTATGTTAAGCTAGAGGAGGCATAAATGAGGAGGCTATGAAGGATGATTTTTACATTTATTAGTGTGATGGGTACCTATGTAAAATGTCTATTTACATATTTTTTATTATACCTTGTACTTTGATTTTTAGTTGTTTAATTGAATTTACATGTGTTTGATTTTTATATCAACCAAATCTAATGCTAATTTGATATTATGTGATTATAAATATTATAGGTGGCTAGAGGTGGATGATCAAATACACCTTGATTAAGCTTTTATATTTGAGCATTGGCTTGTATATAGACTAAATTTTGGTAGATCCTAGACTTACTATAAGGATTAGCTAGCACACAAATGCCTTCACTCAAGTATACCATGCTTCCATGGTGGTGATAGCACTAAGGATAGAGAAAAATACCTTATTATCTAGAGAGAGGAGAGTGAAGTCTCTAGTAGACATGATGGTGGGTGGAAGATGAGGTATCACTTCTAACCGTAGGATAGGGAGGATGAATTTAGAGGTAGGTACTAAAATGGGTCACCATGTTGGCTTTTAGATTGGAGAGGGTAAGGTGGCCTTTGAGGGAGATATAAGTAAGATATTACACCAAATAGACAACCCCCAATACTCTTCTATATTGAGACCTTATCATATGAAGATGGCATGGTCTTGAGGCCTTATACAGATGTTTTTTACATACCATTGACATGTTAATTATTTTTTAGATGCCTTGAGGCATATTGGCCCTTGACATATCCATTTGTATTAGACATAATTTTTTTTACAAACTCAATATCTATTGTGTGTGTGTGTGTGTGTGTGTGTGAGTGAGTGAGTGAGTGTGTGTGTGCACACTTGTGCATGCATGCATGCGTGTGTGTGTGCTTATATTATCTTAATGACTTTCAATCCATGTGTTATCTCTTTAAATTATATGTTTTGATTTTATTTTTATGCACTCTAGATGATTAGGCATGTGATTAATTACATATATCTCCTTGATTTTGATATAATGCTATGTAAAATAATTATATACATGGGGAAATAATATATGAAAATGATGTAGTGTGATAGATAAATACATGAAACTATAACTACACGAACATTTATTTTGTAGGTGACTACCTAGTTTTTGTGTTTTACACAACCTATGACTTTCAATTTTCAATAAGGAATGAAAAGGAGAGTAAGATAAATGTGAGGTGATAAAGATTTAAAACCATAAGATAAAATTTAGTAGGAAAAATAATATGACCTAATACTTAGGATTAGAAGGGAAATGCTACTTCTTTTTAGACTTACAAAATATTAACTTTATTGGTTTCATCTAGAGATAACTAGTCTTGATAGAATTGGTAAATGGGAAGAGGCTACCCTTTTAAACATAAGCATGTAGGAAATATTTTTGAATAAATTTATTTTTGGATAATCTTCAATTTGATTTTACTTCTGCATTTTAATTATGATTCCCTTTATGACCCCTTACACTTAGTCTCATGTGACTAGGAAGACACAAAATCATCACATAAGGCTAGATGTAGGCAAGTAAGGGCATTTCTAACCAATTTTAACCCTACACAACTAGTAATATGTAAGGGATTAAAAACAAGATTTATCAAGGGGTAAGAGATGTATAATTTTCATAATATTTTTATTTTTATAGGAGTGTCTACTTTTTTATTTAAAAGGCCTTTAATGTCAATTCTTGACCCCAAACAACTAGTAAGATGAAAGAGCTCATCACTAAGGACCAATATAGGTGAGTAAATATAATATTTCAAGAATGATAATTTTATAATTTATAAGGTACCATAAGAGGATAATCTATCATGGGAAAACTTCTAGGCTCGACTATAGGCTAGATTTTTTAAAGTTGTGCAAGAAGATGTAAGGAAATTAGATGTACTTTACTCGTAAGTGCTAAGGTAAGAAATCATTTAATCTTGATTTTGATAATATTTTTAATCTAGTGATAGGTTATTTTATGAATGGGATGGTTTGATAGGTTTCATTATGAAAATTTTTATGCTATGTGTACTAACAACCAAATAATCACTGAATAACACATCTGATATATAGATGACCATACAGAATATGAATGAAAATAGTTTTATATGTAAATATTAGATATAGAATGTTTAGGTTCAAATATTTTATAGATTTATTAAACACCTTTCCCTCTATAGTGCATAACTAACAGGATCAATTTTTAAAGTCTTATGTCATTAGGCAGGGGCCTAACCAATTAGGTCTAAACTTATGACCTTCTCCTTTCTTCTTGTTAATCTAAATATTGAGCCTAAGTAGAAGGTATCATACAAGTATTAGATTATCATAGATATATATTTTTTATATTATCTACTCATACTATCAACATAATCAATATGATTATTTGTGGTGGTGATCTAATGTTTGTCTAAAATTTCCAACTCAACTAGTCATGCCTATCTATACTCTTCATGATCAAGGAGACACTGTAAGGAAATGTGAAGGTTAGTTATTTATACTTCTAAGGGTAGAATAACTTCATATGAAAACATGATTGAGTATGTATTTTCCCATATGGGTGTATTAATAATCATTATGTAAACCCATAATGTTAGATAACGTTGTAAGTGCCAATCTCAATTAGAATATATAAGAATTTTGACCAAAATTGACTTTAATTTTTTATTATTAGCTTCAAATTGACCAAGGGCCTATGAGTATTATAAGGAGGTTGAGTCATGTGACATATAAAACTTATTACACATCTCACAAATTTTAAGGTTTTTAAAAATGGACCCATTGTTAGTAATGTTTACCTATGGGACCCCAAATTGGAAAATGATTTGGTTTAGGATAAACATCATAATTATTAATCTCATGATAGTTGTTAATAGAATAACCTACACCCACTTTGTAAAATATTTATTTGTCATGATAATGAAGTAATGACAACCACAATAATTAGGGGATATCTTACCTACTAAATCCAAACCCCAAGTGAAAAAGATACATGAAGTCACAATGGGTTGCAACACCCCAATGGGAATATGTATCTCATGTGAAAAATGTTGACATTTATTGAATTTTTGTACATATTTAATGGCATCATGGTTAATATTTGGCTACAAATACCCCATCATGTGGAGTTTTTTATTATTCATATGGCCACTAAAGTGCCCCCATAAATTCCACTATGATAATAAAAGAGGACACTTTTTTAGTCCTCTTAGTTAAGACATTGGGGTCACATATCATCAAAGCCATTATGATAAATGACCATGTCTATAATATTGTACTTGGATGTGATGACATAAATATGTCTCTCCTATTTTGATCTTATGATTTTAGGATAAGTGTGATCGATTAGGTAATTGATGATATCTATGTACCAAGGAGAGGATATAATAAAAGGGTTTTATAAATAGTAGATTAATTAATCAAGAAACTTGGTGTTTATGAGTCATTAAATTCAAAGGGAGAATCAACCAACCAATCAATAATAATTTATTCCTAACAAAATTTTGGTTCATAGTAGATAAGTTTAACTTGCTTATGAGATTAATGAAGTGCTCAACATTCCTAGAGAGAATTGGTTAGGTTAGAAAAGTGTGTAGGGATTGAGATG
This sequence comes from Torreya grandis, assembly GCA_037957365.1. Classification (NCBI taxonomy): domain Eukaryota; kingdom Viridiplantae; phylum Streptophyta; class Pinopsida; order Cupressales; family Taxaceae; genus Torreya; species Torreya grandis. The sequence goes on along the minus strand of JARHVA010000936.1, from coordinate 2,716,107 downwards.
TCATGATAACCCTTATTTATATATTAAGAATATAATGTTGTAATGATTTAGTCATAAACACTATAGTTGTTTGGAGGATTATATATTAGTCAAAGAACCAAAACACAAGTGCCATAGGATTGATTTCATTACTATAATAAGAAAACACTCTCTTAGGCTGATATAATAAAGGATTTAACCAACTGGGGATGCTGTAAGAAATAAGGCTTCATAGAGACAATATCCAATAAGATTAGAGAAATAACATGTCTCACATAGACATGACCATTGATTGATGTCATATTAAGTTGGTATTTATATCACAACATTGTAAATGGGTAGAATACAAAGGATAATAGTAGTTAATATAGAGAGTTTTGTAAAGTTTATTGATAAAAGTAACTTATGTAATTGTATCACTAGTATAAAATAAAGAGTATATGAAATATTTTATTTGATGATTATATTAATATTTATATATAAAGGAAAGGAGTTAGAGTAACAAATTATTATGTTCTATGCACTATTTATTATTTATTAAGATTATAATAACTAATTATTTTTAAGTGGATAATAAGTTTTTAACTCGATACTAACCCTTATGATACATTAATCTAACTAAATTTAGCTTATCTAACATAAAACTATTTTTAGCTAACTAATGTAGATTTTATGTCAAAATTTGGTGTTACTGCACATACTTTAGTAATAAAATATTGAAATGGAAGTATTATTTTTATATTTGGAAGAATATAAAAATATAAATAGAAAATTTCTTTGAAGAAATGCTAAAAACCATTTTTCACACATAAGTTAAATGAATAGGGGAAACATTACTAGTAGTGAAAGAAGCATTATTCCAAAAACATGAAGCAAAATTTTGGGAAAAAATTCACACTTATTGTGGCCTTGGATTATATGGAAACTTAAGCATGCATATATCTAACATGTTCATATTAAAAAACATATCCAATGGATTGCAGATAAACTTGATGAACTCTAACACATTAATACATTGGTAACCTAGCCTATCGACCACTGGTTCAAGATAAATCTTGATTCATTCATCATAGTTTGGGATATACAAGGTTGGATAAGTTTTGATGCTAAGAAAACAAAAAAATTGAAGGTGAAAGGAAATAATTTTTAACTAAAATATGAGTTCTCATCTGCAAGTTATTCACAGAGTGATAGATAATATGTGAATGTATGAAGTTCCTTTAGGGACAAGAACATAAGGGATAACATGTGGAAAGAATGGGGATCCTAAAAATATGTGACTACTTATAATATCTTGTCTAAATAGTTATGGTAGGTTAAATAATATTTAGGGGATATGGAAATAGTAGCAAATAAATAGAAATTAATTAAAATAGATATAATAGTTAGCATATAAATTAAATATTTAAGAGAAACATGTAGAATGATGAGATGAGGATTTAGCTATAAAATGATAAAATTCAAATAGATAGGAGGAAATACGTACATAAAAAATAAAGATAAGATAAAATTATGATAATTAACATTATAGTAGAGCCATACAACCTAGCCTTGCCTAGTATATGTCCCACTATTGAAAATCTTGATACTATCCCTCCACCAAAAATAAACAAGTTAGTATTCACACCAAAGAGAGGCATATATAAGGACATTTAAATAAATAGATTAGAAGAATTTTTATATCAGACACCAATAAAATTAATGAATTACATGTGTGAGGGATTAATAGAGTTAGTTTCACCATTCTAAACATCTAAACTATTTCCAACCCTGGGTGTAGAAGAGTAGAAGTTTGTGAGTAATTTGACCCATAACAGATGAGGCATAGATATTAGTGTTATAATAAGTGAATACATGATCATTAATATAGGATAAATGGATTATATAGTATAAATAAGGGTGGATATTTATCAATCAAAATAATCTTGATAGTAAGTAGTAAGGATTGAAGTATCATAGATAACGTAGAAGAATCAGTAGAGGAAGATAGAAAGGAGAAAGAAGAATCATAGATAATTATCAGTAGTCATAATATGGAAAGAAATTATCAAGATGAGGAAGATATTAATTTAATAAAAATAGGATTAGTTAATAAAATCATGGGACAATAATTCCATTTATAGATAGAATATGAGTAAGAGGAAAAGCAAAAAAATAAAACCCCCAAATACTAACTATAATAGATCCCAAGAGAAAATGAACCCTTTAGACTAATTATCATCCCCCATGCCACTTCCCAATATACATGGACATCTAACTCTTAATATAGATATATTTATTGGCAAAGAAGTAGAACACAAATATAGAATTCATAAGAAAGATATTGAGAGCAGAAGAGGATTTGTAAGAAATCAGGTGAAAGTATTAGGAAGAAAATACTTTTAGGCATAAATAAAAAGAGATAAGGAATGAAATTGATAGTTGGTTAGGAAATAGAAGGATAATTAGTAATAAAATTACCTTAGTACTACAAGTATAAGTGCCTTAGGGAATTTGATGTATAGTAGTACACCTAAATCACCAAGAAAACATCAAATGGCATAGACTAGGATGAATTTGTCACTATTAAAAAAAGACATGAAGGACATGGAATAAAATCTATTTATATTAGATTAATATTGATAAATCCACAAAATTATTGATGAACATGTGATGAAATATGATTTTATGGGGACACTAAGATATGATGTGATTAAATGGTATATGAAGACTTACTCTAAACATGTCATTTCATGGGTTGATGTTTAAAAATAATTTAAAAGATACTTTAAATTCACATATATAACAATATAGAGTGTTATCAAGATAAGGAATCTAAGTTATTATAATCAATTATTCAAGTCTATAATAAAAAAACTAGAGTAACCACTCAATGAAAAATGAAGGATCCATTGATTTATATCTATATTACTCCCATGTCTCTACACCAATAGGTGTGGAAATATTTTTAATACGTCTACAAAAACATTAGATATGACATCAAGATTAGTATCATATTCCTGGATAAGAGATACATATACTTTATTGAATGACACTGTCAAATGATTACATATAGGATTGAAACAACTATGACTAAAATAGGAGATATAAATGAAGGGAGATGAGTACATGGTACCCTAACATATGCATACACAACCATGACCATGAATTTGGTGTACTATATTCTATGTGTAGGTAAATTATAATATGAAAATGCCTCCATAATGACATAATGAGAATAATAACATCAATAAGTTCTACACAACCACCTTTGGGCATGACCCCACCTCTCCAAAAAATAATATATGGGGGAAAACTATACTAAAAAATATGTAGAGTATACAATTAACAACCCCAATATTTATGCCTAATGATTGAAGTAGTACCTCCTATAAATTGGATGATGTAATATACTAATTATGGATCTTTCAATAATTACAACCACATCTTCCCTATTTATGATGCATTTGTGGATTTCTAGGATACTATTCAAAGAAGAGAAGCAATAATGTAGTGAATACCCTAAATTTAGTTACTCATAACCAATAATAGTATACCACATCCTAGATAAGTATACCAAATAATTTTGGCACTTCGAAACACCAAAACTCAATATTAAAATAACAACAAAGGAGGATATAGATGGTGTGGTTAGGGTGGTTATAGAGGAGGACATCGTAGAAGATGAAATTATGAAGGCAATAAATAATATAATCAAAACTATAATCAAGGGTATAATCAATTAATACCTCCCCTAAAATGCTATAAATTTGGGAATATTAGACATATTTATATGAATTATGAATAATATCCATAGGTAAAGTGTGGGTTCTTCCATGAAAAGGGGACCCACAACTCACTCTCATGCCTAAAAGTAGCACAATTCTACAATATTATCAAAACAAAAACTAAGGAACTAACAAAATCCCCACTAAAGAAAGGGGATAAACATTATAAAAAATATCTAAGAGATAAGATATTAAATGTAAGTGTAATGAAATTCACCATGGAAAAGAAGAGGATAGGAAAATAGAAAAAGGGGTTAGTTCATCCTAGAGAACATCTATGGTTGAACAAATTATAAAGTGTCAAGAAACTATAAAGAATCAAAAAGAGAGACCATGAAAGAAGTCTCTTTATATTATAAATGATAATTCACAACCATGATTATAAATAACCACTAGAAGTGGCATTAATAATAATAAGTGAAAATAAGTAGTAACTAATTCTAATACAGAATTAAGCACAAAATAATAAGGGGATAAACCTACCATTAATGAACATGACAGAGTTGTTTAAAAAAGTAGAAAGATAATAAGGGAAAAATAGGATAAGTATAAGCTTATGTTTACTTATTTTGATGAAGAAGAGGTTGGATATTTAAAAAGCCTAATAAAACTAGTTGAGAAATAAGACCTCTTAACCAAACCTACTCAGTTTTGTAAGTATTGAAATATATAATGAAGGAAAGATTGATTACAGAGAGTAGAGAAAACTAAATAAATCAAAAAAATAAAAATGTTTTCCACACAAACCAAAAATGGAAGAAAATTACCATTTTGTTCGATATTTAAATAGATGGCTATAAAGTAAGCAAAACACTATTAGATCTTGGCATTTATACAAATGTATTATGATAGAATACTTGGTAAATATTAAGAATATTATAGTTACATGTGGTAGTATATGACATTTCCATGACTAAAAATAATCCATGGTCAACCATTAGCACCCTACAAAACATGGATTTTAACTTTTGGGGAATAAAAAAGATGATGGACTTTGAAGTCATTGATATGTATGATACTAGCTATCAGTCATTACTAAACCTATAATGGTTTATCAATTATAATAGATCATTATATTCAGGAGAAGAATAAATCACATTTGAGAGGAAGGGGTTGGTATTTCAGTTTTCATTGGAGGTTAGAATGATAGAATCATGGTTTGAGTAATTATTGTTCAAAGATGAAGATAAGAGATTTGATAATCTTACTAGGGTGTACACATTGAAAAATATTGTTTATATAAAAGATGACCCTAAACTTAATGATGACAAAGAAATGATAGTCAAATAAGAAGAAGGTGAGATACCCTTAGGCAATGAAATTGAGGCCTTCATTCACATGGATCAATAAATCACAATGCATAAAGTATGTTTTATAATTAAAATAACATAGAAAGGAAAAATTACCAATGTAATACAAAATCCATCACCTCTAAGAAAAAACTCACTGCATTGAAATAGCTTCACATAATAAACTACCAAATTTTACCAACATAGGGTTAATAAATTAATATTTATAATAAATGATGAGAATATTTTTAAATGAGAAAATATAAATTAAATGTCTTGAAGATACACTCACTGCTATAATCACAAGGTGGTGGAACACACATAAAGCCACCATGCATAATTGGAAAACCTTTTTCATCTTACTCAGAACAAGATTTGTGTAATGGGAAAGATACTTACCTAAGATAACATGATATGTGGGGAATACCAACCCATGAAGGGATATTGAAATATGTGATAAATATGGAAACTAAGAGGGGAGATAAACAAATGTATATAGGTATAATTTATTTTTTGGATGTTGGATGTAATCCCAAAAATATGGTACCTACAAAAAAGAATGTGAAAAGGTACAAATAGATGGGAAGACTTAAGAATGGATTTATGTAAAATGTTTAACTTTTGGGATCACAATACTATAGTGTCTAGGGAATTATACAAGACAAAAAAATTCTTATTCATGAAATACTTGACATCAAAATAATAATTCTCTAGACTAAAATTAGAAGAGAGACCATTAGGCCCTATGGATAATTGGGAACAAATTGAAAAATTATATGAGAATTAGCAAACACCATAGGAAGAACCACAAGAATAAAATAACAATAATAGATGGCATATTGTTGTAAAATTACAAACATGAGAAGGATGAATAATAAAAACCAAAAAATTAAAAAATTAGTTTTGTAGAAGGTGAGAGGCAACTCTTAGATACCATGAAGGATAAAACATAGTATTTCTACCAACCTCTCAAAACTAGAGAGGAAAATATTTCCACATAGGGAAAATCAAAATTGGTAAAGGCAAGAAATTACTTGGTCTAAGAAGAGGTAGAGAAAGTCCTTGAATTAATAAGGAAATTCAAACATTTAATTCCATAAATGTTTATTGAACTCAAATTAATAAAGGAGGATGTAGATACTATGAATATTCAATTAAATAAGACACTAAACTACTAAAATAATTACCATATAGGATAAATCCTAATGTAAAGGTGAAAGTTAATGCCAAACTACAAAAAAATGGTAGTTGAAGGTATTATAACACAAGTATAAGATACTTAATGGATAAAACCTATGGTAATACAAAGTAATAAAAATGGTGAGATATGTATGAGTTGATTATAGGTAAATCAATAAGGATTGATTTCATGACCCATTACCAACTCCATTCATTGAGTAAATATTAGGAAGCATTGTAGGAAAAGACATCTATAACTTCATCAATGGATTCTCAGGATACCATTAGGTCAAGATAAGACTCAAAGATAGGCCATAAACTACATTTTCCATGGAATGGGGGTCTTTCATGTATACCATTATTCCATTTGGATTGAATAATACACCAATGTTATTTAGTTTCATAATGGTGAATACCCTTAGAAACTTCATTTATTATTTTTTTAAATTATATTTGGATGAGTGGATAGTTTATGGGTTAATCAGAGATCATTGAAAAACACTAAGAATGATGTTTTAGAGATGCATACAACTAAAAATTTCACTCAATCTCAAGAAATGCATTTTTTCTACACCCTTTAAAACATTATTAAGACACATTTTGTGTAAAGGATTGGTGATAGAGTAACTCAAATCTACTATAATTCTTAACCTACCAACACCTAAGTCATAAAAGGAAGTTCAAACAATATTGTGGTATACTATATATCACCACTATTTTATAAGGAATTATGTAACTATCAGTTCTCCCATTGAATAATTACTAAAAAAAGGAATAATCAACCATTAGATTAGTCAAGATAATGCTAGGAATATTTTAATACACTTGAAAATAAGATTGTCTATGTTCCATCTTAGTATTTATAGATTGGAAAGGTCAATTTCATGTAAATTTCAATGCATTAGGGATTTCAATAAGGGAAATCCTAGCACAACCACATGGAAATATAGACCACCTAATTTCCTTTGCTAGTAGGAAATTGTCAAGAGAAGAAAGTAATTACTCCACAATAGAGAGGAAAGCAATCACTACGGTCTACATGGTGTAAAAGTTTAGAGATTACTTATTATAAATCTCATTTACATTTTTAAAAATCATGATCCACTTAAACATTTAATCAATATACTATTAATACAAGGGATAATCTATGACTGGATCATGTTATTCCAAGAATTAAACATAAAGATAGTGGTGAAATTTAGGAAATATAATAATAGATCTGATTATTTATCTAGAATAACAATAGGAGAATATGTAAGACTAATTAAGGATGAGTTTCCTGGAGCTTACCTCTTCTACACATAAGCATTGCCTAACGACAAGGAAGGGGTAATCACCTAAAAGTGGTAATTAGATACTAAGAGTGTAGTTTGAGTTAACATATCCCTAAGCTAGATATAGACCTATCCTTGAGCATTAGACTTACTTTTTTGGTCATTAAATAGACCAAAATCACCTAAAATAGTCAAAACATAGTCACAAAAATATCATCTTATATCCCAATCCAAATTTCTTAGTAGTCTATAAAGAGGACATTGGAACCACATTTGGGACACTATAGACACATGGTGCTAATGTCCTCAACTAGGCACTATTATCCTTATTCCTATATCTTCCCAACATATACTTTTTAAAATGTGTGCCCTTTATAAGGATGCACTAAACATACTTTCTTATTTTAACAAGCAATAAAACTATATAAATACATGTCTAAGCTATCTCTATTCATTAGATGGGAAATATATGCAAAAGCACAATCAAACCAAAGACAATTTGAGAAAAATTAAGGTATCTGATTCATATTCTACTCTAATTTTTTATACTACTATATACATTAACCCTAATACAAATTCTAAAATATTTCAAATCTCAATCGCATTCAAGGAATCTAAGTCCACTCTCATTCTAGAATTCACTTGCAATTTCATCAAACACTAGGTCAAAGAACTACATCAAAGTTGATCCATCTTTGGAGTATTGGTATGTAGGAAACTATCTACATAGTGGGGTGTTGAGGATGTTCGTCCATCCTAATAATACACATAAAATTATTTATCATGCCATAATTTAAATGAGAACTAGGGTTTCCACATTAAATCAAGTTTTTTAGGCATAACACAAAGCTCTAGGTTTTGTGCATGCAAGAATAGGACATACAGACATAGGTGCATGTGCTCCCATAAAATCAAAATAGTCTTATAAATAGGAAATTAATGCCATATTGAGGACACTACACACATATGACATTACTATCCATACTTGGAACTACTACCTAATGAGCAGATGAATACTAAAATCTTGTTGATGATAGAAATGAATTCCCATATCTCAAATTTTAGAACCTAGATCATCCACAACAATAATTTTTCAAAAAAGTCTCTATACATTCCTATTTAATGAAATATTATTTTAAATAATTCTTTACATATTCCTATTTATTACTATTATTAAAAAGTTAAAGAAATTCAATTGATATAACAAATCAATACATAATTATTACATATTTATTTATTTGATTTAGATGTATCAACTCTTTAATCGAAACATAGTATTTTCATAGTAAAACCATAAAAGGTTAAATAATTTGGTGAATGTGTCTTACTTTGAACATTGCTTCAAACCCTAGCTTGAATTCATCCAAATTTTGTGCAATAAATTTAGGGATGAATACTTTTGATTTTCTAGTTTTTTTAGGCAACCTATCTAAATCAAATCAATTTTACATTAGGATTTCAAATTAGTTTACATATAATTTAAATTGGTGCAAAGAAACCATAGCTTCTAAAACCTTAACCTTAGACATGTTTAGTTTATATCTTTTTCCATCTATACTCATATTTTAAATCCAAAAATACAAATTTGTTTCCATATTTAAATTTTGAAATATTTTCATAGATTCTTATTTTTAAAAAGTTTAAAATATACAAAACTTGTTTCTTACCTTTCAACCTACAATGGGAAAATTTAAAAATAGTTTTAATCTAAAATTTGAACATTTTTTAAAACCCTATCTTGCATTAATCGAAATTTTATGCAATACATTTAGGGTTGCCTAATTCTAATTTTTAATTTTTTTAGACAAACTAGATAATTAAAGTTAATTTAACATTAGGGTTTCAATTTATTTTACATATAATCTAAATTAGTGAAAAGAAACACTTGATTCATATACCCAAACCCTAGACAACCTTAGGGTTCACATTTCCAATAGTTACTAAGTCTCAATTTATAGCTTGCTACCATGAATATCCTGACAAAAGCCATCTTTCACTTCATGGTACAAATCATGGTAGCTTGCATAACATGTCTATTACCAACTATTTGTATAAAGTTACACTTGTATGTTATTCCTATCATGGATTTAGTTCGAGTTAAGCTTGTTTCACATATTGGTTATCCATCATGTGAGCCCCATTTTTGTGTGGATCATTTTTATATGGCTCACTTTGAGGTACCTCTAGCTACTACTAGATGATAGAGGGCTTAGAGGACTCCTTTTGTTCCACCTCAACCTAAAACAATTGATTATCTATGCTCCCATCATGCCTCTACTACTCAACCCAAAAAAATAGTATATATCATGGTTAGAGTTGTCACTAGGAAGAATAGTGTGCCTCTTCAGCCTATATAGGAGTAGTGTAACCCTACCATCCATCTTCATCCCCAAAACACTAAAATAATACATAAAGATTATCAAAGATAATTTGATATTTTGGATCAATTAAGTAATACACTAGATAAAATAGGTATCTTGTAATTACTCTAAAAATAAACAATATTTAAAGATATTTTATTTAAAACACTTCATCACACAACTATGCTTCATGATACCAAGCCATCCTATTTGGCATATATCATGAATATGATCAAAGATGTGGAGGATGTGATATATTTTTTCCTTGAGGATTTACCTTCACAATCAATCATCAATCAGAACTTGCCATTGTTTATTCAAGGTCTAATTAAAAACATGTCTATTAAATGAGTTCTCATCAACAATGGTTTAGGACTCAATATATGTAACCATGGGGGTTGATATAGCATCTATTTAGAAAACATACAAGAACATCTAAGGGTTTGATGAAATTCATAGATGGAAATTTAGATTAATCACATTGGATATTAAAGTGGGACCAAATACATTATCTACACACTTTTAGGTGATTCCAAACCATTTACATTATAATTTTCTACTTGGGAGACCTTAGATACATGCTATGGAGTATGTCCCTTCCACTCTTCACAAATGTGTGAATTTTTTACATGATGGGTACCTATACACATGTCCATCAAATAATCAACCATTTATATATTATAATCTAATTAAGCATCCTATAATAATTACATCATAATATGGGACACCTCATGCTCTCATCAAACCCCCATATCACAAGAATCCAATTGAGCAGATGCATACTTATGAGGTGTGGAAGTATAGTAAGATTTTTCATACACAAACTTTAGAGCATCATACAACACAGACAGCTTCACCAATGATAAAGGACTAGGTACTCTAAGCATAGTTACCTTCTCTAATGATCAAGGACCAGCCATTTATAACATAGTTACCTTTACCAAGCATAGAGGACCAAACTATCATAGTATAGACATCCTCATCTAGGATAGATGATGTGATTCTCACATCTTAATTACCACTAATTTTTAATTAAAAAGAGGCTTACATTCATAATTTTGACAAGATTCACATGCCACTACAAAGGATGATCAATCGCCTATATACAACAATGATTATTTATGTGGATTGAGATTCACACCAGTGGGCCCAAGGGAAAACATAGATAATTCAAAGATAATTATACATCACCCTACACCAATAGCATCACTTGGTCAAGATTCCATAGCTACAACATCCCATACTCAACCACAATGAATAATAGATCCCTTGATCAATTCCATAAATATGGTCACATCCATGGATACCAATTCAATCATATAAATTTATATAAGGATATCACAAGACAAACCACACCATATATTATAAGTATTACTTGATATAATATGGATGTTATTACCCACAGTCCAACATAGATGAACTAGAATACTATCACAATAAGAAGGGCAACCATTTTGGAACTTTTTAGACTCAAAAGACATGATATATGCATGTGTTAGAGAAATTTAACATAAGCTAAATAAATTTAAGGCTAAGATAACTATCCAAGTTATACAACCTCCACTTGGACATGAAGTTTCAACATAGTTTCTAGCTATAATTCTAAAACTCATGAACTATAGATATTGCATAATAATTAGTTATAGTAGAGAGTAAATCTCCTATGCATACATGAGAATGTTTAGTAGAGTCCTTAGAGTAGGCTAGGTCTACTTTTATGGTATCTACATGCACATATAATCTCCCATAGAGACCATTACTAGAGAGACCATTGGATTAGAGATATGTCACATATCCTAGATGACCTTCCTATACTTGCTTTATATTGAGATTAGTTATATTAGGGTCTAAGGGTTCTGATCAAAAGGAACCTACATAACCTACAACTTTAAATTTGACCAGATGGGCCCCAAATACCCCTATAGTTCATAGGGCATCACTACTCATGTAGCTTTAGATTTAGATTATACAACATATTGTATCATGAGATTATAATTTCCCTTTCAAATCTCACACATTATCATAGTTACCCTCTTCAACATAGGTCATGGTGAAGGTGTGTATCCCATGAGACTCATTGGTTAGTATGATTTCCTACCATTATACATACTTCCTTCTCTCTCTCACTTCTTCTATATAATTTAATTTAATTTTCTTGTACACAGATGATAATTATAAAAAACAAAAACAATATAACATGTAAAAATACAAATACATTCATTTATTTCAAAAACACAAATTTTATATATTTTATGCATTTATATATTACATTTCTACTACTTGCCAAATATTGCATATTATTAGATATCCTAGTATAGTAACTTTTATCATACACATATGTTTCACTTGTTGTTATCGAGTGCTTGTAGATTCCAAATAGGACTCCGATCCATTACATTGATCCAAAGTAGATATCATCTACCCATTACAAGAATTTACACCAATCTAAGTTTATACATTTCATACATCTACCCACATCAGGGAATCTATTACATAGTTGTTATAACCAATCTTTATCTTTATATACTATACATTCCAATTACGCATTTATTTATCTTGATGTTGATCATTGTTACTCGTTGCTCAAATTTTTTTTCCAACTATCACTAGTTAGACTAAGTATATATGTACCTTAGCATCTACATAAATTTGTACTACATAGTTATACATGATTTCATTTCTATTTCATAGATTAGACTTGATTGTGTTTCTTATGCTTCTTCCATATTTGAGGTAATTTGAATATTCCATTTTTTTAAAATTTATTTGACACTTCTCTATTTTTATTCCTTGGACATGTGCCCTTGTCCCTTTTGTGTATTTTCTTACTTACATATGTAATAATTTAAATATGTCATTCTATGTGTATCTATACCAAATTACTTGTTGTTTGTGTATGTGGACATTTTATCATGTCCTTGTATGTATTAATTCTTAGATTTAGTGACATGTGCCCATGTACCTTGCATTATGGCCCATTTGTCTACCATTTTTGTTCCTTGTGTGATTTTATGTTTGATTCCTTCTATGCTTCTACACTATGACACTTGTATTTATTTTTTACACACACACACAAAGACACACACACACACACACACACACACACACACACACACACACACACACACACACACACAAATTTATAATGACATGAGAGACCTCATTCATCTACCCTTCCTACTTGGGAGTGTTGATGGACATAATGCCCCATCCCTATAGGTATTTACTTAAATCTATTGTTATACATTACTTACATCTATCTTGACACCTTTGTACACTACTAGATTACAACATACATCTCACATTACCTAATTATGCTTAGATATATTTACGTTTTAAGATAATGTTTATACATTATATTGGGATATCATGCACATGATATGAATAACACATTTTGTAGAGCTAATTATTTATATGGTAGTTCTTACATAGGTTCCACAAATACCCTTAAAAGAGGGGGCATTCATAGTGGTTTATCATAGAGATCATCCTCCTAATTTTATTTTCACATATACATTTTAGCACATAGGCTCAATTTTATATATTAGACTTAGGGCAAGCATAAAATAGAACAAAGATTCAAAATTCAATCCAGATCACTTAGAAATCATACCAGATAGACACTAACACCCATATTTGGACACTAGTTCTATATGTCACTATTATACACTACAAGAAACTACTTTATAGTATCCCTAGCTTTAGGGTAGTCCAGATAATCAGATTAGTACACTAAGTACAATATAGATTTACATAGATCTAATCACAAGTTTGATAGTTATGTTCAAAACCATCTAACAAGGAAATCATAGTAGAACCACTAACAACTTGAATAACCTAGTTAAGGGAAGGTAAAGGATAATTATTCTTTTTAGATGCTCTATTTAAATATCTAAAGTCTATGCATGATATAATGTATCCATTTTTCTTTCTAACTAGTATTAAGTTAGCTACACAGGTATAATGTCTAATGGGAAAAACTAATTTTCCATCCAATAGCTTGTTGACCTCTTTATATATTAATGGTTCTAAAACAATATTGATAGGTATTTAATTTTGTATAAAAGGTTTACAAGATTATTTTAATGGAATGGTATGGGTAATGACTCTAGGATCAATGATCTTTAAGTCTTCATAAGACCATGATATAACATCTTTGTACTTGGTCAAAAAATATCCAGCCTTTTTAGATACTTTATTTGTATAAGTTGTAACAATATTTACTAGTTGGGGTTGACATTGACTTCCCAAGTCAACTACATTATAATTTTTCCAATTCACTTTGGGAACTTTGACAATTTCATCTAGATTTCCTTGATCAAATAGTCTTTCTAAGGAAATCATGTCTTTGGTAATTTTATTTTCATTCAACTGGATAATCTTGTCATCAATTTTGTCATCATCAAGAGAATTTTCATTGATCTCATCAATATTATGAGACTCAAATACTCTTGAGTTATTTATGAAGTCTATGATTTGTTGATCATGATTAAATACTTGCAAATTATTGACATTATTAGGAACTAACGGACATAGAACCAACTTAATGTTCAGTCTTTGGGAATCTTCGTTTGGCATAAGATTGGTTGCAACTGAGGCTAGCTCATCACTAGGCTTGTTCTCTTATCTAGGAATTTAAATAATGTTAAAGGCATAAAATTACTCAATCAAGTCTCACACTCTAAAATTTTACTTCTTAAGATAAGGTGATTTACATTAGTACTTACTTCTAACTTGATTACCTACTAGTTTATAATCAACATACACTAGCATTTCTTTGACCTTGTGTTTGATAACAAATTGTAATATTAGGATTAAAGCTTCATACTCTACCAATTTTTTAGTACAAGGAAAATTAAGTTTGTAAGAAGCATTAAATTCCTTCCCACTGGGAGTGATTAGAAAAATTCCTACTCTAGATCTCGATTTACATCTAACACCATCAAAATATAATTTCCACAGTCCAGACATAACATGAGAGTATTTAGAGTCACATAACTAGGGAGTATCAAGAGTGTAAACTCCTAAATCAGAATTGACCATGTTAACATTTATATTTTTTACATTGTATTTAGTGATCATGTGTTTCATTCCCTTTCTATCCAAATTCTATTTGGAACTCCCTTCCATGAAAGCCACATATGAGAACATTCAGTGGACATGTATCCATTTAAATACGTCATCGAATACCTTGTTAACAACATATCATAAGCATCTAAAATGTCCAAAACATGAATGTCTATGAATTGTTGTATCCTTGGCTCAGAGGCAAGATACATATGAATATTCAATAGTTCACCAATTATTTTAACTTTTGATTTATCTAATTGAGTAAATACACTATCAAACTTAAATAGAGTTAAAAAAAGTTTTTCACCAATACATTTTGCCATGATATTTATAGATTCACCTAAATATAGTGAATAATTATGCAAGTTTTTACCAAAAAATCTAATAGTTAGTAAGAAAGGTGGAACCTCTACTTTGTTCTTGTACATCACTACATTGGCATTTGCAACCTTTGGTGACTTACCATGTTTTTTGTTCAAATATTCAAGAAATAAGTATCTTTGTTCAGTAATTTTAATCAACTCATGTAAAATGATATTAGATTTAATATTTCTCATATCCTAAACTTTATTTTATCCACTCCTAGTGGAAGAACTAGATGTATCATCATTATTTCTAGAAGTAATTCCCTTTGGAGGCTCTAGATTATTGTTTATTATAGGATCAAGAAGAGTTTCAAATCTATTTGGTGGAGTTGAACTTGTCAATGGTTTCTTATGATCTCTATTTCTCAAGGGATAAGTATTATTTAGATACTATTGAAAATAATGAATATCCTCAGGAGTATCTTTAGGCTCATTCTCATCTTGGAATGGAAAACAAATGTATCCACCATTAGAATTGTGTCCATAGACTTAGATGACTTTGAAGAAATAAATGTACTTGTAGTAATATATTTATTAGGAATATCTTAAAATGTATCTAATTCATCCTAACATAGTTCAAAAGCATTAAAAAATTCAATAGAATCAAATTCTCCATGCTTTGAAGTGTTATGAACTTTGTAATATTAATTTAAATCTACATCACATATGTTTATTTTAGGATTATTTTTATTAGTAGATGATTCATCATTGTTGTTATTTTGAAACCTATTTTTAGGTGTGTTGAACCTTTGATAAGAATAATTCCTGTTGGAACTTTCCCTAGCATTACATACTTGTCTTTGCAACTGAAGAAAATTAGTGCTCATTTTTTGAACCATTTTGAGTATGGAGTCATTATAATTATTTTGTGCCTCAAAATTGTCAACATGAGTATTAATACTAGTTTTTGACACCATATCTCTTTGGTCTTGTGGATGAGATTCACTTTAGTGTTATGTAAGAATCTTAGGTTTTGACCAAGATGATCATGACTCAAGGGCAATTGGTTTAAAACTAGTGTTTGATTCAAAGTAGGCATGATTTGATTGGCATTTGGAATGAAATTCAATGTATGTAAATTAGGATTTACATTGGGAATAACATATGCTAATTGACCATGGGGTTGCATTTGATCATTTATTTCCTTAGGTTTAACATAGGATAAGGCCAATGTATTTATGACTCCAATAGGTCTTTCTAGGAAAATATAAGTCATGGGATCCAAAGAATCCTTATAAATATCTAAAGATAGAGCTTAATTAGGTCTATATGGAGCTATGGTTCTGATAAACATCTTCTATAATCTAGAATGAAAAGCTCTAAGTGTTTCACTAGAATCTATTTTCACATTAGTGAATTTTTCATAAAGGATACAAGGACTGATGCTTTTTCCAAATTGATCAATGAAAATATTATTAAAATCATTCCAACTATAAATTTAATTCTTATGAAAGTTGATAAACCAATCATATGTTGCATCTTTGAAAGTAAAAGGAAATAATCTACATGTAACATCCTCATGAACAACATTTAACAGTCTTAATGTAGCCTAAAAGGACTTTATATGTTCTTTAGTAGTAATCACACTTTTAGGACTAAAAGAAGGAAAATATTTCTTAATATTTGTAGGTAATTCATATACCTAACTAGGAACGTTGATGGAAGATCCACCTAACCATACCATACCTTGATAACAATTTAACATAGGATCACCATGAATAGGTGAAGTACATTGAGATTTAGATAACATGTGCTTACCTTTATCTTCTCTTGCTCGCCTATGAATATCCAAAGAAAGAAGAGGTAACCTTGTCTCTAAATGTGACCTAGTCTTGATCCTTAGTAATTCCATCTTGTAAACTTTGAATCATGTTCAAAATATGACATATAAACCTTATCTTTGGAAATAACAATGATCATATTTGTATGTTAAGAAATTTTTACACAAATTTATACAAATATCTTCAAAGGACACTAATCTTTAATTGAATTAGTTTAAATATCCCTCCAAATTTACAAATATGAATGATATTTATACTTATAATTCTAAATAAACCTAAATTTGAAAATAATCAATCAATATTTGAACAAATTTACTATCACTAACCTCAAACATGACAAATTTACAAAGCTTAAACTACCTTTGCAATAATTTGTTATAAATCTTCAAAAAGTAGCTATCTTTAGCTAAATAAGCCTAAAGACTAGTCTAAAACCATGAATATAAATGATATTTACATAATTGAGCTAATAAAAATAGAAATCTATAAAGAATAAATTGATCTTTGAACAAAATTCACCAAAATTAGCAAAGATACTTCAAATTCACAAAGCTTTAGCTAAATTCCCTCCTTCTATCACCATTGAAACATGTCATATTGACTCTTGAAAGTGTATCACAGGGGTTTATAGAGTGTTTAAGAAAAATTTCTCTTTTTTGGATTCAAATAATCCATTGCATGAATAGATAGTTGTGATCATCCTGAGATCTTTAGTGGAATAGTGGAAAAATAATTAACTATTTAAAAAAATAATAATATAATTGGTTGTTGGGAGCAACCATGGTCTAAAATCTTGCTTGTGAATATGAAAGTAATATGACCTAAATATAGTGAATTATTATCAAATATTAAAGTCTAAAGTCTAAACTAGCATGTATATTTACAAATGAAAGCTAAACTATAGTGACTTGATTAAAAGAAAGAGAAAATGAGAAAGGTAGGGTATAAAGAAGGAGGATATTGCTGATCTTTAGTCCAGACATTATGAAAAAATTTAAATTTCATCCAAACATAGACTTGAACCAATATATGACATGAAATATCCAATAACATATATCGTATCATATATTAGGCAAATGTCTAAGGATAGTTGAAACAATGCAAATAAGAAACTAGATTCAATTTAAAGTTTTACTTGCACAAGTAAATTGAATTATCAAATCTATAAGAAAAGAAAAGGAAAATTAAATGAATCTAAGATATTTTAATCAATCTAGCATAAATATAAATTGACAAATTTGCATTAAAATATGCACATTTAGAATCTATAAAACCCATTCAAATCTAAACATCCAACTAATTAGTTAAGGAAGCATCCATAATAATAATGATAAAAATAAATACTGGACAATCTTTGTAGAATTCCTTGCTTGTATTGATTTATCTAAGTTTATAAATAGTATTTTCTTAGAACTCCCTCTTTTTTACAAATGACAATACCCACTTTATAGAATAATAAGGAGGTGTGTCAGTCATTCATATCAAATGATAGTTGTTACAAGTGTCAAGGACATCTATCCTTCTATAATATTTTACAAATAGTGACACTTTCTAAGTGGAATAACCTATATGCAATGTACTTTACAAGATGCACATGCTTTTATGAAAGAATATTCTTTCAAAAAATAATTTACATGATTTGGTATAAAAGAGTATGCTAAAATCAACAAATTTGACTTCAATAAGCACTTATTATTATAGTCTTTTGTCATTAGTCCAAGATCTTCATTACCTTGTTGTGTTTCTCATTAATTATCCTAAGGTTGATGATGGGATCCATTAAAAGTGCTTCCTCTTGATCATCTATGCCTTTAAAGTCCTTGTTATCCCTATCCCAATCTTCCTTGATTCTTCTAGAACCTCCAATTTTCTCTTTTGTAAATAGGACCATGTCCAAGATCCTTTTGTTGTTTACCCCTATTTTTTCATGACTTTAACTCTTCACCTCCTTCATGAACTAAGTGGATATATGTTTGAAATCCTCATCTATTATTAAGACAATGGGACTAAGAATAGTTGGGTCTTTGATCGGGCTACCCAATATATGGATTATACTATTCTCCAAATATTTGAATTCCTTTGAAATGTATGCCAAGATTTTGGACCATTTATTTAGACCTTTGATATTTTCCATCAATATATCCATATCCATGTTCAAATGGTCTAAGATAACTATCCTAAACTTAGGAATTTGGTCATCTATCAATATATTTATCAGCTCCTTCACCTTATTGTATGAACTCTATAATAGGTTTACTTAATTCAAAGCCAAAGTACCATGTTTTCCCATCATATCCTACTGGGACCATATATATTTCAAGGATTTGAATATCTCATACATTTTTTCCTCAAAATAATTAATCATATCTCTTGGAATAGATAGAATAGATTTTTCCTTTAAGTTATTATTTTTTTGCTTTAGCTCTCTGACAATAGTTTGTCACTATTCTAATTATGCTTGGGCTAACTCCAAGACGTCTTATTATAAGATTGGGTCCTCACCAGGTCTCTTTACTTACTTTTGAGTCAAATTAGTCAAGGGATATAGCCTTTGATATGTAATTTCTTCACCATGTTGCATGACCATTTTCTCAATCACCCTTTGACATCTAAAAATA
The DNA here is from genome assembly GCA_037957365.1 of Torreya grandis. Taxonomy (NCBI): domain Eukaryota; kingdom Viridiplantae; phylum Streptophyta; class Pinopsida; order Cupressales; family Taxaceae; genus Torreya; species Torreya grandis. The sequence continues at coordinate 2,696,425 of JARHVA010000936.1, read as the reverse complement.
CAATAATCAAACTTGACCCAAACTAAATATTGGGTCACATGTGGAATTGGTATTTCTACCTATGATTAGGCTAGTTGACATAGAGTATCCATTCTCCTTGCCTACTCCTCTTGTAAAATAATTATCCATGGTTTTAGTTCTTGTTATAAAGGGATGTCACTAGCCCTGACTAGAGCCCATGGATAGTATGTGGGTAGATTTTCCCACCTTGGTTCATAGATTAACCACTTAGGGATAGGTGGCCCATATATAATGTTCTCCTCACTAAACAAATTGACTTCACTCAAAGGAGTAGTGATAGTTACCTTTCATTTATTTTCTTTTGGAATAATGGTCATCTATGCTTTTCTTTTAGGAGTCTTAATAGCCATCAATTTTAAAGACTCTCTTTTATCTTGTTTAAAGTATTCAACCATTTCTTCTACCTATGAATCTAACTCATACATCATGGATAACATATTTAAATCATCTTCCATGGTTTCATTAGGATCAAGGGCTATCATATGAACCTCCTCTCAAGGTAGATCATGCTCTATTGTCTTAGATGATACAAGGGCTGATGAACTTGAAGGGATTTCATCTAGAATTTTCTCCTCAAGATTATGCTCTATGTATATCTCTACTTTTATACTAAATGCTAGGAGTCTATAAGATTCACCACTAACTAATTCATATCAACTGGGTCCCAATTACCATTTATCATTTACTTTTTGATTTATCTATAGTATAGACTCTATTCTTAGGTTGTGTCTCTTCAATCTACTAGTGATTTAAAATTTCGTAGATGCCTTGGCATATATAGGGTCAAAGGCACCAAGCTCATCTTCATAAGGCACATTTAGAATCCCTTTGAGTTTCAAATGTTCCTTAACACTTATATAAGTGTCCCATTGTCTAAGTTTATATATATATATATATATATATATATATATATATATATATATATATATATATATATATATATGACCTATTCTTTGATCTAGCCTCAATGTGATCCCACTATCTGAAGGTAGTATTACCAATTATCATAGGGAATATGTGAATAAGTCCCTTTCTTTTGGTTTTAAAAAGGTCATCTACAATAGGGAACAATTGGTACACCACCTCTTGCTCTACAAACTTATCAAGAATGTGGATTGATAGATTGAGAGGAGCCTATTGATTTCCCTCAATCCTTATCACAATACAATGTAGGTATAACCATATGTCTCCCATAGCTTCAACATATTTATTGATCAATGGGACAAATATCATCATTTTAATTATGATTATAGATTCACTTAATGTTTGATAGACACACTCATGTATGAATTGAATGTGGTCTCTATACTTATAGATGTACAACTTGGAGTAATATTGAGAAACTATCTGGGTTCCATTGGGAAACCATTCTATTTGATTGGGTATCTTTGTGGTTTCACATAGGGCATATAAGATGTAAGATATCATGTAAACCTGAGTCCTTTTCTTATTCTTGATTTCATAAATTTGTGCATTTAAGGAGATACCAATTATCTCACCTAATGGGGAAACTATCACTTTTTCAATAATGAAATAGACCATGGGTACCCACATTGGGTCCACATATGATGTAGTTGTACACCCATATAAATTGTTAAACATTGTCATCATGATCCTAATTTCAAGCCTAAATTGACTTATTGGGATGTTATTAACATGGTCTATAACAGCCTAGTTACCAAATTCTAACAAGATATCTAGGGTGTCCATTATGTAGTGTTGTTTGGCCCATGTATTAAAAGAGGTTAGGTCAATTTGAGCTTTGGGTAGCTTATAGTAATATTCAAATGTAATTGGGGATATGTAAGCAAAATTTATTTGATTATGTTCATTGATTAACATACATTTGTCTATCTTAGCTATTTTTTAAAATAGGATCAATAACATCAATTTAATGAAGTACCTTTAGTTTTTCACCTACATAGTGAATTCCAATCATCTGGATGGCTACAATGTCTTCATATAATATTTTTTCCAAGAGGATATTTTATTCTTCTATAGTGATATTTGTTTAGTTATCAATAATCTAAAAAAAATGGAGTAGTTATTGTCTCCTATGTTCAAATTAATAGCTACAAATTTTGTGTCCTTGAACACTCAACATGGTGTCTTCTAGATCAAAATCAATGAATTAAATGGAAATCAATAAATCACATTCAATCTTCTGATAAATTATTGTTTTGAAACATTTTTATGAGATGCCATTACTATAATTCTATTTGAATTATCTATTTATAGACATCAATATAACTTTCTTGGCCTAATTATAGTAAATTTAGAGATAATTAGGGTAATCTATACACTTTAGGGTTTTTTGAAGGTTTATGCAAAGCTTTAATGGTGTCAAGTTAGTTTGAATGTGAGATTTAGTGCCTTAAATTGTATTTGGATTGCATATTTATACCTTACACATGCTTAGGTCCATAATATCTCTAATTTGATGTATTCTACTTATGAGGCATTATCAGGTCATGCTACTCATTTATTCAAAATATGTCCATTTGTCACTTTTGGATATGTGTCAATACCTCATGCAATCTTGAAGATTGATCAATTTTCACCATTGATATAATTTAAAGGCTTCCTAACCTTGACTCTATCATAGGCTATTTATCTCTAATATGAGATCCTAAGAGTGTGCCACTTGGTATCTTTGTGGGTTATATATGTACTTTAGCAAATATTCTCCATCCCTTAATGCCTTTCCATCATGTGATAGCTTCTTTCTCAATCCAAGTCCTTGGATTATTGACTTTCTCTAGACCATTGATTTTGATCTAGAATATTGAACGTGATTTATCAATTTCCATCTAATTTATCATGGTTATAACATGTGTCACTATCATGTTTGATTTAAGTGATTTGAAAATTCCACCTCTATGTGCACCATTAATCTATTAGAAGTACAATCAAAATTTGATCATTGATTCCTTTCTTCATACATAAGCTCAAACATGGACCATCAATTTGATTGATCACTTATCGATATTTTGACACTTGTCCTTCTTGCATTTCTTTATAGGGTCTTTTACACCTTTATTCCACACTCATCATTAGATCTCCATCATAATATTAATGCATAACATTGATCAATTCCTTTGACTTATTGACTTTAGCTTAGCACATGGATTGTTGATATTTGCTTTAAGCTCATGGGATCTTGATACTTATCATTTTCATGTTTAGTTAACTCTTATGGAAAATAAAATAAACCAAGTAAAGGTTCAGGAGTATAAATAAACTTAGTATAAAATTTAGATGAATGTTTTAGTCATGTTAATAAACATTATTAGAACTTAGGATAAAATTTAAAATAGGTTTAAAATATAATGAATGTTCCCACGTAAATTTGATCTTGCATAAATTTGAATCCATTTAAAAAAAGCTTAGGCTAAGACATTTAGAATCAGGTTTTCATCACTTATTTAAACATGGATCCAATTAATTAATTAAAGACCAAGGGTTAATATAAAAGGATCAAATGAGATCATATTATTTAACTAAGGGTTAATTTTTCATTAAAGTACAAAATCCTAAACAATGTTTATTCAAATGGAACTCCATTAAACCTAAAACATGGAAACACAACAATTAGATATTGTCAATATTCGATAACATTAAATGAATAAAAAATGCTAATGTAAACTAGGTCAACACATGATATTCATTAATGTTCACTAATCAAGTTGAATATTCAATTTACAACATAATTTGTAAAAAAATGGATAAGGGTCCTCATTTTTCAAAAATGGGGGTATGTTGACCTCAAAAAATGGTTACTTCTAGGGGAAACATTACAAAATGTTAGAACTCAGATACTCTTGGTTTAAACTAATAACTAGACCAATCATTCCACATGATCAAGTAGATTCCTTAAGATCAATTCATGATTAAAAAAAGTTATACAAATGCAAATTTAAGATCAAACATAAAAAATTAGTCATGTTTTATGTGTGCTTTGATCCCTTTAGTATTTGCCATGGAATTTAGAGCAAACCTTCCATATTTCATGACTTTAATAATTAACATTGACTTATAGCATATTTAGATATTCATTAAGAATCATGATTTTATAACATCGAAGGCTAGGCATTGCTCTAATATTAGCTAGGCATCCATAGCATTGATAGAGATAACTTTGGCTCCACTCAAGGCAATGATCCATTGCCATCTAGGTCTCCATATCCCTAGTAAAGGTTACCAGAATCACCTTTGATTAAAAATCTTCCAAAATTTTCATAAAACTCTTATTTTGTTTATATTTCAAGTATATTTAGCTTTCAACAAAGGTTGGGAACTAGAATTAGCTAGTTTTTATGAGTTTGTAAAATGTTTGATTTTGAGACAATCATCCTTGGTTATAGACTTCATCCCAAGTAATAATATTTTTTAAGTGCTAACATGACTTTGCTATAAAAATTTTCAAACTTTCATTCAATATATGCAATCCTTATTAGAATCAAACATATATTGGAATAAGGTTCAATATTCTAAGGAACAATTAACCTAGATATCAATTCTCACTAATTTCTCAAAACTATAACTTCAAGCTAAAATTTCTATTATCCATGATCAACTAATTTTTGAGAGTCATGCCTGCATTCTTGATTTGAGAAGTTATTTTTGAGAAACTAGATGTATTGGATCTTAAAAACTATCTTGAGAAAGACTTATTGAAATCAGGGAATAAAATAGAAGAAAATAAACACACAACAAGCAAAATAGACAACAAGAAAACAAATAATGACAAACACTATTTACAAACAAAGAACAAGAATGAAACTAATTTAACAATTTTGGGAATATTGGAGCCTTATTCCTAATTTAGTTAAGGGTGTAAAATAGATAAATTAGTAAATAATATTGAAATAATTAGAGTACTAATTTATTTAACGTCCATATATTTCTAAAAATAGTAATGGAGGAGAAATATAACTTATCTTAAAATTGGGATGATACAATTGAGATAAAAGATGATACTATCTATGCAGGACTAGGACATGTCATAAACCAAGAACTGGCATTTGTTTAGTGAAAGGATATGAACATAAAAAATATGACACTTTAGGGTTTGATGCTATAGTATAAGTCATACCATTGTTATCCAAACTAGTCACAAAGATCTAAGTTTTTTCAATTTTGTCCACTATCCCTGAGTAAGCCTACTTGTGAAATTTTGAGTCTTGAATGTTGATAGAGCTCTTTTTAGAGATGATTCAATATTGAAACCTTAGACCTTATATTGACTAAATTTTTTCCTTTCAAGCCAAAATTGGGAAACCCTACTTGCAAAAAGTGTCTGAGTCTATACCTTTGTTCATGTCTAGTTTCTAGATTTCATGTCTAGATGTAAGAAGGGTTCTTATACAAAACTAAAGTCTATTACAGGTAAAAACCCAAGTGTTTTCCTTTTATTAGCTTTATTATTTAGTATTTTGGATAATTCCTTTCCAATGAATTATTTTAGAATGTTTGTTTTGGTCCTTCACCAAGTATATTTCTTTTGGGATTTTGTTCTAAAGTCTTTTTCAATTTCTTTTAGACTTTTTATTCGAAGCCTTTTACTTAATTGAATTATTTAAAAAAATTTGTTTGAAGTAATTTTTCTAAAAGGAACTTTAACTTTCCCAAAGGTGTCTTTCAAGTTGAAAAAGACCTTTTCATTTTTTTTAAGGGTATCTTTGAAGCTAAGTGGACCATTTCCAAAATTTTGAAGGATAATAGTAGGTTTTCTGAAGCACACTTACATTCTTCTAAAGGGTCACTTTTAATTACTCTGAAGGGTCACTTTCTTTATTCAAAGGATCATTTAATTTTTCCCAAAAGGACACTTTCCTTTCTAAAATGACACTTTTGACTTCCCAATGGGACTTTTTCAAAAAGTCTGAAGGAATGTTTTAGGGAAGTGTAGACCATTTCAAAATCCCAAAGGGTATGTGACACGTTTTTGAAGAGTATCTATAGGAAGGTCCATGAGAAGATAGACCATTGAAAAAGTGTCAAAGGGTTCTTTTTAAAGGGGAGGATAATTTTAATAATTTTGAAGGATTGTTTCTAAGATCAAGTAGACAATTTCAAAATCTGAAAGGTATTTTTCTCTTGGAAGGGACATTTACAACTTTACCAAAGCATTAAAAAAAATATGAAGGGTATGTTTTCCTTTCGAAGGGATGTTTATAAGTTTATAGAGGGGTCATCATAAAGAAACAAAGGAATCCAAGTAGAAACTTTGAAGAAATTCTTTCAGAGAAATTATTCAAAGAATTTTTTAAGAGAAATTATCTAAGGCACCAAAGTTCATTTATTTTAAGCATTTTGTCTTTGGGAATTCTAAAAGGCATAAAGGACCAATAAAATCCCAAAATAGAAAGTCCAAAGGGAATCTTAAGAAAAAATTTCCATGAGGAGTAGATTTCCTTCAAGAAAAAAGAGCTCAAAATCTTTTGAACAAATTGTTTGAAAGAATAAAGAAGACAAAGCCTGAAGACAAATACTGAGGACAAGAAGTCTAAATAAATACATGAGTGACAACCCATAAATGTTCAAGTTCAAACTATAGAAATTATCTATTGGGATTCAAACAAAGGAGTGATGTCCCACATAATATCAAGTTCAAGCTACAGGGAATAGTAATTGCTTTTCAAGCAAGAGAACGAGCACCTAAAGATAGATGAAAAGATGATAAATGGTGAGATTATGAGTATCAGTTATATATAAAATGGAAATAGACATGTCAATTATTTGATTTTTTACACCATTTCACAACTTAATGAGCTAACAAATAATAGTTAACATCCAAATGAAATTCCAACCAATGGATCCTTTTATAGCAAAATGTAGTTTGAAGCATCTTAATCTTATTGGTATAACCAAAAAGAAAACCTCTTACAAACTGTAGTTTAAATGTTCCATTCTAAATTTGACACATGTTTGAATAATTTTTAGACTTACCTTTGCTGTATTACTTTCTCAAATATATATATATATATATATATATATATATGTATGTATATATATATATATATATATATATATATATATATATATATATATATGTATATATATATATATATATATGTGTGTATGTATATATATATATGTATTCATTCTATTCATTAAGGAGCCTCTACTAGTTATGGTAAAAATCTAGCTAGTTTTGTACTATAAGTCTTGAATAAATATACAAGTGATTTTGCCATTTTCACATTACATTATTGAGTATAAGTTTGAATCTTGTTTTTAATGACTAGTGAAAAGGTTATTCATAGCATATCAACCTATGGTCACTTACCAATGTGCAAAAGGGTTAATGTTGGACATCTCTATTAGCATTCTTTACTAAGTGTATAAATGTCTTAGAAATGGTATATGTGTATTCTCTTTATAGAATCATTCATCACCCTCCTAAGTGTCAAATACCTTCCTAAATATAACTTATTAAATATTAATGCAACAATTTCTTTGTTGTGACTTTTTGTGAAACACACTTGTTTATATTTAATTTGTGGTTTTAGTTTTAAGAGGATATCAAATATTGGTTCATCATCACTTGTTTTCCCAATTATTTTCCTTCTCTCTTTTCATTCAAAGTTGTTAGTTTAGAAAGAGCTTTAAGGTGCATCAAGGGGAGCTAGTACCTAATCTATAGACTTATCTCAACAAAATTATCACCCACAACAAGAGAGATGATTCCATTGTGCCACTTGTATGAGGAAAAATGAGTATTTTATCAAGGGTGTAATTCTAAGCATCAATACTTTTTGGCATGCCCCATGGGACACTAAGTCCTAGAAGATTTTTCAAGATTGGTGTTGGTATTGACACTATTGCAAAAAAATAAGCATTTATATTCAGTACCTAGTGACTCCATTGAATAATTTAGGTCTTTGTTTAATGATCAGTCCTTTCCATGCCAAAGGTGACCATTAGGTCTATTGCTAAAGGTGTAGACTTTATGTTTATGGAATTACATCCATATTCCACCAAAAGGTCCAAGTTTGTCAAAAATCATTCTTACAAAAGAAATTTTGAGTTTAAATCTTCCAAATTTGTGTTACATACTACTCTTAATGTCTATAATAATATTCCCAATATGGATTCAAGATAACCTTTTGTGCCTTTATGGGGGCATCTCCCTTACAACTTGCCCAATATGATCAAATTCTAGGATCTACCCTCAAAAGTGTCCCATATTTTAGTGGATATGGTCCAATTACTACCATTTAGCACATCAAGAATATAAAAAACTTTTGTAATATCCATAACGTCACTCAAGAAAATTTATCCATTAGGTTATCGGCCTTGTCTTTCCAAGGAAAAGTTTTGGACTAGTATGGGATCCTACATGTAAATTCTATTAGCTCATGGGATGAGTTGGGGACCCTATTAACTAATAGGTTTGGGGAAAGAGTGATCACTTATTTATAGCTAATAAATTGACCATAATAAAGAGGGAACTACATGAATTCATGTAAGATTTTAATACTAGATTTCAAAAAACTTGGGATGGAATCCCAATTCTTATGAGGCCAACTACAAATTATGCATTTTTGTACTGCTTGAAAGTGTTGAATAGTGAAATTGCCATGGTGATTCAGTATATGGGTGGAAACACATTACATAATACATATAAAAAAGACATAAATGTTGAGAATTGTCTTGTCCATATAGGAAAGATAGATCCTAGACCTCTAATACCACTATTCCCTGATTTACATTATCCTAGTCAAGGTGCATTACCCACTTTAGGTCCTTTGCTTGGTCAAGAAAAATATGCCATTACCCCTAAAAATGAAATGCATGAATTCAAAATATTTTTTAAAAGTGTTAATAATAATTTTTTTTCTCTCAAAAGGCAACAATCCCAAAGCTATAAGCCCTATCAATCTTACAATTAGTTTGGACAAAAAAATAGACCTCCTTTTCAAGGTAATACACAAGGACAAGGTCAAATCACCCATGTCAAATCCTATCAAATATATAATCCTAATTTTCCTTCATAATCCAAATCCCTTATTCCCATTCAAATAATTTTGTCTAGGAACAACCCAATTACTCTTCTTTTGAACAATGCCAAGGGCACGCTGTTTATGCAAATGAGATGCATAATCAAGGCATGGTAATGCAAGGTAGCCAATATTTCCAAAATTCAAATTTTGAAGTACCTATGTAAGGTGGAATATAAAATGGAAAATATAAAACTGATTCCACTCTCATGAATCATTTGGGGAGTGAGTTTTGTGCCATTAATTATGTGGTGAATACAAGTAATCAGAATGCTAGTGTGGTTGCCAACACTAGATCAAAGAAAAGGGCCGTTGAAGAAGTCCACAGAACTAATTAGGGACCTATTTTGACTCCTACATCAGTTTATATTGGATAATGACCTAATTTATTTCCTAAATCATAATAAAATTAGAGGATTCCTAGTTTTAGGATAGATTCTACAACCCTATCTCCACAAGCTACATCATGAGGTGAAAATGTTCATAAAGAGAACCCGAAGGTAAGTAATCCTTTCATTAATATTATGGAATAGATGAAGAATATTCATATGAAAATATAATTATGGGATTAATTAACATTACCAGGTCATAAATATATGCTCTAAAAGGAATTACATGGATAGGTTACACAAGCTAGCCCATCTAGAAGTGACAATGTAGTTTTGGTCAATGAAACTCAATCTATAGATGGTTAGATGAATAAAGATGAGAAGAATACTCATTTATACTTGTATTTAATTATTGGTGATTTAATGGTTCATAATTTCATCATATATAGTGGAGAAAGAACATCAATTATGCCAAAATGCATAGTAGATAAGCTAGGCATGAGATACGAGCGAATGACTAAAGGACTTTTAAAATTGGATGGATCACCAGCCAAGACTTTGGGTATTATAAAATGTTTGAAATTGATCCTTCATGATTTTCATACCTTTTAAATTCCTTATGATGTGGTAGTAGCAGATTTACCTCCCTATTTTGCTCTTTGCTTGTCAAGAGACTTCACATCCAAAATTGGTGGATATTTGGCGGCTAGCTAGTCATACATGGTGCTTAGAACAAAGTATGGCACCAAGGTGAAGATTGAGTCAGAACATATTCATAAATATCACTTTAAACCATATTCACCAAAGGTATCAAATGTTAACTATGTTTTCATTGTTGAAGAGAAGTTTCACATTGATTAGTCCCCATCATCTGCCCTTGAAGGAGTTTCTAATTTATTCCTAGATGAGTAGGGAGATGATAACTATGTGAATGATCCTTAAAAGTTTATTGAATAATATATTATTAGGGTCTATTATATTCATGAGAAGGAATATTTCATTCCCAATTTGATGAAGTCAAATGAAGATGTAAATGGCTTATGGCAACTCTTTTTTCATGGATCTAGAAGCAAGATTGGGATAGTTGGTGGAGCTATGATAGTTTCACCTTTAAAGGAAAGGTATTTTTCAAATTTTAGGTATTAGTTATATTATAATTGTAATGTATCTAAATATGATGCCCTCATTCATAGCTTAGAGTGGGCAAGGAAAAGAGGTGTCAAAGATTTGTAAGTGTTTGGTGATAGTGAGCTCGTTATCAATCAAGTTAGAGGGCATAATTTGATTAAGAACTCCTTGCTCAAGTCCTATAAGCATAGATTTTAGGACCTTGTAAAAGACATAATGGAATTTAACATCACTTCTATCTCAAGAGAAGATAATAAACATGTTAATAAGCTAGCAGTAATTGGAGCTCAATTTGATGTTCCAAAAGGCATAAGAAAAGACAAGAATCAACCTCATCTAAAGGTGATTCTAAGACCATCTATACCAGATAATATCACTAATTGGTATGTTTTTGATAGTGATTAGTAGATATCTCTCTTCCTCCAAGAATAATTTAAGTTATCTAAAAATAATCAGTATAAGCTTCAACAACAATATGGAGGGCAAATTGTCTAGCTGAAGTCTATCAAGCTTCCCAAAGGCCTAGTGAGTCTTGAAATCATATTTAATGAGGATGATAAGATCAAGAAGGAGAAGGTAAGCATGTCAAAAAAGAAATAGAAATATGAGAGGGTAAATATATTCAAAGATAAGTTGCTTTCACTTTAAAATGTATGCACTAGTCAAGATAAGCATGATTTCATTGAACTATGCAAAGAGTTTAGCGATATTTTTGCATGGGAGTATAGTGATTTGAAGGGTTTTGACCCAGGATTAGATCAACATACTCTATATCTACATGAAAATGCCAAAACCATAAAACAAAGACAAAGACCAATCAATCCCAATATTGAACCACTAATGAAAAAATAACTCACTAAGTTGTTTGAGTCTAGAATCATCTTTCCTATCAAGCATTATTCTTGGCTAGGCAACTTAGTCCCTGTTATAAAGAAGAATGGAGATATCTAATTATGTATGGACATTAGGGACCTGAATAGAGTATCTTTGACAGATCATTATCCTCTCCCTTTTATGGATCAATTTATACAAGTGGTGGCAAGCAGTGAGAGGTTGTCTCTCCTAGATGATTATTCTGGGTACAATTAGATTATGGTAAAGAAAGTGACTAGTACAAGATAACATTCATCACCAAATGGGGAACATATGCCTATAAGAAGATGCCATTTGTATTGTCAAATTCTAGAGATACTTTATAATGTGCAATGGATATGGCTTTAAAAATACTAATCAATGATATTGTATTAGTGTATCTTGATGATGTGACAATCTTTTCCAACGATGCAAAACATCACTTGAATCACCTAAGGCAGATTTTTGATAGGTGTAGAGATTTTGAGATCTCTCTAAAACAAAATAAGTGTGTCTTTATTATTCATGAAGGTATACTCTTAGGCCACATTATTTCTAAGAAATGTTTGTCAAGTGATCAAGAGAGAGTGAATGTTATTTTAACACTGTCTTTACCTAAGCATAAGAAAGGTTTGTAAACTTATTTAGAAAGATAAATTTCATTAGGATATTCATTCCTTATTTTTCTAACCTAGTCAAGCCCTTGAATTCTATGCTAATGAAATATGAGATATTCACTTGGATAGGAAGGAGAAAATAAAGTTTTGAAGAGATCAAGCAAGCCATTACTTAGGCCCCTACTCTTGCAAGTCCTAACTTCTCCAAGGATTTCAACCTGTATACTTTTGGGAATTAAGAGGTAATCTCTACCATGCCTACTCAATCTAATGATGGAAATCTAGAATAGCTTATTTCCTTTTTCAATCAAGGTTTAGAAGGCTATGATATAAGATATACATATGTGGAGAAAAAATTAATTTTAGTCATAAAGAGATTTTAAAAGTTTAGACATATGTTATCTAATAACAAGATTCATATTTTTATGCCTCATCTTAGTGTGAAATATTTTGTATTAAGCAAATATTTGAATGAGAAAAGGGTAGTTTGGATAAACAAAGTGATGGAATATGATGTGGAGATCAAGAAAACTAAGTTAGTAAAGGGAAAAGGACTATGTGAGTATCTTGATTTAGACTTGAAAGAAAAAAAAGAAACTATTTTAGCACTTCATGATGATCCTACAATAGCATTACCTTCAACCATAATGAGTTATACTTAAGACATGATTCATTTTATTTAAAATAGTGAGTATCCACAAGGTCTTGATAGGGCTAAAAGGAGGTACTTTAGGCTATAATCCATTCCCTATATGTTGGTTGATGGAGTACTATTTAGGAAATATTTTTTAGGTGTGTTATTGAGATGTATTAATTCATATTAGATTGACAAAGTATTGCATGATTTCCATGATAGACCAACTCATGGTCACTTTACTCCAAGAACCATAGCTACCAAGATAATGTTGGTTGGTTACTTTTAGCCTAGATTATTCAAAGAAACCCATGCTTGATTAAGAAAATTCCAAAAGTCTACCCTTTTTGATGATAAAAAAGCTAGTTATTTTGCCTCTTCGTCCAATCTAGGTTGAACAACCCTTCATGCAATGGGGTTTGGATTTCATAGTTCTGATCAATCCTCTTTCTAGTGCTAATCATAAGTGGGTGTTGACTGCCATTGATCATTTTACAAGATGGGTGAAATATTTACCTCGTAAGGAGGAAAATGAAAACTCAATCCTAGACTTATATCAAGGTATAGTAACTAGATTTGGAGCTCCTTCAAAAATCATCCTAGATAATGCATTAGCCTTTCTAGGAACAAGGATAAGTGAATGGGATTTGAAGCATCACATCTATATTATCACCTCCTCTAACTATTACCCCCAAGGGATGGACTAGCTGAGTCTATAAATAAGAATTTGATTAGGATCATAAAGAGAACAATGGAAGAGAATCAAAGGACTTGGCACACCAAGCTAAAGATATCCCTTTGGGCTAATCGGTTCACCCCAAAGAGAGCAATTGGAAACTCACCATATACACTTGTGTATGGGAGGGAAGTTAGAATTCCTATTTAAATTGAGTTTCAATCCTTAGACCTCACCTATCAGTTACAATTGATGGAGAATAATAGCATGGAATTCAGATTATGTGAGTTGATGGAGCTTGAGGACATAAGAGATCAATCTATACAAACCATGACTACTCACCAATAATAAAAAAAGAGGTATTTTGACAATAACTCCATGCCAAGAAGTTTTAAGGAAAGAGACATTGTCCTAAAATGGGATGAAGATAGGGCCAAGCCTAGAAAACACATAATGTTTGATGCTTTATGGAGTGGCCCATATGTGATCACATATTACAAACAACACAATGCTTTCCAACTCTCAAAGTTTGATGGAGAGGAGCTATATATCCCAGTCATTGGGATACATTTGAAGCATTGTTATTGATGTTTTCCTTTCCTTTGTACATAATTTCCTATTTTTCCTATGTTCCCTAAGTGCTTATGCACATGTGTGGGTCTGTCCTTGTATTTTCTTAGTCTTTCTATTTTCTTGTGTTGTGTTTCTTTGTGTTTGTTTTGGCATAATCTTTGCTAGTTATCTTCAATAAATCCATTGAATCTATGTCCAATGGACTATATAGGTTACTTGTCTAATCAATATAGTAGGCATACTACCCCTACAAGTCACTAATTTGTTGACCAAAATTTTGCCTTTTAGACCTAAATTGGGCATCCATATTTGAAAAAAGTGTCTAAGTCTATACCTTTGTTCATGTCTAGTATGCAAATTTCATGTCCAATATGTAAGAAGTGTTCTTATACAAAGCTAAAGTCTATTACATATAATAACCCAAGTGCTTTCCTTTTGTTATCTTTGTTATTTAGTATTTTGGCTAAGTCCTCACCAATGAATTCATTTGAAAGGTTTTTTCTGGTCATTCATCAAGTACATTTCTTTTGGGCTTTTATTCTAAAGTCCTTATCAAATTCTTTTCAACTTTTTGTTTAAAGCCTTTTATTGAAATGAAATTTTTCATACTTTTTGTCTAAAGTAATTTTTTTGAAAGTAAATTAACTTTTCTGAAGGGATCTTTCAAGCTAAAAAGGACCTTTGCATTTTTATGAAGGGTATCTTTGAGGCTAAGTGGACCATTTCCAAAAGTCTAAAGGATATCTACAAGTTTTTTTAAGGATACTTACATTATTTTGAATGGTCACTTGTAATTATTATGAAGGGTCATTTGCTTTCTTCAAAGTATCATTTCATTTATACCAAAATGACACTTAACTTTCTAAAATGACACATTAAACTTCCCAAAGGGATTTTTTCAAAAAGTCCAAGGGATTATTTCGGGGAAGGATGGACCATTTCAAAATCTTGAAGTGTATGTGACACCTTTCTGAAGGGTAGCTGCAGGAAGGTCCATGAGAAGATAGACCATTGTAAAAGTTTTGAATGGTTATTTTAAAAGGGGAGGATCATTTTTAAGAATTCTAAAGAATTTTTTCTAAGATAAAGTGGACTGTTTCAAAATTTGAAAAGTATTTTCCTTTTGGAAGGGACATTTACAACTTTGTCGAAGGGTCACAAACAAAAGTCGAAGGGTATGTTTTCATTTTAAATGGATGTTTACAATGTTTCTAAAGGGTCATCTCAAATAAATAAAGGAAACCAATCATAAATTTTGAAAGACTTCTTTTAGAGAAATTGTTTGAAGAATTTTTTTATAGAAATTGTTTGAGGTGGCAAAGTCCATTTCTTTTAGACATTTTGTCCATGGGAATTATAAAAGGTATAAAAGACCAAGCAAATCGTAAAACAAAAATTCCAAAGGGACTCTTTGAAATAATTATCTATGATGAGAATATTTCCTTTAGGAAAAAGAGCCCAAAATCTTTTGAAAAAATTATCTAAAAGAATGTAGAAGATAAAGCCCAAACATAAATATCAAGGATGAGAATTTTGAAGAAATACCCAAGTGACAACCCACAAAACATCAAATTTAAACTATGAAAGTTAGCCATTTGGATTGAAACAAAATAGTGACAGCCCATAGAACATTAAGTTCAAGTTGTAAAGAATAGTTGTTGATTTTCAAATAAGAGAGAAAGCACTTGAAGATATATTAGAAGATGACAAATGGTGAGATTCTAAGTATCCATTATACAAAAAACAAAAATTGACAGGCTAACAGTTTGAGTTATTACATTGTTGGATAGCTCAATGAGCCAACAAATAATAGTTAACATCCAAACAAAATTCCAACCAATGGATCCTTTTATGGAAAAATGCATTTTAGAGCATCTTGATCTTGTTGGCATAATTGAAAAGAAAACATCTTAAAAAATGCAGTGTAACTATTCCATTCTCAAGTTGACACATGTCTAAATCATTTTTAGACTTCCCTTTGTTTGATCTCTTTCTCAAAGCTATATATATATACATTCATTATATTCATTGAGGTGCCTCTACTGGTAATGGTAAAACTCTTGCCAATTTTGTATTACAACTCTTGAATAAATATACAAGTGATTTTGCCATTTTCACACTTCACTATTGAGTATAAGTTTGAGTCTTATTGATAATGAATAGTGAAAAGGCTATTTTCTAGCATATCAACCTATGGTCACTTACCAATGTGTAGAAAGGATGGTGTTGTAGGTCTCTGTTAGCATTATTTACGAAGTGTATAAATGTCTTAGAAGTGGTATATGTGTATTATCTTATCGAATCATTCATCACCATCCTAAACATCAAATACCTTCCTAAATATAACTTATAAAATATTGATGCAATAATTTCTTTGTTGTGACTTTGTGTGAAACACCCTTATTTATCTTTATGTAGAGATTTAAATTTTAAGAGGATATCAAATATTGGTGCATCACCAATTGTTTTCCCCAATATTTTCCTTCTCTCTTTTCATTCATAGTTGTTAGTTTAGAAAGAACTTCATGGAATTATGGGGAGATATCCCCTAATCTATAGACTCATCTCAATAGAATTTTCACCCACAACAAGACATATTATTATATTGTGTTGCTTGGATGACAAAAATTGAACATTTCCTCAAGTGTACAAATCCAAGCATCAACAATTTTTGTCATCCCTAGTGGGACACTAAGTCCTAGAAGATTGTTCAAGATTGGTGTTATTCTTGACATGGTTATAGAAAAAGAAGCATTTATATTCAGTACCTGGTGACTCCATTGAAGAATTTAGGTTTTTGGTTAATGATCAGTCCTTCTTTCCATGTCAAAGGTGACCACTAGATCAAGATATCATGAAATAGGGACCTATGTGTTGGGTGTTAGAGGCCACACTCAATCTACCAATTTTGACATTTTATATGAGTAAATTTCCCCCCCATTTATTCTATTGATGCAATAAAGTGAAATACTAGGATAAAGGAAAAGTAGAAAGTGTACCTAAACTTACCTACAAGGGTGAAGATAATGAAGCTGTGTGATGATTGGTGTGCATAGATAGAGCACATTTTGAAGTGTAAATCTACAAGATAAAAATTGAGAGTAGATCATTTCTTACTAGATACATTATATCTAAAATAAGAATGTAAAAATTTGGGTAAGAAAGAGATAAAGAGAAAGGAATGAATACACCTCACTAAGTACATAGACCAATACAAAACCTATTATGATGTTGAGTGATTTTGGATGATGCTAAGTAATGCTAGGTATGTGTTGTACCAAGATTAATATCATGAATAGAGATAGGTGCTCAATTCCTTAAGAGTGTCTCATATATGTAAAGGCTAACCCTTTGGCTCCATCATCACCCACTAAATGATGCTACATGATCATGCATATGTTGATCAATGTTTGGACTATGTGTCCAATCCCTCTGAGTAGGTGGCTCAAGAATACAAAGGATAAATTGTCCTTTGGGTCCATCATTTCCCTATGAAGTGAAGCTATAAACTAATATCAATATAAATTTGTGTCATATGAGATGGATTTTAAATCCTATGAATAATCTATAATCTAACAATTTGGCATGGATAGCCAAATGTGTCCTAGAAATTAGGCCATCTTGGCTAACTTTGAAAGGAAGAGATCAGGTTTATATGAAAGCCACTCTGAAACTAGAAACCAAGATTATGTGGAAGCCACTCAAGAATGTGGAGGTTAGGATTGTATTAAAGCCACTCTGAAATGATGCCAACCACCTGTAGATGATTTAAGTCATGTAACTATTAAGAATTCCTAGCTAATATACTAAACTCAAATAGAAAAGAAGTCAAATGCGTCACACACATTACCCCTAATCAATGGTGTTTGTAACATGGATTTTGATTTGGAAGTTATATCAACTAATCAATCCAAAACTAGAAGTGAGAGACATCATGCTATGCATGATGACCCCTATATCTTGATTCTCTAAGAAAAATTATACTAAAACTATTGAATTTGGATTGATCTATATTTGAAAAAAATTTAGCTGAGTTTACCTTTCTACCTATTTCTAGAAAATCTAGGTCTTTTGCTATTTAAATAAGAGTTTCAAAAATAGGACACCCTACTATTTGATGCCATTGTCCATGTTTGACACTATTTTCCTTTTCTAAAATTGATGATTGTTCTATAATCATCACTATTTTTTTGTCTATTATGCCTGGTTATATGTCTAATTGTTGTTTTAAGTGTTCTAAAAACTAATTTTTTAACTAGTAGGAGCTCTGATCTCTATGAAAAAACCCCTATTTGTTTCCCCCTCTATTGAGGTTAGGAATGAAGACCCTAAAATAACTTCCCTTAGAAGGAAGAGCCTTACAAGTGTGTTATGCTATGAAATACATGATATAGTAATGATAATCAAAAGGATGTTTTAAGATATAACATAGTTTGTATCATAGATTGTTAGATCAACAAGGGTATGCCTAGATAAATACAACAATGTAATAACATGTGCAATGTATTTAATTAAAACTAAAAATGTTATATGTTAGTTATTATTTGTAAGGATGGATGGATCATGATGTCCATCATGACATCTAAGCAAGTAAGATAATGCATGATGTGGATCATGGCATTACAAATAATGAGAAGCAAATAAGCAAAAAGAACACAAGGCAATAATTAAAAATCATACAAGACTAGCCAAGGGGCCAAGAAAACAAGGGATATAGGCACATATCACTCAAACTAGAAATCAATCATACAAGGCATGTTTAAATTCTACATACACATATAATAAAAACAAGCAAGGTTGTCACGAGGGTCAAAATAACATAGAAGAGTATAAGAAAAGGAAATTGATAAATGTCCTAAGGCACACATAAGAATAGAAGCAAAGGACATTGTCAAATTTCCTAAGGTACATACATTAGACAATATAGTAAATAAGAAATGTAATCAAATCTACCTACGTAAAGTAAGAAAGGAAGGCATGTAATATACTAGAAATACAATCACATATAACTAATCAAAGCAAGAAGTGAAAGTATACAAGACATAGAGTACACAACTAGGTATATGATAAGAAATATATAAGTGTTATATACTAGTGAATGTCAATAAAGTAATCTATGGAAGCTAATAAGTAATGTACATGAACATGATAACTATATTGTGTTGTATAGGAATGACATAATATAGATGGTGTAGTCATGTAGAATATTCCCTTGGTGGTAGATATATCGATGTATGTCTTGAATGTAAAAGTAGGATGATCCCTCAATGGGTAGAGTGAAGCAATTAAGGATCTGGATGCCACTACACACACTCAAAGAAGATTAAGTGAAGCATGGTAATGTAGATAAATCAATAAACAATGGCATAGAATAGCATAATGTAAGTCTAGCATGGTAGTAAAAATGTAAAGCATAGATAATGCATATAATTGAAATGTTTTTGAGTTTTTTAATTATTTGATTTTTTTTGTATTTTGAAATGTTATATTATTTTTGGATTTTTGACATATTTGAATGTTTTTAGATTTTTTATATATTTTAAAAATTTTGTATTTTTGATATATTTGAATGTTTTTGGATTTTTGATATAAGCTATGTATAATCAATCATGAGGAGACTATGTACAAGAAAAACTAAGAAACTATGTACAAGTAAGTAAAGAGAAATTATATAAAAGGCTAAGGAGAGACAATAGTAACTGATGACTCTCATGAGAGACTCCCTATCATGGTGTCCTATATCAAGGAGAGGGATCATGCATGATCATGAAGCATGATGGAAGTGTTGAGACTGTGGATCTGAAAGTTGTGTATATTGTAAATTCTCTAAAATCCCTATAGTGGAAACTAATTATGGGACCCCCCTATAAATCTAAGAAGTTGATGTAACTATAGGGCTCTTAAGAACCCATCTATTAGTAGGAGAATCTCTTTGAACATGTGATCTGTGTGTATAGGCATGAAACCTCAATGATACTACCCTAGGTGTGAACGTTATAGCTAGAAGCTATCTAAAATCTTGAAACTATGGTTTTTCAGAAAGAGACCTCTATGGACATGTATGAACTCTCTATGCTGGTGAAGAAGGCCTCAACTATGTTTGAATCTGAACTAGAGGACGAATTGAAACTAGTGGAGAAATAAAAACTAGTGGCAAAATAGAAACTGGTGGTTACAAAATAGTAGATGGCTCTGAAGTGGGGAGTGGTAACTCATATGAAACTCCACCAAATATAACACCCTAATTAAGATGAATGAATTTCATGCATCTATAAACTATAGAAGGCATTTCTTAAAGTTTCTAAATCTATGGTCAACCAAGCAACATATTGAAGACTCCTACACTGGGAGCTATAGTAAATGGTGTGGCCACATGTGTTGGACCAACATATAGAGTAATTACAATCTCACCTAATGAAATTTGTGTGTGACCACTAAATATATTGTTAACTATGTTTGTTGGGGTTAATATCCTACTCTGAATATCCCAAATTTTATAGTAATGTCATACTGCATATGTTCACACTAGATCCACTATTTATGAGAACACTATGAATAGGATGATTATGAATGTAAACTTTGATAAAGAGTGCATGATAATTTAAATCATCCTCAACTATCTTCTTTTTTAATAAGGAGATGGAAGGTCTAGCTAGAACTCTATAATTATACATAAAAATCATGTTTCTCAAGGGATGTGTCTCAACTAAAGGTGGATGACATGTAGCTAGTGGAGGATGCATATGATAAACATGATGAACACTTGATGTTTCCCCTATATCTTGTTTATAATTATATGGGAAAGGATTTGAGAATATTTTCAAAGCTTTATCATATGTTTGTTTTGCATAAGGAGGCTCAACTGAAGTGCCAAGATCAATAACATTACCATCTATCAAGTCTTGTATCTTGTGTTTAAAACTTATGCATCTGTTTATTGTGTGGCATGCTACCCTATGAAAATTACAAAATGAATTTTGATGATATCTTTGTGGAAGAGGCTTTGTTGGATCAACTTCCTGAATAGGAGGGAGAGATATCATATTACATTCCAATAACTATTGTAAAACTCTAGATGGAGATACTGGTAGATTGGAAAAATTTCACTGAGGAGGTGCAGATAAAACCACTTGCTAAGGGGGATCTCAAGCTACATTAATTATAGGTTGATTTTGACTCTTTCTATCATTGACCTTTAATTTGTATGGGACTTTTATGTTACTCTTGTTTGTTGTCTCTGATATGCTAATGTAATTGAGTTTTTCCATTGAAATTAGTTTGACTTCCCTTTCTTTTAGTGTATGACATAACTCAATGAAGGAAGAGGATATTTTAAACATTATTGATTCATACAAAGCTAGTAAGAGAAATTATAACTCTTGATTGGCCATGGGGCTAGTCATCTTAGTCAAGATAGTCTTATATCAAAGAACTAAGAATATAATCTATGAGATGTTCATTTGACCTTTGTTTCTATTGTGTAACTTGGGCATAGGAAACCTTATAACAAATGTTAATGCTAAAATTATCTCAGAGCATGTTAGCTAAATGATTGAATGCATTGATCGACTAATTTGGTAGACTATAAAACCATTATAAAGAATAATCTTTTAGACTCCATGGAAATAGATTGGTTAGTAGCCAATAATTTGGCACATAGTCCAAGTATGCTATGTGAAAATATCTCAAGTATGTCTCTAGATCACCCTTTCATCATATAAAGTGACTTTGGGTTGAACAAAACCTTATGGTAAGGGTGTTGAATAAATATGATGTGCCAATGGTGTATGAAGTAAAGCAAAAGACTCCAAGACTTGTGTTTATCTAGAAGCACCTTGATCTAGATGTAGAACCTTAGATTGAAGATATTTTATCTCTTTCACAAGGGCTACCACTTCAATAGACAAACATGTACTAGTTGTAACTAGTGGTGCCTCATAGGAAGGTTGGGTTGCTATAAAGGATTATTAAGACATAGTTTACCCTCTAGTGTCATGTGTAATTGGTTAAAGCTATGGTTTGAGAAGATTGAGAATTAATTTATTTTTGTGTCTCTTGTTTTAGTATTTTAAGTATGTCATCTTACATGTCAGAGTGTTTAGTTAAGAGTTCTTAAAGTTTCCTTTTATTAGTTTCATCAAAACTGGTGTATTAAGCCATTATTAAAGTAGAAAAACAAATTGAAAATTGACTAAATTTTTTGTAATAATTTATAATAAGCAAAGTGTTATGGAAGAAAAGTATTGAATATAGGAAATGTAAATTCTTAAAAACATCAAACTAGAAAATGTATAAAAAGGATATGAAGTCACAGACATGTAATTTGATACCTCAAAATCAATGAGACCTAGTATATGCAACTAGGGTTTTGAAAAATTGTTATATTTAAAATTACTAAAGAATTTTAAAAAATTATGTAAATTTATGATTTAAATATGCCAAAAAAAAAATTATTGGAAAATTTTTTATTTAAAGGAACCTAATATGTGAAACTAAGGTTTGGAAGAAATTAACTTTTTTAAAAATACTATGGAATTTTAAAATTTAAAGTGAATTTCTAATTTAAATATGCAAAAAAAAATTAGAAAAATTATTGGAAAAATTATGTTTTAAATGGACCAATTATATGCAACTAGGGTTTGGAAGAAAATATATTTTTAAAATTACTATGGAATTTTAAAAATTAAATGTTAATTTATGATTAAAAATATGTAGGAAAAATTAGAAAACTATTGGAAAAATGAGCAAGGAATTTACTGTAGGGTTTCTAAGATTTTTGTACACAAATGAAGTACGTCAAGTTCACCAAATAATTTAATAATTTTGGCACTATTGGAGTATTATTCCTAATTTAGTTAAGGGTCTAGAATATATAAATTAGTAAATAATATTGAAATAATTAGAGTAATGATTTGTATAATTTATTTGACATTCATATATTTCTAAAAATAGTAATGAAAGAGGAGAAATGTAACTTATCTTAAAACTAGGCTAATACAGCTGAGATAGAGGTTGATAATCACTATGTAGGACTGGGATAGTGTTGTGAACTAGGATCTAGATTTCATTCGATTAAAGGATGGGAGAACTAAAAATAGGACACTTTGGGGTCCAGTGTTATAATCCAAGTCTTGCCACTATTATCCAAACTAGTCACAAAAATCTAAGTTTTTTGGGTTGTGTCTATTTTCATTGAGTAAGCATGCTTATGAAATTTCAAGTCCTAAATATCTATGGAGCTCCTTGTAGAGATGATTTGATATTTAAACCCTAGACCTTCATAGTACTTGAATAAAAATTGGGAAAGAGGGGGGGTTAGTGTGTGTAAGATGCATTAAACATGTATCTACACCCCTTGTGTGGGCATGCTACCTACATATGTAGTTCTCCCACTTGATGTTCTTTATGAAATAGTGTTATGTAAATGTAAAAATGCTAAATTGGGTGTGTTTAAAGTGGATAGGGACTGGTGTAATGGTTTGAATATGTTGGTAGCTATATTGGATGGTTGTATGCATAAAATAGGGAAATTTACCTTAGTGGTCTTTCTTGTATTCTCACTTGATTTTGTAATATTTTATAACCCCTTCTAAATGAAATTTGAATGGGGTTTTATAGATATATATTGGTCATGGTTTAGATGGATTTGCACTACAATGACATAATGAAGAAGAGGAATTAAAAGAAAATGATCCTTTGAGCTCAAAATGTGATTGGATAGGAGCATTGGAAATGTGACACCCTAGGATCTAGTGTTATAGTCCAAGTTGGGCACTATTTTCCTACAAGTATAGGACCCAAGAAAATAGAATTAGCATGGAAAATAGGGTCTGGCTGAGTTGGAATCATGTCTTGAAAGTCTATGGATGACTAAAAATCAATAAAAAGGTGCCTAGAAGGATCAAGAGAGAATGTAAGAGGGTCTTATGGGTTGGGTGCCACAATCCACACTCAAGCTACCAATTTCGACATTTTATATGACTACAAAAACTAATCTAATCCAACATACACTATCTCTAACTAGTATTACAAGTTACTCCATGTAGACTTCAAGTGATACTGTAGAGAAGTAGTGCTTGAGGTATTTCCCATTAATTGGAAATGTGAACTATGCTCGCTATAAGTATTTGAGATTTAAGGTGTTATATCCCAATGTCCCAATAATTTGATAAGGACCAATCTACAAAAGAGTTAATTTCCCATGTTTTCCTTTTGGTTTTGAGTCTTTGTCTCATAGGAGAACTAGGTCTCACTGTCTAAACACCTTAATATTTCAATGATTTTTAAACCATATTTTAAATGTGGTTTGATGTATAATAAAGTTGGAAAATAATTCTTCCAATGTATTCTAAATTTTAATTATGTCAAGTAACCTTGAATTTTCATACTCTTGATCCTCTTCCATATATTATTGCATGAACTTGTAGGTTGGTAGCTTGAGAGTAATAGGAAATATAGGTTCTTAACCATATGTTAGTAGGAATGGCGATGCTTTCAAATCTTTTTTCATTCTATTTCTATCCACCCAAAGATAATATTTAAGTAACGTATGACATTTTCTCATTTGTTAGGCTACAAAATTTTTGATAGCTTTCATTAAGTTCTTATTAATTAACTCTAAGACTCCATTACCTTGAGGGAAATGGTTTGATGAGAACTTAAAGATTATGTTGTTATCATAAGCCCACTTTTTCATCTTAATATATATGAAGGCTAATCCATGATCACAAACTAATGAAACCAATATCCCAAATCTTATGAAAATGTTCTCTTCCAATAATTTGATCACGTCTTCAATTCCACATTTCTTGGTTTCCCCTACTCTATCCATCTTGTGTAGTAATTAGTAGTAGTAAGAAGATATTTATGTTGATTTGAATAATTGGGGTTTCTCACCCCTACAAATTACAATCCCCATTGACCAAAAGGTTTATAAAATAAGACTAGTCTCAATAACATGGCTGCTCTTGATTCCCTAGTGTTAAAGATCTAACATTGATGGCATTCTCTAACATGTTTATGTGCATCCTTGAAGATGGTGGGGAAATAATATCCTTCCCTCAAGATTTTATGAGCTATTGTTTTTATAGAGGGGTGTTCACTTCCATGTTTTTCATTAAAATTACTCAAGATCTCAGTTGCTTCTTCCTTTGAAACACATATTACGTATATACCTTCAGAGTTATTCCTGAAGAGTACTCCATCCTTGCTCAAGAAATTTTTTACCTTGATCCTCAAATCTCTTATTTTCTCTCTAATCAATCTTGAAATATAATAACCATTGATTATAAGATGAGTAATTGCATCATACCAATCATTTGGTTAGAATTATTGTTGATCAACCTACATGACACTTAATTTAGTATTGTTATTAGCAATTAACTGAATCAATCCTTGACACCTTACCAACTTAGTTGTTTTTATCTCAAGATCATACTCTTGGAGTATAGAAATCCATTTACCTCTCTCTCCCAATTCACATTAACTGAGCATAAGTTTAGTGGTATAATTTGGCAATATTTCATGAACTCTATTCCTAAGAATATATTGTCTAAAAATTTTAAGTAACTTAACTAAAGCACATGCTTGTTTATCAATTAGATAATAGTTTAACTTAGAATTATTTAAATTAGTGCTCATCAATTAAATTGGATGGTCATGTTTATATATTTTTTGAGTTAAAATAATAGCTATAATATGATCAAAAGCAAAAGAATAAAGATGATAATATTTTATGAAATCAGGAATTATCAACATCAATACCTATATTGTTTGTTATTTGATGTCCTTGAAGGATTTCCTTACTTCTTGGTTCCATATGAATTTTTCATCATTCTTAAACATGTCATTAAGTGGCTTCACAATTTCTATAAAACTAGAAATGAACTTTCTAACAAAATTGATTTTTCCAAAGAAATACCTCAATTTCTTACTATTGTTAGGGGGTTCTAATTTGAATATGGAATTAACTCTATCAGGGTATATAGAAATGTCATCTTTGGTTATAACATGTCCTAGTAACTTCCCTTTTACAACACAAAAAATGCTTTTCTTAAGATTGAGATAAATTCCATACCTCTTCCAACATTCAAATACCTATTGTAAATGCATAATGTGGTCTTCCCTATTTTTATAAAACATAGTTAGATCATACATATATATGATAATGTATTTACCTATGAGTCCTTGAAAATCATGGTCCATAGCTCTTTGAATTTTAGCGCATGAATTTATTAGTCTAAAATGAATTCTTTTGTAGGCAAAATTACCCCACTTAGTTGTGAATATAGTCTTCATTTTGTCCTCCTTATTGATAAGTAATTGATTATAAATTGAAAAACCATCTAAGAAGGACATCATAGCAGAACCACTAACAATTTGAATAACCTAGTCAAGGGAATATAAAGGGTAATTATCCTTTTTAGAGGCTCTATTTAAAATTATAAAGTCTATGCATAATCTAATTTCTCCATTTTTTTCTAACTAGTACTAATTTACCTACCCAAGTAGAATGTCTAATAGGAAAAACTATTTTTTCATCCAATATATTCTTGACCTCTTTATAGTAGATTAATGGTTCTAAATAGGATTGATAGGTCTTTGATTTTGTTTTAAAGGTTTACAAGATTTTTTTAATGGAATGGTATGGGTAATGACTCTAAGATTAAAGATATTTAAGTCTTCATAGGACCATGCTATAACATCTTTGTAATTGGTCAAAAAATATCTAAAATTTTTAAAGTATTCATTTGTACAAGTTGTACCAACATTTACTAATTGGGGTTGACCTTGAGTTCCCAAGTCAACTACATTATAATCTTTGTCATTCACTTTGTGAACTTTGATAGTTTTAGAAAGCCTATCTTGATCAAATATTATTTCTAAGGCAATCATGTCTTTGGGACTTTTGTTGTCATTCAATTGGATAATCTTGTCATCAACTTTATCTTCATCAAGAGAATTCTCATTAATCTCATCAATAATATGAGACTCAAATACTCTTGAGTTATTCATGAAGTCTATGATTTATTGATCATCATTAAATTGTTGTAAATGATTGACATTGTTAGGAACTGAGGGACATACAACCAACTCAATGTTCAGTTCAATCATTGGGAATCTTGGTTTTGCATAAGATTAGCTACAGTTGAGTCTAGCTCATTAGCAGGATTATTCTCTTCTCTAGGAATTGAAATAATGTTAAAGGCATAAAATTACTCAATCAAGCCCCACACTCTAAAATTTTAATTCTTAAGATAAGAAAATTTAAATTATTACTTACTTCGAACTTGATTAACTACTAGTTCAGAATCACCATACACTAGCAATTCTTTGACCTTGTGTGTGATAGAAAATTGTAATCCTAGGATTAAAGCTTCACACTTTACCAAATTATTAGTGTAAGGCAACTAAATTTCTTAAGAAGCATTAAATTCCATTCCAATAGGATCAATTAGAATAATTCCTACTCCAGATCTAGATTTACATCTAGCACCATCAAAATATAATTCATAGTCCAGATATAACATGAGTCTTTAGAGTCACATACCTAGGGAGTATCAAGAGTGTAAAGTCCTAAATTATTTATTGACCATGTTGACCCCTTCATTTATTGCATTATATTTAATGGTCATGTGTTTCATTTTTAGCTTCCTTTCAATTTGAATTTGATTGGGAACTCCCTTTCATGAAAGCCACATATGAGAAAAGTCAGTGGACATGTATCCATTTAAATACTTGGTCCAATACTTGCTTAGTAGAATCCCATAAGCATATGGAATGTCCACAACTTGAATTTCTATAAATTTTTGTATCCTTTACTTAGAGGCAAGCTGCATATAAGCATTCAATAGTTCACCAATGACTTTAAATATTGATTTATCTAATTGAGTAACTTTTCTATCAAACTTAATTGGAGTTAAACCAAGATTTTTACAAATACATTTTGGCATGATATTTGTAGAGGCACCTAAATCTAACAAATAATTAATCAAGTTTTTACCAAAAACTCTAATAGTTATTAAATAGAGGTGGAACTTTTTATCATATATCACTACATTGGCATTTTTAACCTTTGGTGACTTACTAGGCTTTTTATTCAAAGATTCAAGCAACAAGTATCTTTGTTCAATAATTTTAATAAACTCATGTAAAATGATATTAGATTTAATATTTTTCACATCCTCAA
This sequence comes from Torreya grandis, assembly GCA_037957365.1. Taxonomy (NCBI): domain Eukaryota; kingdom Viridiplantae; phylum Streptophyta; class Pinopsida; order Cupressales; family Taxaceae; genus Torreya; species Torreya grandis. The sequence continues at coordinate 2,668,402 of JARHVA010000936.1, read as the reverse complement.
CTATATTGTATCCACTCCTAGTGGAAGAACTAGATGTACAAACATTATAACTAAAATTAATTCCCTTTGGAGGTTTTGGATTGTTGTCTATTGTAAGATGAAGAGAGTCAAAGTTATTTGATGGATTGGAACTAGTCAATGGTCTCTTATACTCTTTGTTTATCAAGAGATAAGTATTATTTAGATATAATTGACAAGCATAAATCTCTTTAAGAGTATCCCCAAGATCATTCTCATCTTGGAATGGAAAATTAAATATCTCTACCATCAGATTTGTGTCAACAAAATTAAATGACTTTGAAGAACCAGATGCACATATAATATTATATTTGTTAGGTCTATCTTCAAATGTATCTAATTCATCCTAAAATAGTTCAAAATCATTACAAAGCTCAAGATAATCTAATTCACCATGCTTTGAAGTGTTATGAACTCTATAATATTTAGTTAAAGCTACATCACATATGTTTATTTCAAAATTGTTTTTATTGGAGGATGACACATTATTGTTTTTTTATTGTTGTGAAACATGTTTGTAGGCCTGTTGAACCTCTGATAAAAATAATTCCTATTGGAATTTACCCTATCATTACCCACTTGTATTTAAAACTAAATAAAATCAATGCTTAGTTTTTGAACCATTTTGAGTATGGAATCATTCTCATTATTTGGTTCCTCTGAATTGTGATCTTGAGTAGTGATATTAGATATTGGCACCATAGTTTTTTGATATTGTGGATGAGCTCCACTTGCAATTTTATTTAATGATCCTAGTTTTTTTTTACCAATATGAGCATGAATTAAGGGTAATTATTTTAAAACAGGTGTTTGATTCAAAGTAGACATATTTTGATTAGCATTTGGAATGCCATTCAATGTAGGTAAATTAGGATTGACATTGGGAATAACATAAGATAATTGATCCTAGGGTTACATTTGATCACTTATTTTCACAGCTTCAACATAGGGTAATGCCAATGTATTTATGACTCTAGTAAATATTTTTAGGAACACATAAGTCATAGAATTCAAAGCATCCTTATAAATCTCTAAACCTAGAGCTTTATCAGGTCTATATGGATCTATGGTTATGATAAACATCTTATAGAATATATAATTAAAATATATAATGGTTTAACTAGAATCTCTTTTCACAGTAGTGAATTGTTGATAAATGATACAAGGACTAATGATTCTTCCAAATTGATCAATGAAAATACTATTAAAATCATTCCACATTGTAATTTAATTCTTAAGAAGGTTGATAAACCAATCATATGATGCATATTTGAAATTAAAATGAAATAATCTACATGCAACATCTTCATGAACAACATTTAAAAGTCTTGATGCAACTTTAAAGGACTTTATATGTTCTTCAGCACTAATCACACTATTAGGATTGAAATAAGGGAAATATTTCTCAGTATTTATAGGTAAGTCATGTACCTAACTAGGCACATTGATGAAAGATCCACCTAACCATGTGATACCTTGATAATGGTTTAACATAGGAGCACCACGAATAAATGAAGTAGGTTGAGATTTAGAAAACTTATGATTAGCTTTATCTGCTCTTACTCTCTTATGAATCTTCAAAGAAAGAAGAGGTAATCTTGTCTCTAAATGTGACCTAGTCCTGATTCGTGGTAGTTCCATCCTTTAAACTTTGAATCATGTTCAAAATAGGATGTATAAACCTTACCTTTATAAAGAATAATGATCAAATTTGCATGTTAACCAAATTTTGCAAAAAATTATATAAATATCTTTAAATAATATTGATATTTAACTTAATTAATTTAAATATCCCTAAAAATTTTCAAATATGAGTGATGTTTGTACTTCTAAGTTCAAATAAACCTAAATTTTTAAACAATAAATCAGTATTTGAAAAAAAAAATTATCACTAACCTCAAACATGACAAATTTACAAATCTTAAACTACCTTTGCAATAATTTGTCATAGATCTTCAAAAAATAGCTATCTTTAGCTAAACAAGCCTAAAGACTAGTTTGAAACAATGAATATGAATGATCCTTACATAATTAATCTAATAAAAACACAAATATACAAAGAATATATTGATCTTCGAACAAAATTCACCAAAATTAGCAAAGATACTTCAAATTCATGAAGATTTAGCTAAAGGCCCTCCTTCTAGCACTAATGAAATGAATCTTATTGATGTTTGAATGTGTATCATAGGGTTTTATAGAGTGTTTTTTAAACACTTATCATTTTTGAATTCAAATAATCCATTACATGAGTAGCTAGTTGTGATCTTCTTGAGATCTTTGGTGGAATAGAGGTAAAGCATTAACTATTTCACAAAATGATAATATAATTAGTTGTTGGGAGTAACCATGGTCTAAAAGCTTGTTTGTGAATATGAAAGTAATTTGAACTAAATATAGTTAATTATGATAAAAACCTAAATTCTAAAGTCTAAACTAACATGTATGTTTACAAATGAAAGCTAAACTACAATAACTTGATTAAAATAAAGAGAAAATGGGAAGGGTATGGTAGAGAGAAGGTGGATATTACTAATCTTTAGTCCAGACATTATGAAAAAGTTTAAATTTTATCTTAACATGCACTCAAACCAATATATGACATGAAATAGCCAACAACATAAATCCTATCATATACTAGGCAAATGTCTAAGGATATTTGAAACACTGCAAATAGAAAACTAGATTCAATATTAATTTTTACTTTCAGAAGAAAATTGCATTAACATATTTGTAAGAAAAGCAAAGGAAAATGAAATGAATCTAATATATTTCATTTAATCTAGAATAAGCATAAATTGATAACTTTGCATTTAAATATGCATATCTAGAATCTATAAAATCCATTCAAATCTTAATATCCAACTAGGTAATTGAGAAAGAAATCATTATAGTAGTCACATAAAAAAATACTAGATAATCTTTATAGAATTACTTTCTTATATTTGTTGCTCCAAGTTTACAAATAGTTCTTTCTCAAAAAATCCCTCTTTTTAACAAATGACAATATCCATTTTATAGAATACTAAGGAGGTACATAAATCAGTCATATCAAATGATAGCTGGACAAGTGTCCAAGACATCTATTCTTCTACAATATTTTAGAGCTAGTGACACTTTCTAAGTAGACTAACCTATAATCAATGTGCTCTAAAATATGCACATACTTTTACAAAATGATATTCTTTAAAAATATAATTTACATGATTTGTTTCAAAATAATATGCTAAAGTCAATAGATTTGACTTTGAGAAGAAATTATTGTTTTAGTCTTTTATCTTTTAGCCGAGATGTTCATTGCCTTTCTATATTGCTCATTAATTAGCTAAAGGTTGATGATGGGATCCATGAAAAGATCTTCTTGATCAGTCAAGATTTTTAAGTCCTTGTCATCCTTGTCCAAAGTTTCCTTGATGTTTCTAACATCTCCAAGTTTCTCTTCTATAGATATGACCATGTCGAAGATCCTTTTATTGTCTACCCCTATTTTAACTTTACTTTGAATCTTAATCTCCTACATGAACTGAGTGGCTCTATGTTTGAAATCCTCATCTTTTATGAATCCAATAGAACTAAGAATAGTTGGGTCTTTGATCAGGCCACCAAATATATGAATTATAATGTTCTCCAACTATTTGAAGTCCTTTGAAAGATCTTTCAAGCTTTTGGACCATTTATTTAGACCTTTGATCTTTTTCATCAATATAGACATATCCATGTTCACATGGGTTAGGATAACTATCTTAAACTCAATAATTTGGTCCTCTATCAATATATTGATCAACTCCTTCACCTTATTGTATGAAATCTACCATAGGTTTACTTGGTTCACATCCAAATTAACCTATTCTCCCACCATATACTGCTTGGACCTTATATATTTCAATGAGATAAACATGTCATACATGGTTGCTTCAAACTCATTGATCATATCTCCTAGAATAAATAGAATAGATTATTCCTCTGATTTCATATTTTGTTGCTTTAGCCCTTTGATAGAAGCTTACAACTATTTTGATTATGCTTCGGCCAACTCTAAGACATCTTATTCAAAGATTGGGTGCTCACCAAATCTCTATACCTACTTCTAAGTTAAATTAGTCAAGGGTTCCACACTTTGATATGTAATTTCTTCACCATGTTGCATTACCTTTTTCTCAATCACACTTTGTAATCTAGTAGTACTTCGATCAAACTTGACCCCAACTAAAGATTGGGTCGCATGTGGAACTAAGATTTATACTTGTGATTGGGTTGGCTAACTTGGAGTAGCTATTCTCCTTCCCTCTTCCTCTTGTAAATAAATGATTCATGGTTTTAGTTCTTTCTATAGAGGGATGTCACTAGCCCTTACTATAACTCATGGTTGGTATGTGGGTAAATTTTCTAACCTTGGTTCATAAATGAACCACTCAAGGATAGGTGGCCCATATATAATGTTCTCCTCATTAAAAAAATTGACTTAATTCAAAGGAGGAGTGGTAGATACCATTGTTTTCTTTACCTTTATAAAAATGGTAGTGTCTAATTTTATTTTAGGAGGCTCAATAAACATTAATTACAATGGCTTTCCTTTATCTTTTTTGAGTTATTCAACCTTTTATTCTACCTCTAAATTTGAATCATACATCATGGATAACATTTTTAAATCATCTTCCATAATTTCATTAGGATCAAGGGATATAATATGAACCTCCTCTAAAGTTAGATCATGCCCTATTATCTTAGACGATTCAGGGGTTGATGAACTTGAAGGTATTTCATTTATCCTTTTCTCCTCAAGCTTATGCTCTATTTTTGTCACTACTTATGTACTAACCAATGTGAGTCTAGAAGATTTACCACTAACCAAATGATACTACCTATGGACCAACTACCATATATCATCTACTTTTTTATTTATCTATAGTCTAAACTCTCATCTTAGGTTGTGTCACTTCAAACATCTAGTGACTTCAAAGTAAGTAGATACCTTGGTGTATATAGGGTCAAAGACACCAGAATCATGTTCATAGGATACATTCATAATACCTTTGCATTTAAAATGTTCTGTAACCCTTTCATAAGTGTCTCATTACCTAAGTTAATCTGTTTATAGATTATAATATGACATATGATTTGATGTAGCCTCAATATGATCCCACTATTTGAAGGTTATCTTACCAATTATCATAGGGAAGTTGTGAAGAAGTTCCTTTCTTTTGGTTTAAAAAAGGTTATCTAAACCATGGAATAATTGGTAGGCCACCTATTGATCTACTAGATTATCAAGAACATAGATTGGTAGCTTGAGAGGAGTTTATTCAATTCCCTCAATCCTTGTGATAGTATAATCTAGGTATAACCATATGTCTCCCATAGCTTCAATATATTTGTTGATCAATGGGATAACTCTCATCATTAGAATTTTGGTTATAGATTCACTTAATTCTAGGTAGACATAGTCACATATGAATTAAATGTGGTATCTATACTTGTAGATTTTCAACTTGGAATAATATTGGGAAACTATCAGAGCTCTATTGGGATACCATTCTTTTTTATTAGGTATCTTTATGGTTGTACATAGGGCATATTTGAGGTAAGACATCATGTAAATCTGAGTCTTTTTCTTATTCTTGATTGCATAAATTTTCCTTGTCAAGGAGATACTAATGATCTCACCTAATGGGGGAACTATCACTTTTTCAATAATGAAATAGACTATGGGTACCCACATTGGGTCCACAAATGTTTTAGTTTCACACCCATATAACTTATTTAACATTATCATCACCATCCTAATTCTAGGCCTAAATTGACATATTACGATGTTCTTAGTATGGTCTATAATAACCTAGTTACCAAATTATAACCACATAGTTAGGGTGTCCATTATGTTGTGTTGCTTGTCCCATGTATTAATAGAGGTTAGGCCAATTTGAGTATATGCATCTTGTAATAAGATTCAAATTAAATTATGGATATATAAGCAACCTTTATCTAATAATGTTCATTGATTATCATACCTTTGGCTATCTTATCTATTTTTAAAATGGGATAAATAGAATCAATACAATAAATTACCTTTAGTTTTGCACCTGTATAGTGAATTTTAGTCATCTAGATGACTACAATGTCTTCATATAATATTTTTGCCAAGAGGATATTTTTTTATTCTCTAGTAATAGCTAGCTAGTTCTCAATTATCTAAAAACATTTGGAGTATTTGTTGTCTCCTATGTTCAAATTAGAAACTACAAATATCATGTCCTTAAACACTTGACCTTTTGCTTCTATTGTCAAATATAACTTAAATTCTTGTTTTGAAACATGCTTATGAGATGTCATTGCTATAATTCCATTTTAATTATCTAATTTTAGACAATAATATAGATTTCTCAACTTAATTATAGTAAATCTAGACACATTTAGTGAAATCCATACATTATAAGGTTTTTTAGAGGTTTACAGAGATCTTCAATGGTAGAAATCTAGTTTGAATGTGAGCTTTAGTGACTTATATTGCATTTGTATTTCAAATTTATACCTTCCACATGATTAGGTCCATAATATCTCCATTTTGATGTGTTATACTTATGTGGTATTACCATGTCACACTATTCATTTATTTAAAATATGACTATTTATTTCTTTTAGATATGTGTCAATACCTTGTTAAATATTGAAACTTGATAAATTCATACCATTGATATCTTTAAAATTCTTCCTAGACATGACTCTATCACAAGCCATTGATCTCAAATATAATCTCTCAAAAATGTGCCACTTGGTAGCTTTGTGAGCTCTTTATGTACTTTAGCAAATATTCTCCATTGCTTAACATGTAATCTCCATGTGGTAGTTTCTCACGTAATCAGGATCCTTAACTTCTTGAATTGATTTACACCATTGATTTTGATCTAGAAGTTTAACAACAATTTATTGATTTCCATTTAATTTATCATGGTTATGACATGTGTCACTATCATGTTCAGTTTGGGCCCTTTTAAAATTACACCTCCATTTGCACCATTGATCTATTAGAAATATGATCAAATGTTGATCATTGATTGCTTTTTTATACATAAGCTCAAATGTAGACCATTGATATTCTTGATCACCTACCAAGATTATGACACTTATCCTTCTCAAATCCCTTTAGAGGGTCTTTGACAATGTGATTCCATGTTTATTGTTGGATCTCCATTATACTATTAACACAACATTGATCAATTCTTTTGACTTATTGACTCTGGTTTGGCATACAGATCATTGATATTTACTTTAAGCTCCTATGATCTTGCCACTTTCTATATTCACATTTAATTATCTCTTATTAACAATAAAATAAACCAAATAATGGTTTAGGAGTATAAATAAATTTAGTATAAATTTTAGACTAAGGTTTTAGTCATGTTAATAAACATTATTATAACTTAGGATAAAATTTAAACTAGGTTTAAAATATAACAAAGTGTTCTCATGTAAATTTGAGTCCATTTCAAAAGGACTTAATCTAAAACATTTAGACCAAGGTCTTTAACACTTTTGTAAACATGGATCTAATTAATTAAATAAAGACCAATGGTTAATATAAAAGGATTGAATGATATCATATTATTTAACCAACTAAGGGTTAATTTGTCATTAAAGTACAAAACCATAAACATTTTTTATTCAAATGGGACTCCATTAAACCTACAACTTAGAAACACAATAATCAAACATTGGAAATATTAGATAAAGTCAAATGAATCAAACATGCTAATGTAAACTAGTTCAACACATGATATTCAATAATCTTCACTGATCAAGTTGAATGTTCAATTTACAACACAATTTGAAAAAAATTGGGTAAGGCTCCTCATATTTCAAAAATGTGGGTATGTTGACCTCAACAAGTACCACTTGAGTTAACCTATCCCTAGGATCACCATAGACCTATCATTGAGCATTAAAATTGTTTTTATATTTATTTAGCAAACAAAAATCACCTATAAAAAGTCAAAACATAGTCCCAAAACTATCATCTTAGAACCCAATCTAAATTTATTAGTAGTTTTCAAATAGGACATTAGCACCACATTTGGGACAATATAGACACATGGTTCTAGTGTCCCCAACTAGGTGCTAATGTCCCCCAATTAAGTGTTATTATTCTTAACCTTAGTTCTTCTTAATGAATACTTTTTCAAATGTGTGCCCCTCCAAAGGTTGGCCTATACATACTTTGTTATCCAAAAAATCAATATCACCCTATAAATACAAGTGTAATTCACCTATATTCAATGGATGGTAAATAGATGCAAAGCACATTCAAACCAAAGACAAGTTGAATAGAATTAAGGTATTTGATCCCTATTCTACCCTACTTCTACATACTACCATCTGTATCAACCCCAGTCCTAGTTTTCAAAGATTTAAAATATCAAGCACATTAAATAAATCCATGTCCACTCACATTCTAGTTTTCACTTGAACTTGCATCAAGTACTAGGTGGGAGAAATACATCAAGCTTGATCCCTCTTCAAAGTAATGGTATATATGTAAATATATACATAGTTGGGTATTGAGGATGTCTATTCCATCTTATTAACACAAAATTATTGATCATTACATAATTACAATTAGGACTAGGGTTTACACATTAAATCAAGTGTTATAGGCACAACATAGATCTCCAAGTTTCATTCACATAGGAACAAGACATACAAACACAAGAACACGTGCTCCTAGAAAATAGGAATAACTTTAAAAATGTGACATTAGCACCATAGTGAAGACAATCCACATAAATTACACTACTATCCATATTAGGTGCTATTATCTAGTGAGAAAATGAACACCATAATCCTATTCATGACATTTTGTTAATAAAATAATTACATAATTTCTAAAACATTTCTTAATCTAACATCATAGAAGCACTCCCTACCATCCACAAGCCAATGACAGTATTGAAATATTAAATAAATTATTGGATAAAGTCCAAACAAAATTATGTAAAACCAAGATACGGGATTGGGATACAAATCTATCAATAGTCCTATGGGCTTTCCATACCACTTATAAATGCTAACTAAATATTATCCCTTTTAATCTATGGATTAGAATCCATGATGCCAATGTAATACATACTACCAATTTTATGTCTTGAAATCACGTTAAAAATGAATGAGAAGGATTATATTCGATAAAGGTTGATGGAGTTATGAAAAATAGATGAAAAAACGTTTTTAGCAACACATAACCGAAAACAGTAAAAAAAAGGTTCCAAAAAATTTGGGATGATAGGCACATAACTATAAAATAATTTCAAGTTGGAGATAAGGTGTTAATCTATGATAGTAAATATAAAAATCTAGGAAAGTTGAAAATGATATGGCTTGGCCACTATATAGAGGAAAGTACAATGAACTCAGGAAAAATAAAGATACAAACATTAGAAGGGAACCTGAGGCAAGGATTTGTCAGCAATGATATATTGAAACTCTACATTGAATATAAATCTATGGTACTAGATGATAGGAGAATCAAGGAACAAAATTATTAGGTGACACTATTCTTCTAGCCAGGTGAATTTCTAGTAGAAACTATTGTGGTACCCTAAACTACATGCTTAAGCTTCTAGTTGTAGATCATGTCACCTCACTACCTAGCACATAGATGTCTTGGCAAATGGTTCGCTGATGTCACCATAAGATACTAATAGGACACTTGTAATATAAAATATATAGGAATAAAAATAAGGTGAAGTAAAATAATAAGATTACATTGACTAAAATATACATCACAGTAAGAAAAAATGAAAATACTGAGGAAAATAATGGAATTTTATTATGTATAAAGAAAAACCTAAAATTGGGGAGTCATGTATTTATTGTTGATAATAATTCATGGTGGTAAGAAATAACCTCATTGCATATTCAAAAAATCAACATACTTATTTGCATATAAAAAATATGAACACTAGAGAAAAAGGTATCAACTATGGGTAGATCTAATGGATAGGAAAGAAAAGGGACAAGAAAATTATGAACCTACAATGTTAGATTTCACACAATAGTAATAGGTTAGGCACATTTATGAACTAATTTGGTATTAATTTCTTATACAGATTGATAAAATGATAAATGAATAAATATGGGGTTAAGATGAATATTGGCATATAATATCAACATAACATAGGGAATAAACACTATATAGACTAAGAAGAGTCATCATAGTTTAATATTAGCTACCATAGAATAATATGTACTATAAAAAAAGAGGCACAAAGATAAATGTATGAGAAAAATAAAACTCTAATGGAGATGTGAGATACAACACAATGGTAATATAAAATCCTCATAAAAGATCAAAATAGTCATTATGATCCTTCGTATGGTAAAAAAAGGATTAGTAAGGAAAAGTGTCTCAGGGACAAAAATAATGTCAAAAGGAGAAATAAGGGAATCAAAATATTAATCAATAGTATGAAATAAGACATAGCGGTAAGACAATAGGATAGTATAGGATCAAGGAAAATTGAATTAGTCTTTGTAGTTCCATAAATCAAGATATAAAAAAGTACACATTTGTAAAATAAATAAAACACTAGCGGTAACACAACTAGGTATAAGAAGACTAAAAACACTACATATATCCTCTATGAACATAAACTTGAGTGAACTAGAGCATGATAATTTATAAATAAAAATAAATATAACTATGCTAAGAACTAGGAAATGTGATATAACTATCAAAATCAGTGAATAAAGGGACATAAATGAAATAAATGCATGATGAAACTATTACTTCATGACAAAACAAGTCAAATAGATGGTATGAATGTAAATACTAATTATTATTTAATGCCTTAAAATGGCTCAACATGATTAATAGATGGATCAATATGAATATAAATCAAAGGTTTGGGTAATCACATAAATTAAAAAAATCATTTGATCACCCAAACTTTGAAAAAAATTTAGCTCAAATTTTATACCTAGTTGGCTCCTAATTTTCTCATTATAGATAATCAAAATTCCTTAAGTTATCATAGTTGATCAAATTAAGTATCCTAAGTAAAGTAAAAATTTAATCAATTTGGAGAGACCAAACCTAGCAAGTGCATTTTCGAAGGTCCCTAATTTAGTCACATGAAAAATACATATACAAATACATGAAGGTACACTTCGCATAAATAGATCATATGCAATTAGAACTAGACATAATTACTATGATGTAGGTGAATCCTCAAAATCAATAGTTAGAGTATAAACTAAAATATAGAATTATTCCATTATATAAATTGGATGCCTAGTGTTAATTTCAATATTTTGGGATGATTTCAAGAATAATAAAGGTGCTATTAATTAGGACATATTAGGATATATTATATCTAGACCAACAATACCACATCATCCCTGAGGTGATTCAAATAGTTACTAGTATCCTACATGAAGTGAATTATACCCATAAGTATGATACAAAGACAAAAGTTAGCATTATCTCCTTGGCCTCGATGATGGGGATGAAATTAAATAATAGGGATCTATCTATTTAGAGAATGAAGGATGTAAGAATCATATTTGCAATTAAATATATCACTTAGAAGGTCTATTACACTAGCCTATAATAATATACAACAATAAGTGTGAAAATTTCATATGATATGATCTCCACTAGCATGTGATATGACTTGGAAACCCCACTATATGACAAATTCATCAAGAACGTAGGAAAGATAAAGAAATGTAAAACCATTCGAGACTTTTGATACAGTTCTTTCCAATTAGTATTTACAATGTAATTTACCTATACTATTATGGGTCATGAGGAGAAGCTAAATTTGAATTCATACACACCCATCAGGGCTAAAATCCTTGAGGAAATGAAATTTATCCATTTATTTAGATAAAAATAATAATTTTTACACTGGAAAAGGGAAATCAAGAGTATGGTGTAAGGGAGGTATAGGATGTCAAGGGATATTATCAATAAGTATTTTATAAAGGTGAATTTTATATTAGATATGAATATAAACAACCTATTCATTAAACCATTATTATTAAATTCATGCCTCTCACACCTCTTACCTATTAGGTTACATATGAAAAAGTTGAGAAAGTGATTATTGGGGCTAGGAACCTCCCACTGGACCCAAGGACACAACAATTGTTTAGTGAGAAATGGGTGTTAGTTTCTAATAAAGAATAAGAAGAAGATGAGGAAGATAAGGGTACTGAATATCTAATACCATTAGGAGGTATAGGGTTATTTGAGAACTACGATGTTATTTTTTTTCACTTATATTTTCACCCTTTGATGAGATTTAAAACTCTTCTCATCCAAGTGGGCACAATGGAATCACTTCTAGGCTTGTGGATAGCCTAAATAATGAGGTGAATCTCTAGATAAGTCTAGCTCCCTTGATGTACCACTTTGGATTACAACTACTAATAAAATTGGGGGGTCGAAAGGGAGAAGGATAAATAAAATCAAAATAATATAAATGAGGTGAAACACAAAATAACATGATGACATCTAACCATATGCTTATTATACTTGAAATCAAAGGACAAACTAAAAATATACTTCTCTAATCTTCATCTTCTCACATCAATGCTACATTGTGAGGTAATGGATGAATGTCCAAAGTTATGAAAAATAGAAAAGAGGCCTATGAGGGAGATAATGAATATAATAACTCACCTAAACCATTAACATCTCCTGGAATACATCACATGCCTTGTAAGAAGAGGTTATAAGTAGGTGAAAGAATGGAATAACATGCTAAGGAATCCATAGTTTTTACTGAGCAAGATTTATCATCAAATTGAACACACTAATAATATTCATATAGGAGGTAAAAATAATAATAATTATTATTTATCAAAAGGTATACATTTGAGCATGACTTCACCATACTTAGGTGGAACATCCAATACAATACCAAAATGGTTAGTTCTTCTAGAACTTGAGAGGGAGAGAAGAAAAGTGAAGTCCAAGGGTCATAAGGGAACTTGTAAAGATGATATAATTAGTTAATTATGAATTATAATAGGATAAATGATGAACCATGCATATTATAGAATCACAAGTGTCAATTCAAGGCATAAACTTCATAAAAAGTGGCAAGAAATTTCTCATTCTTGCTTAAAAAACCACCTTCATGATTTCGGCCTATTTTAACATACAATAATTGATTAGAATAATTTAAAATTGTTTTAAAGGAAGGGTATGATATTATACATGACTCTATATGAATTGGTTGCATGCCTGGTCCTATAGAAACCTTTGAAAGTGAACCATCATCATCTATTATATATAAAACTCATCTTTCTTTCACCCTTCACACTTGGCCTCAAATTTAGATTTTGTTTTCCATGAAAATACATGGGAGGGATTTAATTAAAGGTTTAAATTCCCTCCATGGATTTTGAATAATTAGGGACACTTTAAAATCAGTTTTCCTTAGAGTTTTCACACTTCTCACTAGCCTATCCAATAGGCCAATTTTGACTAGCTGAGTTGAAGCACCTAGTCTGGACACTTAGGAGATGTTATAAGGAATAATAGTGATATTTGGAGTTATTTTAAGTCCTAATATTTCCATCCATATTATTTTCATATCCTGAAACCTCTTATAACCTACAAAACACATAAAATAGTTAGAAAAAAATTATTTATGCCCCCATCTGTATACGTCTATACAATAAAAAAGCATGGGGAGTAGCATTACTAAGTCATTAAAAACATAAAATGATTTTTTTGGGAAAAATATTCCATTTGGATATTTATCCAACTCTATTTCCTCTATCAAGTCACTATTAAGGGTTTACAAGGGTTTTAGAGCAGTTTTGACCCTTAAGCTTTTGTTCATGAAAATTGGACATCTAAGTTGCCAACCAATTTCACTAGTTTTATGTTAAAAGACCTAAATAAATTCCCCAAAGTCCTTTGTCTCTTATATATATCCTTTAATAATATATATGACCATTTGAATGTGACCTATTCAAGCTTGATTCCTCTATTTGCACAAGCTTAAGATGAGTTTTGAGCTAAAACATGATTATTTGTAACCTCTCTACTCTTTGAAATATTTAACACATCTATATTATACCAAAAAACATGTTTCAACATGTTACCAATATTATCTCATGCGTTAAGTGTGAAAGACCCTCAATTTGGACATAGCCCTAATCCTTACCTAGTAGGTTTGTTTCAAGGCTTAAGCCTAGAATGACATTTTTGATTTATTCCATACATTCAAATAACTCACAAAAATTTATTCTAACCCAAAAAACATATCCAAATGAGTTATAAATCTCTTCCAAGGTTTCAAGTGAGAGTGACCCTCCATTTGGCCTCTAGGCTTTAATGTGCCTAGTAGGCTTGATTGCAACCCTAGCATGTTAGACCTCCCTGTTTGTCTCTATACTCCTATGAAGTATTTTAAACTATGTATTAGGTACATTATAGATTCACAAACCAAAATTGAAATAAAAATTCATTGGGAGTATCTTTAATAAGTCCTTCACAATATCCTATCCTTGTTTTATTCAAATTATGCCATTTGGATAGCTATCCAACTCCATTTCCTCCATTAAGTCACTATCAATGGTTTACAAGGGTTTTAGAGCAATTATGACCCTTAAGATTTATTCATGAAATTTGGACATATAGGTTTCCAACCAATTTTACTAGTTTTATGTTTAAATACCTCACTAACTTACCCAAATTCCTTTGGCTCTCATGCAGATCCTTTAGGAAGATATAAGCATTTGAATGTGACCTATTCGATCTTGATTCCTCTATTTTTACAAGCCTGCGATGAGTTGTGAAATAAAAAAGGATTATTTTCAAGATCTCTACTCTCTGAAATATTTAACACCTTTTTATTATCCCCAAAAACATGTTTCAACATGTTACTAAGTTCATCTCATGCACTAAGTGTGAAAGACCCTCAATTTAGACATAGGCCTAATCCTTGCCTAGTAGGTCTATTTCAAGGCTTAAGCCTAGAATGACATTTTTTATGTATTACATGAATTAAAATAGCTCACACATATGTATTATCACCCAAAAAACATATCCAAATGAGTTATAAAGCTCTGTCAAGGTTGCAAGTGAGAGTGGCCCTCCATTTGGCCTCTAAGCTTTAATGTGCTTAGTAGGCTTGACTGCAACCCTAGCATGTTAGACCTCATTTTTTGTATTTTTACTATTTTTAGGTGTTTTAATATATGTATTAGGTGTTTTTTATCTTAAAAACCCATTTTTTAAGGTCCCTTCATCTTCCAACTCAACTAGCCATCTCAATCTTCCAAAATTGTAGGTTGTAAGCACAAAGTGAGTGCCCTCTATCTAAGACAAAATCAAGGGAAATCCCATATTTAATTAGATTAATGTGAATATTTTATGTGGATATAAAATTTATTGAGACCCTTTTTACCAAAATTGAGTTCATGATTAGGTCAAAATACCCCTCAATTCTTTCAAAGCTTAAAACAAACTTATGTGAGGAGATTGTCAGTAGGGTTTCTCTTTATGGACTATGTTTTGGTCTATAATGACCTTTAATATGATTTATTTTAATTATAAATAGATTATAGAGACACTTATGTCCATTAATATTATTTACTAGTCCCATTCATCACTTTAACTCTCTATATACCCCTTGTTATCCTTGCATTCTCAAGACTGCATCATCTTATTTTAGATTGTGTTCTGTTATGACAGTAACTCCTATAGGTTTAGGTGTATGATTGGACTTTAGAAAAATATTCCAATACTCTTATTATTCTCTTAGAGTCAATTTATATTTTATATATCTATATGTTTCATTTTTGGGCTATTCATACACCACTATTCTACTCATTGTCTTATAAAGTCAAATGCAGTTAATTGTATGTGTATCATAGGCTTTTGAGAGGTTTGTGTAAGTTGATTTACATTATTTATATATTATGAGGTTATCTTGATAAAAATTAAAGTGTTTAAAAATTCTATTCATCATCCTAACTTCTCTTATCCCTCTCCATGCACTTTAGCTCACAAACTGAAACTCTTCCTTCAAGATTGATACACCTACTTTGGACTGAGCCTGTAGGTATAAATTACATCATGAGACATTTTGTTAGATGTGTGAAGTATTTCCATGAATTTTTGTTGGTTTAAAAATTATTTATTTAACTATCCTTCCTCTTGGATAACCACAAACACCATCTTTGCATCAACTTTGGGTGACTCCGTAGACTGAGATGTTCTACCCTAAAATCCTATCTGTAGGTGAATTAGCCCCAACTGAGCTTATTCATGATGTGTGTGGACATTACCTAAATAATTTGAGGTCATAATATACATAATTTATCTATTATTAACTTTTTATAGTCTTATATCACCAAAAGGGAATCAAATTAAGGTCACTATTTGACCCTTCTATAGGTGGATATGTAGGAACATGTGTACAAACTGGGGATGTACTTGGTTAACCAAAACACCAAATATCATTAATTTTGATGGAATTTATACCTCCAACATTCATGTCAAATATTGAAACTGTTGACCAATTTTTGCCCCTCGGGAAAAATCTCGGTCACCTTCTACACTTGCTATGAAAGGCCAATCATTTTGGGTTGCAAGGTTCGTCTTCAGGGTCCAACAGCTTCGTTTCAAAGCATTGGCTCATCAGCCTCATTCATTGTCATTCACGGTAGAACGAGGCAGAGTCTTCAAATGTTCACAAGAGAAGAAGGGAAAAAATTGGGGTGTTTAACACTAAGGCAAAAAAGAAGAGCAGACAAAATGCAGAGGGTAGCAAAATCACCACCCACAACACTGGCGGGTAAAAAGAGACCGCTTACACACATGTAGAGGGTGGAAAAATCACTGCATGAAGCAACCAATGGAGAAAAAGAGGCCATTGACATCGGCCGACATCGGCAAAAGTCCCACATGCAGCGGGTGGAAAATTCACCACCCACAACAATAGGCAGCAAAAAACACCTGCAGAGCATAGGAAAAAGCCCACCCAGCTGCCAGAAGAGAAGACCAGCATGCAAAATGAGGCAATAAGCATGGTCTTGGCAGACTTATGACATCATCTATAGTGTTTTTTCACTCTTTCCAATGAGACTCCTCTTGACTCTTTCCCTATAAATGGGCAGACTTGTTCATTTATCAGGATCTTCTCACACTTTTGTAAAGAGCACTGCTCTCCAAATTTTCCACTTAAATCAATAAAAGATAGTTTTTACCTCTATTTGGATGGATTGTGCAGAGTATGCCTTGAATGTTAATCTGTGTCTAGTCATTGTCTCTTGATGCTCTCACAAGTTCAACACCAGCAAACTTGTGATCTACAAAGTGCCACTATCTGCTACTCCCAGGAGTAGAGTTATGTTTTGGAGGTATAGAATAGGTGAGGTTACTTACAGTGTGTATTTCTCAATGTCTTGGTGAGTCCCTATTTCCTGTGCTTTCCATAAGAACCTCCCTGTCATCCCAAAGACCTAGTCTTTTCTACCAAATCTGAGTGTATGTATGTTTTGCTTGGTCCTGAGTGTGGATGTGGGAAGGTCACTTTCATTTTTGGTGTATCACCTCTTTTAGAGTAGGTTGTTGGTTTTCATGTTTTTTCTTCTCCTTTTTCATCCCCCCTAGTATATCTATATATCTATATTTTTGCACTGCCTGAAACAAACAAGATACATCAGAGGGAACTAGCCCATATCTAAAGACTCTCCTCTCCTACTTCGCCATCCCACAGGTGAGAGAGGGGTTTCCATGTTGTGGGGAGAGGGCAAGAATCCATTTTCTTGCCAACTAGGTGCACTTTTTAGCATCAACAATTTTGGCATGCTCAGTGGGACTCCAAGTTTTTAATCAGAAAAGTTGTAGGGTTACTCGTTGATCCTATTACAATAGAGGAACCACCAATACAGCACCGTGCACGTCAACAGTTTTGGCACGCCCAGTGGGACTCCAAGTTTTTAATCAAAAAAGTTGTAGGGTTACTCACTGATCTTGTTACAGTAGAGGAACCACCAATACAACACCATGTACATCAACAGTTTTGGCACGCTCAGTGGGACTAGTTTTTTAATGCAGTAAGGTTGCAGGATTGATGCTGGTCTTGTTGTAGTAGATCAAATTTTTTCCTTCAGCATCTGGTGACTCTGAGTAAATCCACTGGTTAAGCAGCCTGGTGCCATCAAAAATCATCCATTTCTTTTATGTATAATTATTTTGCACCAAATCATGGATCTTGTTTTCCTTCATATGAACATAATTAGACTTCAGATATTCAGAGAATCCCCTCAAGTAGCTCTCTTAGTTGCCCTGCAACTATAAGGGAGGTGGTGTTAGAATTTGAGAAGCAGATAATGGAAATCGACAGGCTGGAAGAGTAGTACAAATATCAGCAGGAGCTGATGTATAAAGAGGAGTGCTTGTTTAGGCAAGCGCAGGCCGTACAATCCATGAAGGAAGAGGTGCCAAAATGGAGAAATCCATCTTTTCAAGGCAGCTAGCCTTGCATGCCCCCTCCTACCCTGAAGAAAACCCCCTCTTTTGCACCAAATCCTTTTTATCAAATTGCACTTACTCACTCCAACTCATCAAATACAACTGCTCCCAATCCCGTGCACCTGGCTTTCCAACACCAAATGGCATCAAAGCAACCTCCCATGGAGATCAATCTTTTCAACTCCTTAGATCAGGAATCTTCCATTGAGAAAAGTACCACTAGCCAGCACGTCCCTCCTCCAATGCATCAACAATGTTTTCCTCACATTCCCCAACCTCCCCAAGTCCTCCAACATAGTGTGTAAATTATGGATTGGAGGAAGGAATCCCAAGAACCAATTCAGAGCTTTGAAGAGGATCGTGCTAGCCACCTCCAAGAAAGACTCTTCTAGGAAAACCTAGATAGACAAATTAAAAACTTAGAGGCTAGGATGAAGCTACTCCTTGAAAGGGAGTTAATTTTTTCAGACCTTGCAGAAGAGCCTCAGGTCCTTGTGGAAAATGAAGTTACTGCCTGTTCATAGGAGCAGAATTCAAATTCAAAGATCCTGAATTGGGGGAAGATAGTGGAATCATGGGGCAATAAAGAGGAAGAAGAAGAAAAAGGTTTTTCTCAAAACCTTGAAGAAGCTGAGGCTGCGCCTACCTATGGTGATGCTAGCAGCCTCCAGGAAAAGCTTTTCCAGGAAGATCTGAGTAGGAGAATTATAGAGTTGGAGTCTAAAAAGAAATTCCTCAGCCAATGTGTGGTGGATGGTTCAGACCAAACAACACATTCCATGCCTGAACACACCCCACCTACACATTTCCAAGAGAGTTATCAGGTTGTGCCTGATATAGATGAAGTACTGATTAAGTGGAGAGAGGAGAATCATTCGATTCTAGCTCAAGGACTGTTCCCTCTTCCACCTACTTTCTCCACTTCACCCCTTCTTGAAGAAGAACTTGTTTTGTAAGAGGTAGGAGAGGAACAAAAGATCCAATCTTCAAGTCTTCAAGAGGCTATTATGAGTGACAACGAAGAAGAAATTGTCATTAATACTCCTTGTGAAGACCTTATCAGTAGTGGAGAAGATGCAGGCCTTGCATATATGTGGATGTTCAAGCAATTCGAGGAGGAACAAATGCATGGTAAGCTCTCTTCTCCTCTGTTTAATAAAATTCCTTGTTGTATTGATGAGGATGACTACATTGAAGAACCTGAGAAAGAGGAAGATCAGGGGAATATTTTTGAAAATCTAGAGAATCTGATCAACAAAGAGGAAAAGGAGAGGTCCGTCTCCTTGGAGGAATACCTTGAAGAATTGAACTTTAAATAGATAAGTGAAGTCTTGTGGGATGAGCAATCATTTTGTGAGCCCCTTTTAGACATTGCCACATTTTCCCTTCTTCAAGAATGCCAAGAGGAAGCAGAGGACGAGTCTGACAGAGTTTTCAGCAAAGCAGAGGGAAATAAATCAAACCATGATACATTGCAGAAGAATTGTGCAGATCAGAAGGCTTACGGTGATAAACCAACAGTAATTGATTTCTTGGTGAGGGGCACCAATTTTAGGGACCAGCATTTAAGAGGCCTCCAAGGTCAATCAGAATATGTATATATTCGAGGCATGTTCGATTTTGATCCCCTCAGTTTCCAGCCAACTCAGGTGACAGGTAGGAGGAGCAAATCACCAAATCTCATTTTCTTTCAGCTACTTGCCTGTCACGATAAGTCTCTTCACCAAGAAGGGGACTTAAGAAATTTTCCTTTTGATCCAGGAGGGATGCAAACATTCTTGGTTAACTGTATATAATAGTTTGCTTTCAGTTGTTTTCCCTATTTTCCCTAAGTGTAGTTGCACAGGTAGTTGTTTTTAGCCTTGTATGTTTCCCTTCATTTAGAGGTAAATTCTATGTATTTGATTTTGGGATTTTCAAAGCTATTGTGAACTCTCTTCAAAGTCACCATCCGACTCTGCACCCAATGGATATGTAAGGCAACTAGGTTCTAAGCATAGCAGGCACGCTTACCCTGTGAGTCGCCAATTTGTTGACCCAATTTTACCCCTCAGGCAAAATCTTGATCACCTTCTGCACTTGCTATGAAAGGCCAATCATTTCAAGTTGAAAGGTCCATCTTCAGGGTCTAACAGCTTCATTTCAAAGCATTGGCTCATTGGCCTCGTTCGTTGGCATTCACGGTAGCAAGAGGCAGAGTCTTCAAACATTCACAAGAGAAGAAGGGAAAAAACTGGGGTGTTTAACACTAAGGCAAAAAAGAAGAGCAGACAAAATGTAGAGGGTGGAAAAATCACTGCCCACAACATTGGCAGGTAAAAAGAGACCACCTACACACATGTAGAGGGTGGAAAAATTGCCACATGAAGCAGCCAGTGGAGAAAAAGAGGCCATTAACATCGGCCGACGTCGACAAAACTACCACGATTGGCAGATTACATCGGTTGACATCAGAAAAACTACCATGGTTAGCATCTTATCAGTCGACGTTGGTAGAAGTCCCACACGTAGTACACGCAGTGGGCGGCAAGTTCACCGCCCACAACAGCAGGCGGCAAAAAACACCTATAGATCACAAGAAAAAGCCCGCCCAGCCGCCAGAAGAGAAGACCAACATGCAAAATGAGGCAACAAGCATGGTCTTGGCAGACTTATGACATCAGCTACAGTGTTTTTTCACTCTTTCCAATGAGACTCCTCTTGACTCTTTCCCTATAAATGGGTAGACTTGTTCATTTATCAGGATCTTCTCACACTTTTGTAAAGAGCACTGCTCTCCAAATTTTCCACTTAAATCAATAAAAGATAGTTTTTACCTCTATTTAGATGGATTGTGTAGAGTATGCCCTGAATGTTAATCTGTGTCTAGTCATTGTCTCTTGATGCTCTCACAAGTTCAACACCAACAAACCTGTGATCTACAAAGTGCCACTATCTGCTGCTGCCAGGAGTAGAGTTCTATTTTGGAGGTATAGAATAGGTGAGGTCACTTACAGTGTGTATTTATCAGTGCCTCGGTGAGTCCCTATTTCCTGTGCTTTCCATAAGAACCTCCCTGTCATCTCAGAGACCTGGTCTTTTCTACCAAATCTGAGTGTATGTATGTTTTGCTTGGTCATGAGTGTGGATGTGGGAAGGTCACTTTCATTTTTGGTGTATCACCTCTTTTAGAGTATGCTATTGGTTTTCATTCTTTTTCTTCTCCCTTTTCATCTCCCCCATTATATCTATATATCTATATTTTTGCACTACCTGAAACAAACAAGATACATCAGAGGGAACTAGCCCATATCTAGAGACTCTCCTCTCCTTCTTTGTCGTCCCACAGGTGAGAGAGGAGTTTCCATGTTGCGGGGAGAGGGCATGAATCCATTTTCCTACCAACTGGGTGCACTTTCTAGCGTCAATAGAAACCATAAACACATATTAACAAGGTCTATTTTTCATCTTAGGTAGATAAGAGGCCTTCCTTGGACTCAGGCCTGTAGGTGAACATTACTTGTAAATAGTGGTTTGAGTTCCCTCTTTAGACCTTGAAATTACCATATTCCACTACTTATTTTACACTAAAACCTTAAAATGCCAATTATATATATGGAAAACTAAAAATAAACACATTTATAGGCTTAAAAAATTCTTCTAACCCTATTATATGAATCCATAGAAAGGCTCTAGGCCTCTATTCCATGTTTTTATGGATTTGATCCCTGAACACAGTCATGTCATGATTTGAAGAGATCTTAAAGGTATACCTAATAGTTTATAACTTTAGATGAGGTTTTTATAACCTTTTTAACACACTAGGATCTCAAGGGAAGACTCACTTCTTGTTTCAAAACCTCAATGATACCCCTTAACTTTCTATCAAAGCTGACTGTAAGTGAACATTTTAGTGTACACATGTAATGAAGGGGAAAATGTGTATTAAGCATTGAAATGGCCATAAAATGAGTTCTATGCTTATCCTAATACCTCAATAATCATATTAATTCTATCATTGATATTAAATAAGTACCTACACCTCCATTTTAACATGAACTCATTCATGAAAACACGTAAACATGTTCATCAATGGCTTCTAGATTATGAATATTTCATATGGATACTATACTCATGGAGATTGATTTAGAATATTATATTGGAACACTAAGGGGAGAAATAAAATATTTTAAACATGTGATATTTATTATCAAAATCTCTTAAAACCATGAACAAGCATGAATCTCTTGAAAATAATGAAAACTATTTATTACACTAAAAAGAGACCAGTCTAAAAACTTGAAGTGATTTGATCATTAAAATACCATTAAGAGTAAAAAACATAATTTATAACATATAAGGTGGAATAAAGGATAATTTTGAACAAATATTAACAACTATATTATACAAAAAATCTAAAACTAAAGTAAAAGTTGCAGGGTACATAGATTAGCAGGCAGATTTGCACAATCAACTTCATGAGGATGGTTCATAAAGAAAATTCCACCATTCCTAAAAATTATTATATTAAAATTAATGAATATAATTTTAATTTAACCTCCCCATATCATTTGAGTTGAAACTTCATGAGTTGTTTGTATCAATAAAAAACCTAAAGGTCACTTTGCTTGCCAAGAAGGGTGAAAAGAGATATGAATGGTTTTGAGAAATAAATGAAACCTAAAAATAAAATAAAAATCATTTAAATTATAATTTTGTAGCTTAAGATTCATATTTAAACCTTTTACAAGTGGCACACTTCCTAAGGAGGTTATAAATGTGCCAAACTCTTCTTTTTCTTCAATAAATTTACCCATTCTTCTGCATAGCCTACCGTATTTAAGTTTTTTCAGTTACTTAAGACACATAGGGAAACATTGGTAATTAAATAACATTTTTACACCTTCCAATTTCCCAAGAAACTTGTACAAAACATTAAATGCACCTTTTTAACCCCTAAAATGACCCAAAATTATAAATGGACATAGAAACTATATAACCAAGGCATATATAACATCATTTGATATTAATTAATATTTAATATACCCCATGAGACTTATATTATACCCACTATATACCTATAAATTCATGTTTTTACTATAGGTGCCCCAATTTGATGAAAAAGTCAAATTTGGTCAACAAATTGGTGACTTATAAGGGTAGTATGCTTGTTATAATAACTAAACTAGTAGCCTTATCATTAAATTGGGCTTAGGAGTCATCTTAAATATAATACAAACAAGAAGAATTTTACCATTTATTATAAACTTTTTATCGAGACAAAGACTACTAATGACTACCTCAACCATAGAAAGCAAAGGACACACACAAGGAAAGTAAACACACACATACATGTGCTCAAATCACTTAGGGGAAACATGAGAAAACTACTATATACAAATTAAAAAAAAATAATACTTCCCTCCTAGATCAAAGTGAAATTTTTAAACTTTTTTTTATTCATGACATGAAGGATTGAATGAGGCATATAGCCTTTTATCCCTTAGCATTGATGCCTCCAACTGTTCCACAATGTTTGCCAACCTCATTGGCATGATGTTTAATGATTAAAAATCATATCCAAACAATTTTATGAAGGATATAAACTCATTTTTCATCCAAATATCCTCAACTTTATCATGTGATCATTTAACTATGACCTCTTATGGTGATTCAACAAGGCATACCTTCTTGTCTTCCATAGTGCTCTCAATAAGATTGGGCTTCCTCTCAGCTACATGTTCTTCTATATCATCAAGGAGCTTTGATAATTCTTCCCATTCTTGGGCATTATCCTCCATGGAAGATTATTTATTCACCTTTTCATGCATTTGGCCTTCAACTTGTCAAAACTCTTCAAGCTCTTGAAATAGCTTTATTTGCAGCTGCCAATCATCTTTGTCTTCTTCATCCTTTAGAAACGATTCATTTTCAATATTTAAATGGTCATCCAAAACCTCATGGTCAAACATATATTTTTATTTATTTATCTCTTTCTTCATGTCTTGTCCTCCTTCCTCATGGATATACATCCCCTCAAATATGGAGGCAAAATCTTGTGAATTATCCCTTAGTTCACCAAGGGGAGTCCCTATGGTGATCTCTTCCTCATAATTACTCATGAGGTCTTCTTGATCAGCCATGAATTTATATTTTTAATCTTCACTTGATCTTATCAAGATAGGCTCTTCTTCTAAAATTTATTTTTTACCACAAAGAAATCATTCTTCATTATCAACCAAACAAAGAGATTCAACATAATAACCTACCTCTTCTTCATCACTTAAGACCTCTTGATGGATTTCAAATTGAACCTCATCTATCATAAATTTTTTTTTCAAGGGATAAAAGACCTTAAACTTCCTTCATGGTGATGCCAAGACTATACATCATGAAATTTGGTGACTTAGCCCAATGAGGCTGTCAAGGATTTACATTCTTTTCAAGTAAGAGTTCTAAATTTTCTTCAACCAACTACTCTTCTTTAGGCCCCCACACCATAGGTTCATCAAGGTAAAGGGTGATGGGATCAGGAAAAAAGTAACTTGTTGGTGGAGGTGGAACATAGGGCTCAAAATCAGATTAGGAACTCTGTTGAAGGAGGTTAGATAGGGTGTGTTTAGGCATAGGATCTTCTTTTGTGTCTAAACCTTCCATCTCACCTTGACTTAGAAATTTCATATTTGCCTCTAAATCCTCCATTTTTTTTTCTAGGTTATCTTGTAAAATCCTTTGTTGGATTTAATAGGAATCATCATGAGAAGGAGTACAAGAGGGTTGACATGGAACACAAGGAGCTTCTTTAACTTCACACTCTTTATCAATGTTTTTCTCCTCCTTTTTTCCCCATGATTTTACTACCTTCCTCCAACTTGGGATTATAAATCTTTTCTTGAGGGAGGGTGAGAGGGGTTTGTATAGGATCAATCTTATTCTCAACTTCCACTTGTTTTGAATACTCTTCTCTTCTTTCTTTCCCTATGCATCCACTACCTTATTCTAGCTTATAATGTTAAGATTATGAGTCTATTTTTGAGGTGGTGGGGATGTAATGTGAGAGGAAAATGAGGGCTTGAAATCCACTTCCATTTCTACCATAATGGATTGATTCATATTCATGTTATCCAATTAAATTTACCTATCAAGATTAGCTTCAAACACAAGGTCTTTTTTTTCAACTCTCTCCTCCAATTGATTGGGAAAAGGATGACTTTAAGAGGATTGATTTGGTTCATGAGTAGGAGCTACATATTCATAATATGAAACTTGAGGAGGTAGATATGAAGGTTGATAATTTTGGTGATATTTCCTTTCATGAATACTTAGTTTATCCTCCAAGGATGTCATCAAACCACTCACATATAGAATCTCACTTGTGAGCCTTTGCCCATTGGCTCTCTCAAAAGGTGCCCGCTCTCTCTTGGATAAATGTAATGCATTTATAACTTAATGGATGGAATGATTAGTAAATTCTTGTATATATTCCCTAAGATTATAAATCTCTAACATGTCCCTCTCATATCCCAAAAGAGTCTTCTTGAAGGTGGAAATGGATGGAGTTGGGAAAGGACTAGGTTGACTAGGAGGAGCAAGACATTGACAGGGCTGGTTATAGGACTGATATAATTCATGAGGATACTGATAATGATCATGTGGGAATTTATATGGATCATATAAATATTTGTAAGGATCAAACCAAGGTTGATTTATAACTTCCTCATATTGGTAGGGAAAGCCATAAGCTTGGAAGGTCTCACCAACTTGTGAGAAATTGTACTCAACACCAAGGCCATGGAACTTCATTAGGAAATAAGAATACAAAATAAAACATGTTGCCATAAATATTAAAAATATAACTTGGGTTTCTTGACAATTTGATGTATCTTCAGAGTCATCATTGATGCTTTGATAAATGTCTTTAAAGTCTGATTGTTAAGAGATAACACTAAAAATATCTCAACTTCTTAGACCAAGAGTCCGAATGGGCATGCCAAAAAAAAATCACTTGTATTTGAACCCTTTGAGTAGATTTAAAACTCTCCTCATCCAAGTAGCACAATGGAATCTGCTCTAGGCTTGTGGGTAGCCTAAGGAATGAGGTGAATCTCTAGATAGGGCTAGCTACCTTGATGTACAACTTTATATTTCAACTACTAATAAATTTAGGGTGTGAAAAGGGAGATTGATAGCTAAAATAAAACTAATATAAGGGATGAAATACACTAAATAACATGATAACATATAACCATATGCATATTACACTTGAAATCAAAGGACAAATTGAAAATACACTTCTCCAATCTTCATCTACTTACATCATTGCTATATTGTGAGGTTATGGATGAATGTGAAAAGTTAGGACTATAAAAAATTCCTATGAGGTCACTAAGGAATATAATAAATAACTTAAACCATGAACATCTTCTGGAGCACTTCACATGCCCTGTAAGAAGAGGCTACAAATAGGTGAAAGAATGGAACAACATGTTAAGGAATCCATATTTTTCACTAAGCAAGATTCATAAAAAAATTGAAAACACTAAGAGTAGTCATATAAGAGTTAAAAATAAGTACTATTATTGATAAAAAGGTATAAATTTTAATATGGATTCAATATACTCAGGTGGAACATCCAATATAATGCCAAAATGGCTACTTCTTGTAGAACTTGAGAGGGATAGAAGAAAAGAGAAGTTCAAGGGTCACAAGGACACTTTTAAATTTGAAATAAGTATTTAATTGTGCATTATAATAGTATATTTGATGAACCATGAAATTTATAGAAGCACAAGTGTCAATTCATGGCATAAACTTCATGAAAAGTGGCAAGAAACTCCTCATTCTCGCTAAAAAAAACTACCTTCATGATTTGGGCCTATTTAAACGTCACATAAAATATTAGGAGTAGGAAAAATATTTTAATGGAATTGGAGGGTCTTAAAAATGCCTCTAAATTCATTGGTTACATGTCTAGTCCTTTAGAAACCTCTGAAAGTGAACCATCATCATTTATTCTCTAGAAAACTCATCTTTCTTGCACCCTACACACTTAGCCTCAAATTTCACTTCAATTTTATATGAAAATACATATGAGGGAGTGAATGAAAATTTTAAATTCTCTCCATTTCATTTTAATCATTAGGGACAATTTATAATCATTTTCTCTTAGATTTTTCACACTTCTCACTAGCTTGTTCAATAGGCTAGTTTTGACTAACTGAGTTGAATAACCTATTTTATACACTTAATAGATGTTCCAAGGCATAATATTTATTTTGGGAGTTATATTAAGTATTAATATTTCCATCCATATTATTTTAATCTCTTGAAACCTCTTATAACAAAAAACACATAAAATAGTGAGAAAAACTCTATTTATACCCCCATTAGTACAATTCCATACAATAAAACAAAATGGGGAGTATCATAACTAAGTAATTAACAACATACAATCATTTTTATAAAAAAAATATTACATTTGGATATCTATCCAACTCCATTTCCTCCATCAGGTCACTATCTAGATTTTACAAGGGGTTTAAACCAAATTTGACCCTTAATCTCTATTCATAAAATTTGGACATTTAAGTTGCTAACCAATTTCACTAGTTTGATGATAAAATAACTAAATAACTTCCCAAAATTCCTTTGTTTCCCATTCATATCCTTTAGGAAGATACAAGCATTTGAATGTGACCTATTTGATCTTGATTCATCTATTTGCATAGGCCTGAGATGAAACTTGAGCTAAAAATGATTATTTGAAACTTATCTACTATATAAAAGCTTTAAAACCTATTTATTATCCCAAAAAACATGTCTTAACATGTTACCAAGCTCATCTCATGATTTAAGTGTGAAAGACCCTTAATTTGGACATAGGCCTAATCCTTACCTAGTAGGTTTATTTCAAGGATTAAGCCCAAAATGAAATTTTTTATGTATTCCCTACATTAAAATATCTCATTAATATCTATTATAACCCAAAAAAAATATCAAAATGAGTTTTAAATCTCTATCAAGGTTGCATGTGAGAGTGATCCTCTATTTGGCCTCTAGGCTTTAATGTACCTGACAGGTTTAACTACAACCCTAGCATGTTATACCTCCATATTTGTATCTATAATCATATGAGGTGTTTTAAAATATTTATTAGTCATTATATATCTTCACAAACCATTTTTCAATGTCCATCTTCTAACTCAACTAGCCATCTCAATCTTCCAAAACTATAAGTTGTAAGCATAAAGGGAGTGCCCTCTATTTGAGACAAATAAAGGGAACTCCCCTCTTTCCTAAAATGAGTATGAATATTTTATAGGTATATACAAGTTATGGATACCTTATGAACCAAAATTTATCTCATGATTAGGTCAAAATACCCCTCAATTCTTTCAAAGCTTAAAAAAAACTTGTGTGAGGAGACTGCTAGTAAGGTTTGCTCTTTATGGACTGTGTTTTACTCTATAATATCCTTTGCTATGATTTATTATCATTATAAAAATATTATATAGAAACTTATATCCATTATTAATATTAATTAGGCACATTCAACACTTTAAATCTCTATGTACCCCTTTCTATCCTTGCATTCTTAAGATTGCGTCATCTTATTTTAGACTATGTTCTACTATGACAGTAACTCCTATATGTGTAGGTGTATGATTAGACATAAAAACAATGTTAAAAACCTCATATTATTCCCTTATATTCAATTTAAATTGTCTATATATATTTTTTTCATATTTGGCTATTCACACAACACAACACCACTATCCTACTCACTATCTTAGATAATCAAACACAGTTGACTATAGGTGTATCTTAGGCTTTTAAGAGGTTTGTGTAATTTTATTTAATTTTTTTTAATATATTATGAGTTTATATTGATCACAATTAAATTTTTTAATAACTCTCTTAATCATCTTAACCTCTCTTATCCCTCTCCATTCACTTTAGCTCAAAAACTAAAAATCTTCCTTTCATAATTGAGACACCTGCTTTGGACTAAACCTATAGGTATAACTTGCATCATGAGACCTTGTGTTAGATGTGTGAATTCTTTCCATGAATTATTATTAGTTTTGAAACTATTTATTTAACTATCGTTCTTCCTGGAGAACCTTAAACACCATCTTTGCATCAACTTTGGGTGACTCGCTAGACTGAGAATTTCTACCTTAACACGTTGCCTATAGGTGAATTAGCCTCAACTAAGCTTGTTCATGATGTGTGTGGACCTTCCCTAAACACCTTGAGGTCACAAGATACATAATTCAACTATATTTCACCTTTTACAGTCTTAGATCACCAAAAGGGCATCAAATTAAGGTCATTATTTGAGCTTGTGATAGGTGGATATGTAGAGCTTGTGTATGGAATAAGGATGTACTTGGATAAATAAGACACCAAATATCATTAATTTTGATGTAATTTATACCTCGAATATTCATGTCAAATATTTAAACCATTCCCACATATTAACAAGGTTTATCTTGCAGCTTAGGTAGATAAGAGGTTTTCCTTAGACTCAAGCTTACAAGTGAACATTACTTGCAAATAGTGGTTTGAGCACCCTCTTTAGACATTGAAATTACCATCCTCCACTAATAATTTTCCCCTAAAACCTTTCAAGTTCAATTTAATATATGGTTAAATAAACACAAACAAATTTATAGGCTTCAAAACTTCTTGTAACCCTATTGTATGAATTTGTAAAAAGGCTCTAGGCCTCTATTCTACATTTTTAGAGATTTGATCCCTAAACACAATCATGTCATGATTTGAATAGATATTAAATGTCTACCTAGTAGTTTATCACTTTATATTAGTTTAATATAATCTCATTAACACACTAGGTTCTCAAGGGAAGACTCACCACTTGTTTCAACACCTCAATGAGATCTCTTAACTCTCTATCAAGGCTGACTATAAGTGAACATTTAGTGTACACATGCAGTAAAGGAAAAAATGGGAAGTAAGAATTTAAATTGATATAATATGAGTTATATTATTATAATAATACCTTAATAATAACATTCATACTATAATAGATATGAAACAAGTACCTACAACTCCCTTTTGACATGAACTAATTCATAAAAACACCTAAACATGCTCATTAATGGCTGCTAGACTGTGAATATTGCATATGCATATTGTACTCATGGATATTGATTTATAATTTGAGCTTGGAATATGAAGGGGAAAATTAAAAAATTGGAAACATGTGATATGTCTTATCACAATCTCCCAAAACCATGAATAAACATGAAGCTCTTGAAAATAATGAAAACTGCCTATTGCACTCAAAAGAGACCAGTCTACAAAAATAAGGTGATTTTCTCATACAAACACCATGAAACCTAAAATAAATATTGGATAAAATCTAATGGGGAATTAATGATCATTTTAAATATATATTAACAATTGGAATATATGATAACTCTCAAACCAAAGCAAAACCTACATGGCATATACATTAGTAGGTAGATTTGCATAGCCAACTTCATGAGGATGGTTCATGAAGAAAAATCCACCATTCCTCAAAATTATTAAATTAAAATTAATTTATTTGAGTGTAATTTAACCTCCTAATTCATTTGACCTGAAACTTCATGAGATATCTATACCAAGCAAAAACTTGAAGGTCACTTTTGCTTGCCAAGAAGGGTGAAAAGAGAGATGAATGGTTTTGAGAAAGAAATGACACCTCTAAACCAAACCAAGTATGGAAATGAGAATGGGGGATCTTAATAGTCATGTTTCAACCTTTTACAAGTCTCACACTTCCCAAGGAAGTCATACAAGTGCTAAACTCTTCTTTTTCTTCAAGAAAACTACCCATTCTTCTTCATAACCTACCATATTTTAGTTTTTTCAGTTAATTAAGACTTGTATGGACACATAGATAATTAAATCACATTTTGACACCTTCACATATCCTAAGAAACTCATAAAAAGCATTAAATTCACCTTTTTGACCCCTAAAATGTCCCAATGATAAATGGACATAAAAACTAATTGACCAAGGCCAATATAACATCATTAGAGATTAATTAACATGTAATATACCCTATGACACTCACATTATACTGACTATATACCTAGAAATTCATTTTTTCACTACAAGTGCCCCCATTTGACTAAAAAGTCAAATTTGGCCAACGGTATCCACATATATTCAAGACCAAAGAAATAATTTAAAGACTTGGGGGCTTTAGATATGGAGGAAGATTAAAAATAAGAGGACACAACCTCATTCATTATCAAATATTCTACCACAAGTGAAGAATTTTGGGAATAAGAGATGGTAGAGAAGGGTACTCCACGTTACACAATCAAATAAAGAAAATATTGACCTAGGGAAGACCCACCCTCACAATCAAATAGAAAAATTCATCCTACAGAGGAACCTAAAACATGACCCACTACCTCTTTGACCACTAGAAAAACCTTATTTTAGATTATTTGGAAGAAAAGAGAAAGGATATAATACCCACAATGTCAACATAAATGAAAGAAAAAAAGGTAAGTGATGAAATCTAAAGCTAAGAAGGTAATAATCAAGTTAGAGTTAGAGCCCTTAGAGAAATGGGATAACATAGGAATGGAAAAAATAATAGAGAAAGAGGTGACTATGTAGGTCCGATATATTAATACCCTCTTAGGTATGTGATATAATTAAGAGGGAATAAGTAAGGTAGGAAAATTGTATAAAATTATAGATATCATAGGCAAAAATAGGGTGATAAGAGAAATTATGGATTATGTGGCCCTTAGTACATATGAGTTAGATGACATTATAGATAGAGAACTGGAGTAATTTTATAACACCCTTATCAATACCAATTAAAAAAATAAAGAGGCTAAAGACAATATTGACAACTACAAAGAAGAATCCCTAAGGATGACTACTACAAAATTGTCTTTGTCCCCTAACGATTAAAAGCAATTGCAACAACTAGAACATATGGAGTTAAGTATGAAAAAAATACGTAGTTGATAAATCCTTTGAAAATTAAATACAGTTATAAAGGATAAATCACTAGCAGAGGAGATGATTCATAAATGTAAACAATTATAATATGATCTTGAGGAAGAAGATAATAAAATTTAGGAAATTATGACATTGGTTACATAACAGCCAAAATAACTGTTGGAGAAAGAAAGATAAGGAAGAATAAAAAAGACGTAGAAAAGAATAAATTAGAATAAGATAAAGAAATCAGGTGAAAATTAGAAGCCGATCAACTTAAGGCAGAAAAAATTGTAAAAGAAAAGAAAAGGCGTGAACAAGTGGAAAAGAAACTTGAGGAAAATAAAAATAAAAACTTGTTGAAGAAAAAGGAACAAGATAAGAAAACAAAATAATAACAAAGAATGAAAATAGAGGAAGTAGAAAACATAAATAAATTGGGGGAAGAACATAAGGAAAAGTTGGAATAATTACAAAAGAAAAAGGGAGAAGGCCAAAAAAAATAGGAGCTAGACATAAAAAATAATTAAAAGAAATAGTGGTTCCATAAGAAAAGGGTAAGGAGAAGGAAATGAGCCAAATAATAGAGGCCACCACCCAATACTTTAAAAAAGGCACTTTGGGCATATTTTGGGGAAGCAAAGGAGTTCCTAAAACTCTTAAGGATATGCTATCTCAAAACAAAGTAGAATTAACTAAAAATAAACATAAAACATCCACCATTCTAGTTGCATCTAATTTTCTCCAACCAGTTAAAGGAGGAAAAATTGAAGTGTAACTATGGTGATTAACTCCTAGTGAAAAATAAATGGTGGGACAAATGCTAATTCAAATATCCAATGGAGATTGAATGACGTGATTAGTTACTTTGGAGGAGGCAATGAAGAAATGCTTATCTACCTTAACCACATCTAGACCACAATTTAATCTTGATACCACTCTACTAATTGATTAAAAATTGGTAGAAATAGTGGATAATTTTATCACTCAATATAGATGTATAGGGGATATATCCCTCATCAAAATGGAATCTTGGGATGAATATAAAAAGGAGCTATTAGGGACACTTAAGGATGAGAACTAGGTGAACATAATATCATATAAGGATTAATTTGGTAAGATGAAGGAGAAATTGGAGGATGATAATACCTATTTTGATTTCTCACTTAGTTAGCCATTATGAACTTCAAAAAAGAAAGTTAAGTTGGAAGAAATATAAGAATAGTTGAGCACAACTTCAACTAGTTTTGGATCTCAATACATACCCTCCGCTAATGAAAGGGCAAAAATGATATCTCTATATGAAAATTACAAGGGGAAGAAACAAGAATGGATATATATATATATATATATATATATATATATATATATATATATATATATATATATATATATATATATATATATATATATATATGAGGAAATGGTGGAATATGGTGAGATCCTAAGAACGAAAATGGAGAATATGTTGGTTCACCTAAAGACACATACTGATTACTTGTCTTCAGTAGATAAAGCTCATGTTTTAGATGACATTGTTTTGATAACCAAGGAAAATGTGGAAATTTAAAATATGATTGTGGAATTAAATAAGTTCATCTTGGATTAGGAAAAATTTTCTCAAATAATTATAAATAAGTATTAATAGTATATTCCCAAGGAAGGAGCACCCACCCCATGATCTCTAGTCATGTATTATAACAACTCCCATAATTTTTTTACACCTAGGATGAATTTTATTAATTTCCTATATCTATAAATAAATTGGGTTGTCTTGAGGATGAGATAATGATATAAAAGTTAGGAAAATGTTGAAATGATTATTTATAAATCTAAGAACCAAACTATAGGTACAATAGGATTGATTTTGTTACTAAATTAGCAGAACACTCTCCCAGGCCAACATAATAGAGGATTTTACTGACTGGGCTACATTAAGAAAGAAGGATTTGTGAAGACAAAGAATAATAGGATTAGAGAAAGGGTAGGTATTACACATACATGACCATTTAATTATTTTATATTATAGCATTGTAAATAGGTATAAGATAGAGAATAATATAAATGAATATAGAGAGTTGTATGAAAATTAAAGAGGACTCTTTTTTATTCCTCTTAGTTGACACATATAAGTAATGTGGTGTAAAAGAAGGCCTTATAATAAAGGACCATGTATATAATAATGTACTTGGATTTGATGATGTGAATATGTCTCTTCTGCTATGAGTTTATGTCTTCATGATAAGTGTGATCAATCAGGTAAATGATGATATTTATGTACCAATGAAAGAAGATAATAGAAGGTTTTTCTACATAGTTGATAAATTAATTAGGAAATTTGGTGTTGAAGAGTAATTAAATTCCAAAGGAGAATCATAAAACTAATTCATAATTATTTATCCTTTAACAATTTTTTGGTTGACATAGGATAAGTTGAACTCACTTAGGATCATAATGAAGTGCCCAACATTTCTAGAGAGATATAACTATGTTAAAAAGTGCATAGGGATTAATATATCATGACAAACCTTGTTTATTGATTGATAGTATAGTGTTACAATAATTTAGTCACAAACACTATATATATTGGCATGGTTCTCTATTAGTTGAAGAACCAAACTATAGGTACCATAGGATTTATTTTATTACCGTACTAGTTGAACACTCTCCTAGGATGACATAATAGAGGATTAAACCAATTAGGGATATGGTAATAAATAAGGATGCATAGATATAATGACTGATAAGATTAAAAAATGGCATGTATCACATAAACATGACCATTTATTGATGTTGTATTGGATCACTATTTATATCTCAAAAATTTAAATAGGTAGAAGACATAGAATAATAGAAGTGAGTATAAAGATTTATGTAAAGGTTATTGATCAAAGTAACATATATAATTATATCAATGGTATAGAATAAAGAGTATACAAACTATTGTATTTGATTGTTATATTAATCTATATAAAGGAAAGGAGTTAGTGTAGTAAATTATTGTGTTTTGTGTATTGTGTATGATTTAATACAATTATAGGCACTAATTATTTTTAATGGATAATAATGGATTAACCTAATACTAAATCTTGCGATAGATTAATGTAACTAAACCTATCTAACATAAAACTATATGTAGATAACCACTCTATATTTTATGTCAACAATAACTAAGCATTATTTTTTAATTTTATATCACATCTTTTAATTAAAAAAGGTTTGGATAAAGATTTAAATGGTACATCTCTACCAATATCATCCTCCTAAACCAACATGAAAGTGAGAGACACCTTATTCAATCTAATATAAATTATAAAGGGATTTTAAATTTAAAGTGCTATGATCATAGGGGGAGACACAAGGAAAACTTTTACTACTTGAATACCTCTTGAAAAGTAATCATTTGTCTATGTTAAGACACTTGTATTTTTAAGTATGTTGTTGATAGGATTAATAAAATATGAAAGATCATAAATGAACCATCTAATAGATGCCAACTTATCTATAAATGTTACGATGCCTGATTCATTTATAAGAGGGATAATTTTCAATATTATTCATATATTAGTAGTGTCAATATTTATCCCATGTTGGGAGATGATAATTTGAATAAGGAATCCAAGAGGGGAGATAAATATTGTGTTAGTAAGATAAAATCAAATCCAAATAAACACAGTAAACACTAACACCTCTAGGTTAGACATTAGTGAGATCATAGGTAACAAGCATGCATATGAAACACAACTAAAACATAATATAAAACCTTATTCTACCATCCTTGGATCTATAAATGGATTTTTTGGCTTGTGAATCAAGAAATATTCATCAATAAAGCTTTTTTGGCTTCACCTTTCCTTAGCACCTTGGTTTGGATGCTTGTCTCATGAATTTGTCATGTTGACATTACATGTAAGGATTATTTTCATCTATTTGTCATGGTGACATTACATGTAAGGATTATTTTCATCTATTTTTGAATTATAACATAATACCAAGATGTTTTAAAAATAAATGGGTATGGCCATGTATTTATAACCTCAATGAGATACGGTTGAGTTTAGACTAACTCCAATTGAGTTAAAATTTGCCATGTAATTATGACTTTTAGTTACTAGTCATAGTTCTCAAATTAGATATTTGGGGATATTTTTAGATATTTTGATAATTTATAAAGGTAATGATGAAATGCTTGATATTTTGATTTTTAGAATTTCTATTTTTAGATATGCATTAATTTTAAATGGATAATTCCAAAAAGAATTTAATCTTATTTAATTAATTAATTGATTTTGATTAGTCTTTTTGCTCTTTTAAGATTTGATTAAGTGTCCCACTTAATGGATTCATAGGCCAAATTGATAATTGTTGTGTCATAATGTGATTGGGGGTGAATCCATGAGAGTTTATTATTACATATGGGATAGTACCCAAAATAGGGATGCCTCAACATAATTTTAAGATTTGATGAATGATGCAAATAAAATATAAGACATTTAGTGATTCCTAGGATTAATTCGTAATGTTTGGTAGGAATCAATATGAAGTTTGGTTGGAAGCTAGTTATGGCCAAAATTAGGTGTCTAAAATTTTCCCTTGATTGATAAGGCATTTCATGTTATAGGCACAATAACATATTCTAAAATAATGAAAAGGTCCTACATGCTTACTAATTTAATGGCACTAGATGAGATCTAGATGCCCCCTTGAGGGAGTGGTTGATAAACAAGGTCAGTGATCGATCCCATAAAAGACGGAAAATGATGGGACCTAAAGGTAAATTAGTTGGAAAAGATTGGTTTGCCTATAAGTGGTTATAATCAGTGGCATGGTGAGCTACCCTAGTTTGGTAGATAAACATGATGAGTTACCCAAAGGTATTTATAATCATTGGCATAGGAAGGTAAAAATATAATGAATTGCCCAAAGGTGGTTATAATCATTAGCCAAAGGATAAGGGTAACAAGAGAATGATTTTCCTAAAGGTGGTTATAATCATTAAAAGGTAAAATAATGATTTTCCTACATATGGTTATAATTATTGGTGGGATAAAAACATGCCCTAGTTAGATAGATAAAGATAATGGTTTGGACAAAGCTGATTATAATAATTATCATAATGATAGATCAAAACATAGTGATTTACATAAAGGTAGTTATAATCATATGCATGGAAAGTAGGATAAAAACATAATGATTTTCCCAAAGGTAGTTATAATTGGTGATACTGTGAGTGGAATGATACACAATGAATTTCCCAAAGGCAACTAAAATCATTAGTAAAATGATGGGAGTAATATATATAATTGGAAAAGGGGGATGACATACTAAATATATACTCATGGAGTAAAAGTAAGTTAGTACAGAGGAGAAATATGAACTTGGGCTACATACTAATATGAAAATGTACATCCTAACTAGTAAAGAGTAATTTAATTTTGTGATTCAATTACTCTATTTATGGAAAAGGATTTGGGTTGATTTGGAATTGTTTAAGTTCTAAGGAGAAGTACTGCAATGTCATTCCTTGTAAGATTTCTTGAGCTATGTTTTTTTGTAACACATGATGATAGGAACCATGATTAAAATACCATGATAATTGATCCAAATATGCATAAGGACTAACACTTAATCTAATAAACAAGTGAAAGCAATGCACTAATGATAAAAAATATGATGATAATGTTGATGTATGAATATGGATGGACTTAAGTATAATGTGTAAGGAATAAACCAATAAACATAGATATACTACGTCAATTAACAATAATGAAATAAATAAAACATGAAAATAAATAAATAAATAAATAGGAAGATAAAATAAAAATAAATAAAAAGCACAAAAAAAGACTAGGAAACTAAAAGTAAATGAACATAATGAAAATAACATGAAACAAACACAAAAAATGGCGAGTCATAATTTTAGTGAAAATAAGATGACATAAATAAGAAGATAGACCTTGAACCTAGGCTATATGAGACATGTAAAAAAATAAACAAGATGGGGGAAATAGAAGAAAAGGAAGGGGTAGCCGAGTTGACTCTAGATGCACTAGTAAAGTCGATGTTGCCTACATAGTTCCATGGGTACAAGGTCTAACATAAAATTTAGGCAAAATGTAGTTCTCCTAAGATATGAGATAGAATAAAATGATGATAATAAAAACATGATTGATGAGGTAGAGGAATATGGGAATGGTCTCTCAAAATGATGAGAACATGAGATGAATCCTAGCAGGAATTAATATATCAAATTTGAATACATAATGCACAAAATATGAACTCACAAAATGATGAGAGTGTAAAGATTAGGGGCCAAATAAGGATCAGGAAACTAATGGTTTCTTCTAAAATATATAGGAGTCCCATAATCTTTAAAGTAAATAAGTAGTTGATTTGTTGATTTTAAGGATTTTCCATATATGTTATATTTATTTTTGGATTTTTCTATATATTTTAACTCAGTGTAGAATGATGAGATACTAATATATCTAACTCAAAAAATAAGGAGAGTGTTTAAACTTTGAAATTGATCATAAAATAGTGAGAGTGTGGCAAAGGGGTGATTGAGTTGACCTCAACATGAATCAAATTCTACCTACATAGTCCCAGGATGGGACCTCAAGTCACTATAATTTTGCTTAGATAAAAGGTAGTGAGATCTAATTGGGTAGCATAAAGTTCAAAAATTTAGGAAAATGGAAAGGAAAATGATAATATTAAGGGTGAGGTAATGTGGCAATGCATGGTAAATGTGTTGTTCTTAATTTTCTCATAGGTTGTTATAACTAGGAAACAAAGACATAGGTCAATGATACTAATTTTACCAAAGGTGGTTATAATTGGTTGCATATAGTGGGATAATAATCTACCCAAAGGTGGTTATAATTAGGAGCACTTGGAATGAAACAAAACAAGAAATGAAGGATGACATTACCAAACCACTATCACATTGGTCCAACATACTGCCTCTATATAAAATACTAAATTAACTATTAGAACTTGATCTAAATCCCCTCACTAAAGGTAATGAAAGAACCAATGGAATGGAACTAAGGTCAAAGGTTTAGGAGGGTTTTTAATAACAAGTTTGGTTAATAATGAAGTTATGGTATAATGGTATAGGGTATGGCATAAAGAATATGATAAGAAGTCAATTAACTATAATGGTAAGAGGGTTACCCCCAAGTGATAGAGTAAATGGTAGGGTATGAAATAATGACAAGGTGAATGGTATATTAAAATTACAAGGTAAATGTTTATGTTGTTCCTATTGATGTGGAGATGCATGTCCTAATCAACATATGATACAACTAGAATAATCAATCATGTAAACTTATATCCCACACCTCTTTTCAATAACTTCTCTGTCAATACCATATATATTTGGATTTCAATAATGTTTTTGTGATATAAATTGGTTATTAATTCTATTTCCTTCAAACATTGAGATACAATGTCTTTGTAGCATATATAAAGGAAAATGTACCCAAGGATGGTAAACTAGATAAATACTGGATGATAGGTTTGATTTGGTGATTGAGAGATGGAACGTAATGGAATGTATAATGGTTTGGAAATAAATGAAGATCAAGGTTTGTAGAAACACATAATGTTGATGATTCTATATTTGACATAATGTAAGTTATGGTGGGGCCAAATACTTCTGAATATGTTTTCAATAAGACCATTAGATATTTTTGGTGTCCTGGCCTAAGAGTAGATACCATCTAATTATAAAATAGATTGGAACCTATATTGATTTAATCTTTGATAATGTCTTCTCAAGCATTACAGAACTATTATGCGTATCTATCAGTGCCTTGATGAGGTTTTCACTAATGAAGTTTTCTTGATTATCCCATAGTGCCTTTGAGAAGGTTTCATTAAGGAACATTAAAGTTTGACTTTGATTGTCTTCTAGTACCTTTGAAAAGGTTTCACTAAAATATGTTGAGTTTGGACTTTGATTTTCCCTTGACACCTCTTTAAAGGTTTCACTAGGAGATTATTATTCTTCTATATGAATGTGGACTTGGTTCCCATGATATTCTACAATTGATAAGTCACCATGGATGTAATTCAATAAGGTGTGATTATGTTGGTCCTAATTACACTTGTGGGAGGTGGAATGTAAATATAAAGGCTTGGTTGGGTGGTGGTAATGGCATGTGGAATGGTAATGGAATGGAAAGAGGCAATATAGTCCTCATAAAAGATACTAGGGGAACTTGTGTCCAAGCTGAAGTAATAATCCTAAAAAACCATAGAAGGATCACAAATATATTAAAATTGATCTACAAGGCATGTGTAACCAATATTATAACATCTAAGAATGTATTTTTATTCTGAAGTTGAGTCTAATTTAAGTGACTCTAAATATGATATAAAAACTAATGTTGATTTTAATTATGATGCTAAATATAATGTCAGTTCAAGAATAGAACCTAACTTCAATTTTTTTCTTCATCTAGTGTGAATGTTTCTACAATGATGTCTTATTAAATGTTTAGTACTAGACAAGTAATGACCTCTGATAGCATAATGGGCTTTATAAATATGCTTAGCTAAGAAGGACTCTAAAGAGACTGGCTTGTTAGAGAATCTTTAATGAGGGTAAAAAGGCTAAGAGATAACTCCATAGATATTGTATTGTCAAAGGGAGGCTATTTAAAAATAGGACAATGGTTAAGATAATGATTTGCCTAAAGGTAGTTATAATCATTAAAATGTGAATAAAAAAGACTGGCTTATTAGAGTGAGACTCCTCAATAATGGGTAAATGATCAAAAGGTGATTCATCATGTGTTATATTTTCACAAATAGGTGTTTAAACAAAAAAAATCATATATTGGTCTGTTCTCTTGGCCTTGGTTTACAAGTAGTTGTAAAAAACTAGTTTTGAACACATCTTGGTCTTTGAATGATTAGCTTTGTTAGAGAGTTACTGATTGGCTATATTGTGGCTTGAAGATTGGCATCGATTTTATAAAGTAGAGATGATTGGAAATGAATGGATAATGTCTATTAGTTGGATAATGACCTCTTTGTAAATATTCTCATCTAAGATGGGATTAAAAAAGGTTAGTTGTCATTCTAGGATGGTAAATGTGACCCATCTAGCTATAATTACACAACCTTGTTGGGATAATGAGATACCATACTTGAAATGGCCTATAATGGTAATGGTATGGAATTTTGAAGGTTTGTTTCTTTTTCAATCCAAAGTATGAGGTCTTGGAATGGTAATGGTAGGGTGTTTTTAAGCTTGGTGTTATCATAAGCCAAAATATGAGGTCCTAGAATAGTAATGGTAGGGTGTTGTAAATCTTGGTTGCTCATAGAAGCCAAAGGATGAAGGTTTGGAATGGTAATCCTTGGGAACTTTGAAGCTTTATTTTTGTCACAAGATAAAAGATGAGGTCTTGGAATGGTAATGGTATGGCTTTGTGAAGCTTTTTTACTCACGCAAGCTAAAGGATGAGGGCCTAAAATGGTAATCCTTAGGTGTTTTGAAGCTTTGTCAATCATTCAAACTAAATTATGGTTAATGGTATAGGTAGGGGATCAAGTATCATTAGCATTTAAGGGGTGAAATTGGTATATTAATCATCCCAAAGAAGGTATCATCAAATAATTCACTTGAAGGTCTTGGATTTGTTCTCCAAATTGAATATTGTAAGGATAAGGATCTGTATCACAAACAACATCATCAATGTATGGGTCATGAACAAAGTCATCTTGTGAGACCACGTTATTATAACTTGGATTGTACATGTCTCTATTATGAGTGTAATGAGACATATCTAAATCAATGATAAACATTTTGCAAAAAGGCCTAGAGTTCTACAAACTCTAAAAAATAATGTCTAAAGAACAAATGGTCCAAAATTGGTCTAACTTGGTTGAAGGAATGGAGATTTATTCCAAACAGGTCAATGCTGAAACTTGGTATAAAATAATTTAATATAAAATTTCTAAAACAAATGGCCAAGTGGATGAAATAAAACTAAAATGCTAAACTTAAGAATAAAGTGTTTCAAACAAGTTTAAACTAGGTCTAAAGAAACAAATATTACTAGGTCTTTTGGAAAATAAGGCACAAAATCTAGGCTCAAAACATTTATTTCTAGGTCTTTTGAAAAAGGCATAAAATCTACACTTTAAACAAAATAAGGTATAAAAGGCAAGATATTTAATCTAACAAATTTGAAACACTTTAGCATAAACTAAGCATTCAAATTTTAAACATAAATTTGATCATTTGGAAAAAGGATTTGAACTCTAGGCATATGGAAGATAGAGTACTTGCCCAAATTTAGGCACAAAAATAGTATTTAAATGGATCCATAATTTAACCTAAGTTACACAAACCAAAAGTGAAAGATCAATGTCTACCAATATTATAAATGGCATAGACAAAAATCAATCAATATTTGGATATGAACTTTTCAAGTCTAATTTAAAACTTAATTTATAAAACTAGGCTTTTCAAATAGTCAAAAATCTAGGCAATAATGAACGACATTATAGTACTAGGCGTAAATCCAAAAGGCACATGTGGTTTGGAATTGTAATTTTGGATGTAAGGCAACAAGTCTTTGAAATAGTTGAACCATATTAATGATGTTATCATGCTCTAAGTGTATGGTAAAAATATTTTTTTAGTACTCAAAGGAACATGATTTAAAATTAATTGGGTAGTGTAACGATACCCTTTTTAATTAAGTGACATACACAAATGATTTTTTTTCAAATGGCTGAGGCAAAGGTGTGATGTAAAAATGGATGGCATAAAACCTATTAAAATAAAGAATTAATGTGTAAACAAGACTCATTTTTAGATGTGGTATGACAAACAAATAGTTTCAACACAATACCATGCAAGTGAAAAATACAAAATGACAAAAAAGTTAAGTGTAATGTCCTAAATCCTAAAACTAACAAGGTTGCATCGTACTATCAAATTTAATCTATACACTTGCTCTTGAGAGGATTTTAAACTATTAATTCAAAAATTAAAAGTTCATGATTTTTTTTTAGGCTCCCTCTTCTCTCAATAGTTTTAT
Source organism: Torreya grandis (assembly GCA_037957365.1). Lineage (NCBI taxonomy): Eukaryota > Viridiplantae > Streptophyta > Pinopsida > Cupressales > Taxaceae > Torreya > Torreya grandis. The sequence continues at coordinate 2,624,865 of JARHVA010000936.1, read as the reverse complement.
ATAGAAACATAGAACTTTGGGCTACTCCCTACATCAACAGTATGTCCATGATAAGTGGGGTTTTATAAAATATCAATTTTTTCTCATTTATAGATGGTCCTATATGTATGGAAAACAATAGATAACAATAAAATAATTTATATCCATGTCAACTAGATTATTATGAAAAGGTATTATTCTTATCATAACCACTTCATCCATCAATTACTCAATGTAGTATGATGTTTGATTTGCCCCTTTTTTCCAAGGCCTAATACCACTAATGGAGCTTGTTTAACTACTCAAACAAGCATCCCAGTGGGTCACCCTAAATTTATATAACCCACCATGGAGTGGAATTTGTATGATTCTATGAGATGAATATCTAGCTCAATGCACCCTGAAATAACTTGTGAGGGAGAAGTGATCTCTCTCCCACAAGCCAAAATGCATGAAATAAAGAAAGTGGAAGGTCTTTAGGATCATTTTGGGGTCACCCAAATCACTTGTATTTGAGGATTGAATTATAAACTTTCCTTAAATGATTTTGGAAAAAATAAACAAATTTAAATATTGATAATTTATGATCACTCAAGTTCCCTAAAGGGGATGGGGGGAGAGCATACACATGACACCCGTTTTGCTAAACAAACACTCAAACAACAAACATAAAAATGAAAAATCTTAGAAGTATTTAAATAAAGTGAGAGTTCATTTTTATAGCACCAAAAAAAAAATTCATGAATTTTATCCCCCTTGGTTTTGTGTAAAAACTTAAATAAAAATGAAAATAACTCAACCAAAAATATTTTTAAAACACCAATTTTTAAATGTGTCTGACAACTTAGAATGTTTAAAAATGTCTTCTCTTGGGCTTTGGATCCCGTAAAAATTATTAAGGGTTTTATTATTTATTGGTAAAATTTATATTCCTAAAATTTGGCTTAATAATATAAAAAAATCAATCTTAAACTATCAAAACCTACAAGAAACAAATTAGAAGGCTAACTTGTAAAATCAATGTTAAAAATAAAACTAGACACACAAAAACATAAAAAGCAGTAATTAGTGTTTTGATCATAACTTATAAATTATGCACCATTTATTAAATAAATATTTAAAGGTCATTTATATTTCCAAGGCTCACCTTTATTCAAAAATTTATATCAATAAAATATTTTTTTTAAAAATTATTAGCTCTGTATCAACCATTTTTTAGTAGGAAAATAGAAAATAAAAGTGGCAGTCAATGTTTTGATCATAACTTCTAAAATATGCACTAGTTATTCTATAATTTTTTAGTTTTTTCATATATATTAGTTTCAAATATATTAAAAAATTAATATCAAAAAATTTTATAACATAAAATCTATCAACTCTATATTAGACATTTTAGCAGGAAAATAGAAAATGAAAGTGGCAGTCACTAATTTGATCATAATTACTAAACTATAAGTAGTTTTTTTTTTTTAATTTTCAAATAATTTTAGTGAAAAACTTACATGCATTTATAAAAAAATATTTAATATATAAAAATTTATTAATACTTTATGGGTCATTTTTATTTGAGAAAAACAAAAATAAAAATAGAATAAAAGCTTAGGAACAAACAATTTTGTGGGGTGTGTGCTCATGAAGAGTCCCACTGGGCATGCCATTATGTGAATAAGGAATCAAAGAGGGGATATTATTATTTTTTTATTTAGATAAAATGAAATTCAAATAAACACACTAAACACTAACACCTCTAGCCTATACACTAGGGAGAACTTAGGTAACAAACATGCATATGAAATACAAATAAAATATAAGAAAAAAACTTAATCTACCTTCTTTGGAGATCCAATTTTCCTATATTAATTACTTTATCAGCTTGTTCATAAATAAATATTAATCAATGCATATTTTTTGGATTCACCTTTCCTTGGAACCTTGGTTTAGTTGCTTGTCTCTTGAATTTAGCATGGTAACATTACGTGCAAGGCTTCTTTGTATCTATTTGTGCATTATAGCATTACACCAAGATGGATTAAACATCAATGAGTATGATATTTTATTTATTTTTTCAATAACTAAATATCACCCAAGGTGAATTAAAGTTGATTTGTGACTAACTCTACTTGAATCAAATATTTATCATACAATTATGACTTTTAGTTACTAGTCGCAGTTCTCAAATTATATATTTTGGGATATTTTGACAACTCATAAAGGTAATGATAAAAGGATTGACATTTTTAATTTTGTAATTTCTATTTTTAGATATTCATTGATTAAAAATGGATAATTCAACTAAGCATTTAATCTTGTTTAATTAATTGATTGATTTTGATTAGTATTTTTGATCTTTTAAGATTTGATTAAGTGCCTCACTTAATGGGTCCATAGGCCAAATTGATAGTTGTGTTACAAGGTGATTAAGGATGAATCTATGAGAGGTTATCATTACATATGGGCTAGTACCCCAAATAGGGATTCTTTAACATAATTTTTAGCTTTGATTAATGATGCATGGCCAAATTTGGGATGTTCAATGATTCTTAGGCTTAATTTGTAATGTTTAGTAGGAATCACTATGAATTCTGCTTGAAATCCAATTGTGGCAAGAATTAGGTGTCTATAGATATATCCTAGGAGTTTTCCATGGGTGACTCTAAACACAATTTTTTATAGGTTAAGAGTCACACCATATTCAATTAAGCATGTTAAGATGATCGGTAACACAGCTAAGTGGTCTACTCATCATCTCACTTTCCCTAGAAGATCATCCGTGTAGACCTCTAGTATCTTGTGAATAAGATCATGAAGTAAGTGGGTCATGGCCCTTTGATATTTTTCACCTATTTTTTTGAGATTGAATGGAATCAAGACATTAAAAATGTCCTCCATGGAATAGTAAATAAGGTCTTTCTCTAATCTTCATTAGAAATGTGGATTTGATTATATCCCAATAAGCCATCCATGAGTTATAATAACTCATATATCATGGTAGTGTCAAAAATGATGTCAATGGATGGGAGAGGGACATCATATTTTTGACATGCTTTATTTATATCTTAAAATTCTATACATATCATGATTTTACCATTCTTATTGAGGATAGGGACAATGTTGGACATCCACTTGGAATAGTCCAATGGCTTAAAAAATCCAACTTTGAAATTTTTTTGACTTCCTCTTTTACCATAAATGTGAACTTAGGCATGATAGTCCTAAAGTTTTATTTGACTAGTTTCATGCCAAACATTGTAACTAGGTTATGGAAAACCATGTCAAGCATTGTAACTAGTTTATGGAAAACCATGTCAAGATTGATGTCTACCATGTCAATGTAAGATAAAGTGAGATTTTGATATTTACGTGAGGATTTTATTATGGCCTTCCACTTCCTATTCAAAAAGTGAAGACCCCATCTTTATAAGTTTAAGAATCTCCTCTATCCCAATGTTGATGTAAATGGTTTCTTCGATGAGGGATGAATTTCCCTCTTTAAACATGTCAGGGGTTAGGGGAAGTCTAGGATATTAAGAATATATATTGAAAACATCATGTTCATCATTAGAGGATATGAATTCCTCAATGTGGAATTAAGTGTCATAGTATTTATTTCTAATGGATGATTTAGGATAACAAGTGAAAATCCCCTCTTATGGTATAATTATGCGAGGTCATCATAAGCTCATAATAAATTGAGAGTAAATTTAGCATTCTTGGCTACATCAAGGACTAATGGACATAATTATACCAATATGGGAAATGGTTTGGTCATTAGGTTTTTTTGTGTACAAGAGGTTCTATCCTAGATGAAACTATGAAATCAAACTTTCATATATTATGATGAATGACAAATCATGGATACAAAGTATCCATGGAGTCAACAAGTTGGTTGACTTACCTAGGAACTAACTCTATAAAAATAAATTCAAAGTCTTTAGTGATATTTCACATTATAGTCTTGTATATTTGAAGATGTTTGGCCTTGGTTTGATAGACTTTTTAAACTTAGTTCTCAACTAACTATGAATCACCTTATATCCTTAAGTTTTAAATATCCAAACATTTTAGAAAGATAATTCTAAGTAGCAGTGCATCATATTAATCCTTATTAGTTTTACACTCAAAGTCTAGCTTGAAACCAATAGGAATGACTTACCATTCAAGATAAATAAGAATGACTCCTATCCCAATGCCTAGGTATCACTTGGCCCCATCACAGTAAAGGACCCATTGATTGTGTATGGAATGGGGATAATTATCTAGGAAAGTTTCCTAGTCTTATGATATCTTAACCATATGTATATTTAAAATGTTTGGCAACCCCTCTTGGGGTTCCTAGTACTGATACTCTAAATAATAGTGAGTATATCCCCCTCATGAGGTAAATTTTAGGTCTTGTAAAAAATAAAAATGTCTATCTTGTGGTAAAGATGAAGGAAGAAGCACTTTTAGGAACACCAGATTATTTTATAAGTTTTGGGTTGAGGTAGTGTTTCCTACCTAGGTTGCACCCTTCTTGAGGGAGACTATTCAGATCCACATCAAACTAAGACTAACATTAGATTGACCTATATGTTATGGTATACCTAATATTTCAAGTAAAATCTCTAGTTTTTATGGGAATATCTCCCCTAATTTATAACTTCAATTCTCTATCTAGGACCTAATCTTATTTAAATCAAAAGGGAAAAGAGATGAAAACTAGTAAAAGAACCTAAACTAAAGTGGTGATGCACCAATGATTCAAGATCCTCTCTTAGTGTATCCTTTAAACACATTAATGAACCTAATAAAGATTACAAGTGATTATACATCTTAATAATGTTATAAATTTTATAAGCATGAATGTTTCATATGAAGGTTAAGTGAGAGTTATACAACTTCAAGGATAAAGACCCAGATCTACACAATACACTATTAGTTCATGACACTTCAAGAACACCTCTATTTGTCAACACTTCATACAAATTGCATATAATAAATTAAATTTAGGTGTATTAAAGGACTATAGATGACAATAACACTCATACATTCTAAAAATCAACTCCAATAAAGCACACTAGCATTTAACCAAGAAATATATAAGTATTCTTTGATTGATTCAAAGAGTACAAGATAATTTTGAAAGAGATTTGATATACCCAACTAGGGGATGGAAAAACAAGAGCTCAATGTTTGAATTACTATAGTATTTTAGAGATAATATATATTATTCTATGTGTAAGAGAATACATGAATGAGGCCAAGGTGGTGTATGGCAATTAAAACATGCATATTCTCTCCTCTCATGAGTTGACGCTTCTTCACTGAGTCCACACTATCATTGAGATGATGTATGAAGGTTTAAAATCCTATATTTTAATTCATGTAGGTATTAACCATGATTTAAATAGCCTAATATTACTTATAATGGTAATTACATAATGAAAATGGGTTATGTATAGGCCTCCAAGAGGTGTTGAGTAGCCTCTTCTTCAATGTGCATGTTGACTTGTCATTGAAACTTCCTCCATACTTTCATAATGGTATTCAATTTGGGATATGATCACCTAAATGAGAATTTACAAGGTGTATTGATGTCTCATCAATTCCATAATGTTGTTCTATCCCCACTAAATCCTTCCATCTGTATGTTAAGTAGGCATATCTTATTAACTCCTCATCTTTTTACTCATTCATTTTTTAAATGGTTAAGTTAGTTGAGATAGGAATTAAAAACATCTAAAAGGATTTTAAATATCCTTGTACTGACTCCCTATATCAACACATGGACCTTTCTCAACTATATTCCACCTAGAAATACATGCACCTTGCTAAACTAGGCCTCTTCAACCACTTCCATAGACTAGATGTTTAAAATTAGATAGTAGAGACACTTGTAGGAAAATTGATGCATGATTCTAGGCTTGAAGGAGTAGAAAAAGTCTCTAAATGAACTCTCCCATAGTTATAATTATTCATTAGGTCCTGCAACCCATTTTATGTCAAAAACTATACAAACATGAACTTTTAAGAGGTATCTATATAGCCTCTATACAATCAAGTCCCATGGACATGGGATATTATAAATTGGAAACACATTTCAGGTGTTTTTCAAGTAGTTCCTAAGGGTTTAGATGAATTTTTCACTAAATCTTTCTAGTCGATTAACTATTAGGGTTTAAGGAAGGTTTAAGAGTGCTTGGGGTCTTAATGATGTTTCATAGAGACTAGAGCTAGAATATCTAAGCCAATTATACCAAAATAAAGCCAATATACATCCCCACCTTCCCCAAAGTTTTGGTTTCCTCATGCATAGCATCCAAACTATGGTTATCATTTGAAGATGTTCCTTGGGTGAGAAGCATGCTTACTAACTAACTCCTAGGCGTTTGTAGGTAAAATGACCAATTATAGGGACTTCTTCTAGGATATAAATTGACCAAAAGGATTTTTAAGACTATGATGAATTTCCTAAAGAATGTTATAGGAATTCTTGTTTCCCAAATTTCTCTCAGATCCACCTTTTGATGACATAATCATAGTGGAGGTTATAAGCTATCTTTCTATAGACTTTGATCTTGAACTTTAGGCTAAACCTTGGTGTTGTGAGGCACTCTTGCATTATTTCCAACCTAAATACTACCTCAAAGATCATATGAAACAATAATCATTGTATTTATCAAGCCTCTTGACCCTTAATGAGTGCATACAACAATAATTTTTAACACTTATGCTTAGCTACAATTGAACCAGTCATGTAGATCTTTGAAAATGGTTAGTAGATGACTCATTTAGATGTGTCAAGATGCATTTTCCATTTTTAAATTAATTATGTACACAAACACTCCCCATCTCCTTTCTCTTAGGCTCAAACTAACCCTCCCAGGCCTGATATGTATAGTTTGACTCCTACATATGCTAACATATGAGTTACTATTATGCTTAGAATACCTAAGGAGGAGTCAAACTATATGGAATAGGATTGAGAGGGTTAGTTTGAGCCTAATATCAAGGAAATTGGGAGTGTTTATGTACATAATGAAGTTAAAAAGGGAAAATTATTCTTAAAGCATATAGGAGTCATCTAGTAGCCATTTTCAAAGATTTACATGGTTGGTTCTATTGTAGGTAAGTATAGGTCTTAAGAATTATGGTTGGATGCACTCATTAGTGGTCAAGTGGCTTGATAAATCCAATTATTATTTTTACATATTATTTTTAATGTAGTATTTAGGTTGTAAATAATGCAAGAGTGCCTCATAACCCCAAGGTTTAGCCTAAAGTTCAAGATCTAAGTCTGTAGATAGATAACATATAACCTCCACTATGATTATGTCATCAAAAGGTGGATCAGAGAGAAATTTGGGAAATAATAATACCTTTAACCTTCTTTGGGTAATTCATCATAATGTTGATAAGCCTTTTGTCAAATTTAGATCCTAGAAGAAGCCCCTATAGTTGGTCATTTTTACTAAAGACACCTAGGAGTTACTTAGTGAGCATGCTTCTCACCCAAATAACATATTCAAATGCACACCATAGTTTGGATGATATGTATGAGGATCCCAAAACTTTTTGGAAGGTGGGGAGGTCTATTGTCATGCTTTTAATGCAATTGGTTTAGAGATTCTAGATTTGGTCTCTATGAAACATCACTAAGACCCCAAGCACTCTTAAACCTTTATTAAACCCTAATAGGGACTCAACTTGAATTTTTTAGTGAAAAATCATATAAACCCTTAGAAACTACTTTACCAACACCTAAAATATTTTTATAATTTAGAAGAGCCCATGACCATGGGACCTAATTGTACAAAGGCTATATGGATACCTCCTAAAAGTTCAAGTTTATAGTTTTTTTGATATAAAATGGGTTACAAGACCTAATGAATAATTATTAACTATGGGAGAATTAATTTAGAGAATTTTTATACTCCTTCAAGACTAGAATCATGCATGAATTTGCCTGTAAGTTTCTCTCTTATTTCATGTTAAACATCTAATCTATGGAACTGTTCTGAGAGGCCTAGTCTAGAAAGGTGAATGTATTTGTAGGTCTAAGAGAGTTAAGAAAGGTCAAAGTCTTGATAAAAGGAATAAATAAAGGATATTTCAAATCCTCTCAGCTATTTTTAAGTCCTAGCTCAACTGACTTGGCCATGCAAATAATGAATGAACATAAAGATGAGGAGTTAATAAGATAGGACTACTTAACTTATAGATGGAAGGCTCTAGTGGGTATAGAACAACATTATTCCATTGATGAGATGACATTACTACTTTTAACTTCCCATTCAAGTGAGCATATCCCAAATTGACAACCATTATGAAAGGATAGAGGTAGTTTTAAGGACAAGTCAATATGTAAATTGAAGGAGAGGCTACTCAACACCTCTTTGAAGCCTATCCATACCCCATTTACATTATTTGATTACCATTGTCAGTAATATTTGTCTATTTCAACCATGGTCAAGACCTACATGAATTAAAATAGATGAATTACAACCTCCATACCTCATCTCAATGCCAATGTGGACTCATTGAAGAAGTGTCAATGCATGAGAGGAGAGAATATGCCTGTTCCAACTACCATACACCACCTTAAACTCATTCATGCACTCTAATACACATATAATATTATATCTCTCTCAAAAATTATATTTAAGTATGTAGTGAGCTCTTTTTTATCATCCCTTAGTTGGGTGTATCAAAGCTCTACCAAAACTATCTTGTACTCTTTTAATCAATAGAAGAATACTTGTAGATTTCTTCGTTAAATGCTAGTGTACTTTATGAGATTTGATTTAAAGAATTTATGATTGTTATTTTCATCTATATTCCTTTCATGCACCTAAATTCAAGTTATTAGTGTATGGAAGTTGTGTGAAGTGTTGACAAATAGAGGTGTTCTTGAAGTGTCATAAACTAATAGTGTCTTGTGAAGATCTAGGTCTTTATCCTTGAAGTTGTATAACTCTAACTTAACCTTAATATGAAAAATTCATGATTAGAACATTATCAAGAGGTCTGATTAGTTTTAATCTTGATTAGGGTCCTTAATGTGTTTAAATGATAGAATAAGAGATGATCTGTAGTCATTGGTGCATCACCACTTTAGTGTATATTCTTTTACTAGTTTTCATCTCTTTTCCTTTTTTATTACAATAATATTAGGTCTTAGAAAGATAATTAAAGTGAAAAATTGGATTCCCTTATGAATTTTATTTACCTTCCATGATTTTTTTTAGATCATCCCTAGGTGTCAAGGCATCAAAATACCAACTTTTCTAAGACTGGGTCTGCCTAGGGTTTTAGGGAAGTTTATGACTACTTAGGGGTCTTAAGGATGGTTTATAAAATGCTAACATATAATATTAGAATAAATTCCATGAATCCCTAGGTTATATACCTAATCAACTCCCTTTAATTGATTAGACTCCCATGCAAAGGATGGGTAAAGATATGAGTGCCAAAATATGATCATAGGGTAGTTTATGTGCCATTTTTGAGTGCCTAACTCTTTAAATCACACTGGGGTACCTAAAACATACTAAGATAATTTACTCAAAAACCTCTTAAGGAGGAGTGGGTGAGCTTCTAAAGTTAGACATCAAAATACCTATGTGCATGGTTAATTACTTTGAACAATGTTTTGAGGTTTCTCTAATCCTTCTACACTATTCTTCATGTAGAAACTCCTCTCTCATGTCCCAAAAATATTCATATCCCCCCACTTGAATGTATAACTAGTCATATAGTTTTGAAATAGCCTTAATGTGATAATGTGGTCTATAAATAGGCCTAAAACCTACTTGTTTGGATTGTCTTACATGTTATCTAACAATATTTTTGATTGATAAACTCCTTTTAAGAAATATTTAGGATCTCTTCACCATGTTTTATTGACTCAACACCATATGAGAGTTCTATTTTACCTTACGTACCTCTCAACACTTAATTTTGCCTATTTAACCTCTTTACTATTTGCCTAGACATGTCTTGGTCTGAGAAAAAATAGTGGGTATACCCACTATTTGTCTAAACAAGACAAGGGTATGGATTATTTTTAATATTTATAAATACCCTCCCCTATAACTTTGAAAACTTGACTAGGTATACAAGGCCCTAAGATGACTATTTTGGCTAAAAATTACCCCATTTGTCTCTAGACTATGTTGGCATGAATTTTTCCATTTGAGGTCATTATAAGTGGATGAATAACCACCATATTTCTCTATTTTGTCTTACCTTAATCCCTCTCCATCATGACATTTTCATTCATGGAGTGACTATCCTCTTAAAACCTCTGATTTACTCTTATAGGGTTTGGAGATTGAGGGTTCAAACTAACCCTAAGAGGTCTGAAGGCCTTCCTTCTCTAGTTTCATTGGGTATAGATCCCTTAAGTGGAATTGACCATATTATTTAGTGTTTCCTAGATCTTACCATATTGATCCACCTTTTTTCTACAAATTTAGTTCCTCCATATGTATATTAATATTCACCTAAGGATAATTGACATAGCTTTGCCTGAAACCCTACGTATATTTAACCTTATATGTATCTTTAATCATATTGGATTAAATTTATGTTCATTATTCATTTTAGGTGTATATTACCAATATTAATTAGTGGTTGGAATTATGCATCAAACCCATTGTGCTTTACTTGAATAAATTATCTTCCATTATGGAACCCTATGTTCACTCTTATGATTTGACCATGGGTGATGTCTTGGTTGCACATGCTATAGTTTCATACCTTGACCATTTATTATGGTCTATGATATATTTATTAATAGAACATGAGTACTAATATCATCATCTTGACTTAACATGTGATCCATTTTAAATAATAGTGATTTCCCTCTTCACGTCTGACATGGAGACCAACATATAGGTGTTCTTTTGTATTCTTTTCTATGGGAGGGGAGTATTTTATTTGATATGATGTATTATACCTCTAGATAATCCTTAATTTGAAGAGTTATTTATTGGTTCAACCCTTCTTCTCATTATCTCAATAGTGACCTCCAACCTTTACAATTTAGCTTCATTATCTTTCATGAATTGAATGTAGGTGTCTCACTAACCTATATGCTTAAATGAGGATAGATATATAAAATCCCCTCTTCCCTTTGGTGTGATAATGAAGGAGTTTCATAACTACATCCATATCCCCAAGGTTGATCACTTTTCATGCCAAGTCCTTAGTCAATTTATACTCTTCATACCATATGCATAGTCAATAATGAGGAGGAACCTAATTGTAGATGTCTCTTTGATCTGAGCCTTAGGAAATGAATAGGTATAGATAGAAATTCCTATTAGGGTGAAATTAATTATGATACTTATCATATTAATTATTATTCAAACTCATGCAGTTGTCCAATTTTTGTTTTGATAACATTCATGGTCTACCCTTTAACATGATGACTGTAGTTATATGTCATGTTACTATAGGTGTAGATGTTGATGTATACTAGGCATTTTAAAGGGAACATGGGTTATCCAATTATAGGTACTAGACCTATTTTGCATCACCAATGCTTTATATTCCCATTAATATCCTTACAATCTCATGGAATACACCAAAATATCAATTCTCTTTGTTTATCATGCCTCAGCTAGTAGAGCTGGATATAGGTGTACATATGGCCTAAAACGAGAAGATGATTTGATGAAACATGGGATAATGACCCATAAAAATCATCTAAACATGTTTTTGAGACCTATTCACTATTCATATTTGGATATTTATTTTATTTTCAAGATTGAGACCATGATCTTGATTCTCATCTCAATACTCAATTGATTGAATTATGTCACCTTGTGTATGGGCTGGGAAATCCTATGCATCATCTGAGATGAATGATATTTTGACTATTTGAGGTGTTTTTAGTATTAGTATTATATTTTAAATCACCACCATCTTCCCCCTTAATTATATTACCATGGTTTCCCTTGAGTGGTGTCGTGCTCTTTTACTGCTCTACTACAATAGCTTTTTAAGAGTCTAATTGTAGGTCTTAGTTCACATCTTGATTATGTTTATGACCAAATGGGCTCAACACTCATTTATTTAGGGGTCCCAAGGGATTATGGAGACTTAATAGTGTGTTTCATTCTTAGGAGGGAGGATGGGTGGATGAAGCATGGATGGAAATGGAGTGATAAGGATGGACACATGAAACATGGTAGAAAACTTAATAAAGTGGCAGTGATGAAGATGTGAAGGGTAGTGGTATGGATGGGATAAGTAAGAAAGACTCATTTTAAGACTTAAAAAAATGCATATTAGAGTAACTTAGACCTATTATATAACCAATGTGGAGTTTTTAAAGGTTAAATATAACATATATAATCCAAACATGAAACCTTGAAATCTCAAAATAGCTTAAATTCTCAAAATAGACCTTAAACTTTGTAAAAAGAGAATAGTCTGGATTAAAGGTGGAGAATATTGTATTTATGCCTCTTAAGGATAATAATAAGATGAATAATATTGTTTATCATGGCATAATTTACCTTCATAACTAATTAACACCTTTTTAATGACTTTGAATCACTTATCAACCCTGTAAGTGTCTTTGACCTTATGATTGTATACAACCTATTACACAGTGGCTTTGAATTATGCATAATTCATCTTATTTTTACATATAATAAGATAATAAGATACCATTAAGTATCCAAAATTTTAATGAAATAATCAGAATGATAAAAACACCTTTGAAACTCTCCAAATCACCCAAAACAACTATTGATGAGGACCTTCAACCTTGTCCAATACAATCAATTCTTTTATAGACTGTACATAGAGACCAGTCATAGATATTTTACACTTATTAATGCTTAGAAATGTGATAAATACCTATAAATTTCCATGGGAGGATCCTATAATACTTGATAAAATAGGATTAGTCATTAGATTGAGCAAACTAGATAAAAATCTATGAAAATTGTTGACTTGAAGTTAGCCTATGTAGATGTGTAATGCCAACACATTCCTTAACTTATTAAGGAAGGTTCATAAGGTTGGGGAGAAAAATATTTTTATAATTGATCATGGTTGGAATCTTATTGAGTCTACTATACATGGCCAAGATTTGGGACCCTGATACTCTCTCTCATGTAAGGTACAAACAAGAACTTGAGGGGTTGTCCAGCTTATAAAGAAGAGATAAAGATGTGTAAAATGGTTTTAGACTTTAAATACCTCAATTTATCATTAAAATAGATAGGGACATCACACCTATACCCACCTTCAACTTTATATCCCCTACTATATGGTAAAATTTATATAGTCTGTATAATGTGTAGAATTGTCTTAAAATAGTGGGTTTTCCATTATTTTATTCAAATTCAGACATTACAATGCCATTATAAGATAAAATAATGAATATAATTAATTATTAATCAGTTTAAATCAATAACAAAAATATGAGGAGAAGTGGGTAAGTCATAAAATGCCATGTGAGGCCGACTTGGCTTGGTAGGAAGGGTGTGGGTGGCTCATAAAATGACGTTAAGTGGCATGAAATTCATGTATAAGGAATTTGGCATGGTTGGTATGTATTTAAGGTCCCTTTTAAACTTTAATAATCAAATTATCCCATTTTCTAAGGTTTTCAAAAGGTGACATAAGCTCATAAGGTGGTTTTAGGGGTCATAAGGGGTCAAATGGACTTTAAGATGAATATGTCATGTAAAATGACTTTGAAATCATCTTGATCTCCATATTATAGTCTCAAAAACTTTCAAAAAACATTTATATTTCCAAATACCATTATATTACTCAAACAAGGCTAAGACATCTATTGGAATTCATGACCCTTGGCAATGATATCTCTCAACTCAAGACATTATGACACTCATTTTATCATCACAAGGACTCAAGATACTCATGACACTATGGACTCAAGCATGAAATAAGACACATCATGATGCCCTTAGTCAACATCCAAAGACTCATATTGTAAAAGTAATACATGGCTATATCTAGAGTAAATATAAGTAGGCTAAAATAGTGATCACCATTTGTTTTGAATATAGGTAGTTGACATTTGGCCTATGAGGCCAAAATGTTATCATTTCTCATGACTATTACAGGTGACCATCCTATTGGTCATAATAACCTAGACATTATCATGTTAAACTGACTCAAACAAGAAGCATAAGATGATTACCCTTGGCTAAATTATATTCTTGACACCTCTAAGACTTGCAGCATCAACAAGACACATAAAAACAAGGAAAGAAAAAAACAACACAACACTAAGGACAAATAAGGAAAGGAACAAAACAAAAAGACACTACTTATAAATTTGTGCAAAACACTTATTTGACAAGACAACTAAGTACTAAAAAATTGAAAAAAAATTTGACGTCATTCCCATAAGATCAAATGGGAATGTATTATTACCATTTTGGAAACATTATGTTGATTTGTCATATGATGACTTGGATGAAATCAAATTTAGATCAATAGGTGACAACTTCCACCTATATTTAGCAATCCCTTGGTCACTTGGAAGAGTGAATGAAACATTTTAATTCATTCTTAAGTGCATGGGTTGAGTATGAGGGTCATTATCCCAATCATATTCCTCCTAAATATTCTTTTTTTATCATAAGTTTCATATCATCTTCAATTAGGGGCTGTAAATAATTATGCTCATTGGATTCAAGATGATTAACTACCCAATTATCCTTGGCAAGGTCCTCTTTATGATCTAATTGATGTAGTGGTAATGGGGTATCTAAATTCAAGCATAACTCCTCAAATTATTCCCAAAATGGCATCTCATTATGGTAAATGATAAAAACATAGAAGTAACCTTCATCTCTTCTATCTGCTTGCAAGATACCATGTTGATGATTCACCTTCTTTTCTTAGATAGGGTCCTTGTAATGCTCTTGGTATATTGAAGTTTTTTCCTCCTCCTCATCAAAATATAAATGTGTCTCCTCAACCTAATGAATATATAAAACATCTTCCCACTTCATTTATTGACTCACATTGCTTTATTCATTTAGGACTTCAACTTACTACCCTATCATATCACTCAAATCTACCTTACCAAGTTGTTCCATTTCACTCAAGAACTCCAACCATAAGTGTTACCACTAATATTCCAATGGATATTTGAATTTAGTATCAGTGGAATTATTATGAAGTCTATTATCTAGTTGGTTTCTAAAGGAGGTAGCAACTTGTGTTTCATTTTCATCAGATCCATTGTTATGACTTTACTGTTTCCACTCATCATCTAATTTCTACTCATATTCCAAAATTGATTTGCTAAGAGTACAAATATGAATCTCTTCTTCATATAAAATAGAAGTGTCTTCTCCAACATAATCTTGAGGCTCAGATACAACCATAACACTATAAATCTTTTGAATAACTAGCTTTGGACCTATTAACTTTGATAATTTTTCCATCATGCTTTCATGGTCATATTCTAATTTTGATGTATTTAATTACTCTTAAAGAGGGGAGAGGGTAGGTGGGTAACATATTACTTTAGACTATTTGATGGCTACAAGGGTATTTCTCTAACTTAGGATCTTATGAGTATCAAACTTGGAGAACAAACCTTGCTTACTAGAGTGTTCATTTATCTCATCATTTTCTAATATGATCGGCTACTTATAAAATACTATAGTATGAAGGATTAACGATGTTTTTGGAAAACTTAGAAAGCTTCTTAAAATAGACTTAATACATTCTCTTCCTTCTCCTAATTTTCAAGGGTCAGAATGATGAATTTTTGGTCCTTGATCTATGAAGGCTTACATGTGGGGATCACTTTAGGATCTTTAGTAGGTATAGGACTTTGGACACAAATGGATTGATTTTGGGTGGTTGGGGTATAGAGTTAAATGAGGAATTTAGAGAGTGACTCAGATTTGATTTTCACTTCCACACCATGTTTAATTTTACACACTATATGAGATAAATCATTAGACAAACACCCCTTAATTTTAGCTATGAAATAACTAACCACACACATAACAAAGTGAAGTGAAAAGTCTACTATAATAAATTCCTACACAACTAAGAGCTTGGGGTAGGAATGGAGGGTAAGTTGAAGGTTAATAACAATGCCAAATGATCTCATAGGGGATCTATTCCACTTTAGATCAAAATTAGACATGGGTTCACATACCAAATTTAAATTGTCTTCCACCAACTTAGGGATAATTGAAAGACTTGTCTTGTCATTAAAAAAACAATTATGCACTAAGAAATCCCCTATGATTAGAGAGTCAATAAAAGGAGATGGTTTGAAAAATTTAGCTAAATATGTTTAGTTTATAGGGGTATATTTATGATGAATAACGGATTGACATTTAATTTCCCTTTTATACCTAAGACATTCCTACAATTTATCTTTGTCTTTTGTTAATTTCTTAATTTCTAAGTGTAGATAGTGAGTTTTTGGTGTAGGTAGATTATAAGGGACAATAGGTTGATAATAGGACTAATAATGAGGATGAGGAGGTTTTCATGGAGATGGATAAGGATTAAATTATGGTGTATGGTCTTGGTAGCATATAGGATATGGATTGTATGGCTGATAAGAATCAATAAATTGGTCATATGGGATATGAAAGGGTGGCTATGGAGGTGGAAGATAAGATCCTACCTCATAAGATGCCATGACTCCTTATGAAATATGTGTATTAGATCAATATCATAATAAAAAGACTTCTGACCTATGTAATAATAAACCACTAATATTTTTGAGCTTGAGAATGATTGTTAACCTTCCAAAATATGCCTAATTCTAATCAAAGTGACTATAGATGATGTTGTTGATGTCCTCAACCTCCAAATGTCTTCTAATGTTTTTAGATCATGCTTCAAGGAATTTGAAATTGGTCCCATCATGTATTATATAAATGTTAGAGACTATAGGTTTTACCATTACTGAGGATAGGAGTGTTGATGTCCTAATCTCCAAGCCTAGGCTAAGATGAGAATGAAACTAAGCTATGGGTTACCTAATGTTGGGAAAGACATCTAGATTTTTAAGGGGATAACTCCCTTGATTTTGTCATTTAAATTATCTTTCTAAGACCTAAATAGCTAGGATGAAAAGGGTATAGAAAACACATGAGTTAAACCTACTATTATGTGTGGTGATGCACCGTGGGTTAAACTATCCACTCATTATATTGCACTCTCAAGCTACTAATGGACTAATCACAATCAAAAAATCATATTCATGAGACATGTGCATAATTATTTCATATTGAGGTTGTAATATATAGATGGAATACCAAGGATATGACATGTAGGTCTATTAGAAAACTCTCACTAGCCATGATACACTTTGAGACTCCATTATCTATCCTTCTACACTCCACATGACCCATATAAGACACCTCTTTGATAGTTAGGTTAAGGAATATATACAAGGTCAAGAAGATCATCATATTTACATATCAAAAAGTATAAACACACTATGATGTCACAATGAAAGAGATGCAAAGTCTATTATTCAATCCAAATAGATTTAAAAGTACAAATTTAGAGTATCTTCATACTAGCCTAAGGGATAAAAATCAAGGCTTAAAAGACTAGATATATATAATAATGGGATGAAAGATAAGTGGAGAATGGTGTAGAAGAGTGGATAAGTGGTAATGAATAACTAATTCTACTCAAAAATATAGTTATAATAGTTACATAAGCTCCTCCAATCTTCTCATGCATTAAAATTCCTTGGTGGCTTCTTGAATGAGTTATTGGCATTAGAAATTAGGTAAGGGAGGTTGAATCAACATCAGTTATACCATGACAAAGGCTTGAATATGCCTAGAATAGTCCATCACACTCCCTTTGGGAAGTTACAATCATGAATTAGGCCCTCATACCCATGTAGCATACCACACTCCATCAAATTGGGAATGTCAAGGAAACTACCTTATCCCTCTACTGAAAATGTGAATTATGCATTAAATGTCTTTATTGGATCAATTATCAAGCATGTCACCTTTTCTTTGACCTATTCCATTGGTATTTCAATTCCAACTTGACATTTTTTGATGATAACAAAGGCTAATTATGCCTAATAAGTAGAATTGGATAAGTATTGATGTATTGGGATCCATGAAATATAATAGATTTTTACACCCTATGTGTGAATGTGGCCCATGTCTAAAACAATACCTCGAACCATGAAATAGGCTTGGAAATGCACTAAGTGCTTGAAATTTCACTTTTTTAAGGTGACCAATTTATCTTTCTTAATTTATGGGTAGACTGACAAATTTTGATGTACTTACAGAGGTTCTTCCAAATAAATCCTTGAGCATGTTATGCATTTATAAGGTCAATCAATTTTCAAACTTGCTACCCCAATGATTGGAATCATTCTACACCACCATATAACCTTCAATCTACTCAAAATCCTTAAAAATGTTTATTTTTTAGGAATATGAATAATACCCATATGTTTAAGTACCATATGTGGATTCTCCTCTGAATGTGTTTTACCTTCCATGAGTTTTTTAGATCATCCCTAGGTGTTAAGGCATCAAAATACCAACTTTTTAAAGATAGGGTCTACTTAGGGTTTTAGGGAGATTTATGACTAGCTAGGGGTCTTAAAGATGTTTTATACAATGCTAATTCCCAATATTAGAATAAATTCCATGAATCCCTAGGGTATAGACCTAATAAACTCCCTTAAATGTCTTAGAGTCCAATGCAAAGAATGGACAAAGATATGAGTACCAAAAGATGACCGTTGAGTAGTTTGTAAGCCATTTCTAAGTGCCTAAGTCATTAAAATTCATTCATAAAATTTGGAATCCCAATCCTAATCAATATTTAATGGATTTAAATCATACATGGGTACCTATAATATACTAAGATAATTTTCTCAGAAACCTCTTGAGGTGAAGTACGTGAGCTTCTAAAGTTAGACCTCAAATTACTTGTGTGCATGGTTAAGTACATCAAACAAAGTTTTGAGGTTTTTATAATCCTTATATAATATTATTAATCTATAAAATCCTCTATCATGTCCTAATCATCTTCATATCCCCCCAACTAAATTTACAACTAGTTGTATAGGTTTGAAAGAGCCTTGATGTGATAGTGTGGTCTATAAATAGGCCTAAAGCCTACTTGTTTGGATTATCCTCCATGATATATGATAGTAATTGTGATTGATATACTCATTTTAAGGAATATTTAGTATCTATTCATGATGATTCACTAAATCAACACCCTCTAAGAGTTATATTTTACCTTGCATACCTCTCAACACTTGATTTTGCTTGTTTAGCCTCCTCACTATTTGCCTATACATATCTTGGTCTAAGATAAAATAGTGGGTATAACCAATATTTATCTGAAAAAAAAAGGCTATGGATGATTTTTTAATACTTATAAGTAACCTTCCATCTATATTTGAACACTTGATTAGGTCTACAAGGTCCTCAGATGACCATTTTGCCTCAAAATTGCCCTACATTTATAGTAGACTATGTTGGCATGAATCTTTCCATTTGAGGATATTAAATTTGCATGAATAAACATAATATTTATATCCTCTATTTGAAAATAATCCATATACATCATTCTCTTTGCCTTTTATGGAGTGAATATCATCTTAAAACCTCTGATTTACTCTCGTAGGGTTTGGAGATTGAGGGTTCAAACTGACCCTAGGAGATCTGCAGACCTTCCTTCTATGGTTTGACTATGTATATACCCCTTGAATTTAATTTATCATA
Source organism: Torreya grandis (assembly GCA_037957365.1). Classification (NCBI taxonomy): domain Eukaryota; kingdom Viridiplantae; phylum Streptophyta; class Pinopsida; order Cupressales; family Taxaceae; genus Torreya; species Torreya grandis. The sequence continues at coordinate 2,605,150 of JARHVA010000936.1, read as the reverse complement.
TTATTTATTTTCTCCTAGGTCATATCATCTTAATTCACCTTCCATATGAAACATTGGTTTCTCTATATGTATATTAATATTCACTTAGGACTAATTGATAGAGTTTTACGTGAAACCCCATGTATATTCAACCTTACATATAGATTGACTCATAATGTCTTTAATTGATGGTCATGATTATTTTTAGGTGCCTATGATCAAGATTCATTGGGGTTTATAGTTATGCATCAAATACATTATGTTTTCCTTGAATGAATTATCTTGCATTATGAAACCTTATGTTCCCTCTTATGATTTGACCAAGGGTGATGTCTTAGTTGCATAGGCCTTAGTTACATACCTTAACACTTTATTTTGGGATAATATATATTAATTAATAGAAACTAAATACTAATATCCTCATCCTAACTTGTCTTATGAATCATTTGAAATAATATTGATTTCCATCCTCAAGTCTACCATGGAGACTATCCTATAAGTGTTCCTCTATATTATTGGCTATAAGAGGGGAGTAAACTCCTTGATATTAGTGTCTCGTCCCTCTAGATCAAATTTAATTTAAATATTTCTTTATGGGTTCAATCCTCTTTCTCATTGTCTCAATAGTGACCTCTAACCTTTGTAATTTATCTTCAGTGTCTTTCATGAACTAACTATAGGTGTCTCACTAGCTTGTATGCTTAAATGAAGAAAAAGTTATGAAATCCCCTTTTCCTTTTGGTATGATGATGACTTTTCATAATTGCATTGATATTCATAGGCTTTATCACTTTTATTTTCAAGTCCTTAGTCAACTTGAACTCTTCATACCATATGCACAGTCAATAATGAGAAGGAACCTAAATGTAGATGTCTCTTTAGGCTAAGCCTTAGGCTTGAAATAGGTCTAACTAGATATTCCTATTGGGATGAAATTAATTATGACACTTATCCTATTAATCATTATTCGAATGCATATAGTGGTCCAAACTTTTTTTATTATCACTTTCATACTCTAATGTTTGACATGATGATTGTAGCTATATGTCATGCTACTATAGGTGTAGATGTTGTTGTATAATAGGCCTTTTAAGGGGAATAAGTGTTCTCCACTTATATGTGATGGACCTATTTTTCATCACCAACACATTTTATTTTCATTAGTATCCTCATATTATCATGGAACACACCAAAATATTATTTTTTTCCCTTTGTCAAACCTCAGCCAATAGACATGGTTATAGGTGTACATATGGCCTAAAAAGATAAGATGATTTGATTAAACATGTGACAATGACCCATCCGAATGATCTTAACATGTATTGGAGACCTCTTCACTATTCATATTTGTATATTGATTATATTTTCAAGACTAAGACCATGATCTTGATTCTCATCGCAGTACTTAGTTGACTAAGTTTTGTCACCCTGTGTATGGACTAGGAAAGTCCAATGTATCACCTGAGATGAATGCTCTTTTGATAATTTGAAGTGTTTAAATTAATAGTTTTATATTTTAAATCATCACTAGATACCCCATTCATTATATTACCATGCTTTCCATTGAGTGGTCTCATTCTCTTTGACTGCTCTACTACATTAACTCCTAAGAGGATAATTATAGGTCTTAGTTCACCTCTTGATTAGGTTTTTGCCCAAATGGACTTGACACTCATCTCTTTGGGGGGTTAAAGTGAGTATTGAGACTTACTAATATGTTTAATTCTTAGGAAGGAGGATGGTTAGATGAAGGGGGGATGTAAATTGAGTGATAAGGTGGACACATGAAATAGGGTACATGAAAGTGGCAGTGATGAAGATGTGAAGGGTAATGGTATGGATGGGATAAGAAAATGTAGGAAAGACTCATTTCAAGACTAACCCAACTTCATATTAAAGATCCTCATACCTATTATTGAACCAACATGGAATTTTTTAAGGCTAAACATAACATATAGAATCCAAATTTGAAACCTTGAAATCTTAGAATACATTAAATTATCCAAATAGACCTTAAACTTTGCTAAAATGGAATAAAGTGTGTTCAAAGGTGGATAAAATGGTATATAGGCCTCTTAATGATACTAATAATATGAATAATATTGTTTTTCATGGTGTGATGGACCTTCATCACGACTCAAACACAATTTCAATGCCTTTGAGTCACTTATCAACCCTGTAGGTGCCTTTGACATGATGACTGTATACAACCTGTTACATAGTGGCTTTGAATTATACACAAGTCCTATTACTTTGTGGTATTATGAAATAATAAGAGACCATTAAGTATCCAAAATGACAAGGAAATATATATAACCATAAAAACACATTTAAAACTCTCCAAATCACTCAAAACAACTATTTATGAGGACCTTTAACTTCATCCAATATAATCAATTCTTTTATAGACTGCACACATAGACCAATCATGGATATTTTCCACTTAAAAAATATCACACATGTGATAAATATTTATAAATTACCATAGGAGGATATTGAAAGACTTTATAATATATGATTAGTCATTATATTGAGAAAACCAAACAATAATTTATGAAAACCATTAAATTGAAGTTGGTTTTTGTAGATGTGAAGTGCAAACACATTCCTTAACTTATTAAGGAAGGTTCATAAAGTTGGGGAAACTAATATTCAAAAAAAATCTCATGATTGGAATATTTTTAATTCTACTCTCCATGTCTAGGAGTTGGGAACCTTATTCTCTCTCCCTTATATAGTATATATAAGAACCTGAGGGACTATAAAAGCTTATAAAGAAGAACCAAATATGTACGAAATGGTTTTGGACTTGAAAGACCTCCATTTCTCATGAAACTTGATAGAGACATCAAACTTGAGACCATCTTCAACTTTAGATCCCATATTGTATGTTATAGTTTGTAAAGACTATACAATGTGTAGAATTATCTTAAAATAGTTAGTTTTCCTATTATTTTCATCAAATTTAGACATTATAATGCCATTCTAAGATCAAATAATGAATATCATGAATTATTAATCCCTTTAAAGTAAGTAAAATGTAAGAGGAGAAGTGGTAAAGTCATAAAATACCATGTGGGGCCCACTTGACTTGGTAAAAAGGGTGTGGGTGGCTCATAAAAGGATGTTAAGTGACATGAAATGCATGTAGAAGGAATTTAGCATGGATGGTTTTGGTTCTCAGTTATGCATCTCTTATGCTCAACCTTGCATACTTGAAGTAAATGACAAAAAAAGATGAAAACCCCATTAGAATGTCATTGTAGTCAAGGGAAGGTTTGGCATATATAATGGAATGGATGCCAAAAATGATTGAGAGGTACCTATAGAGGGTATGGTCAGCACCGTGATACTTTTATCTTTGCCTGAACTAAGGTAAGAGGACCTATGGGGTAATTTGATCACATGGAGAGATTCTAATATTCGATTTCCATGGGGATTATCAGTAAAAAGAGATACAAATATAACTAGAACATAACCAAACTCACTCACTCCACTTGAGGAGGGTTGTCACATAGAATGAACAAATGTTCTAGGCCAGATACAAGCTATTAAAGGAATATGTGAATGTGAATAAAACCTTCATTAAAAATAATCTTCAATAACACATGGATGATTAAAATATTACAATGATGGATTTAAATCTCAAAATAGAGACACATGTTAAATATATAATGTTTATGTATCTACATGAAAATAAATATTAAGATATGTAAATGGAATGTCATATGCAGGGCAAGATGGGGGAGGGAAAAGTTGATAGTTATAAAATGGGGAGGATGGTACATGAGTGGTCTTCAAATAGTAGGGATTCTTTCAATATTAAATACATCACCTGATGAAGAGATGAAAAAAACTTATATGCAAGATAATGGAACTATAAGGAGTGATTTTCCTTTACCCATTAAATCCATGAACATAGGGTGCCCTAATAGGTTATTCAACAGTATATCTCCAAATATAACATAGAAAGGGATTTATAACCTATATCTAAACCCAAGATGATAACTAGTAATGAGAAATGAATGATATGTCCTATAAATAACATTTTTAAAACATATTAATTTAATTCATCAATAGAAAATAGTAGAGAACCACATGCATTTTCATTATCTTTATAAGAAAATGTTACATACATCATTTTTTCAAAATGCTACCATGGGGATAAGCATGGTGGATTTTATCCATGTTGGATAGGGGAGACATATAGATATGCTCTTAGAACTTGCTAATGGTTATAAAACTATAATCACCTTAACAAGAGAGACAAACCATAGATAGCAGTGATCCCAAAATGTGGAAGAGCCTATACTAAGGAAGACATGGACCAACATAATGACCAATACATTGGCTAACCAACCTCTAAAATAGAATAAAAACCTTCTATTTATATATTTTTTATCCTACTTAATTCTAGAATTGTGGATCATAGTTTTCAAAATTACATAACAAGACTTCAAATTTGCCATGAAACTTCTAGTTGGAATATGCTCCTTTTCCTTTCTTGAGATTCTTATCCACTTGCAAGAAAAGAATCATTTTTACAACTGCCTTTACAAAGAATGATGAGGGCTTGTAACCACCTAGAGATGGTCTTGACCACTCTCTTGGATATTTGGAGGGATAAAATCATTTAAGAAGCCAAAAAAACTTTTTGCATAAATACCTAGAGATACTGATGAATGGTTGCTTACATAGATGAAACCTCCTAAATAGTCTTTTTGAGCATGCCATAGAACAACTTGTTCTTATGGTGATGGCTTAAGAATGATCCAGTTGTGACATGAAATATAAAGTGGTCTATGATCATTATTATAAATATTTATTATAGAATGTCTCATGGGCCTTCTAATATGCTTTGACTCATTTTCTAACTAGGAAGGAACCATCAAGTTTATATTTTAGACCAAATCTTGACACATATTAACATCTGACATTCTAACTTGGATCTAATTAGTCATCTACATAGCTTAGAACTGACTAGGCCACCTCATTATCTCTAATTTGGGCATGTGTTGCTCTCTTATTAGTTTTGAGCCTTTTAAAAAGTCTATCTTATCTTACACTATTAGATCTAAGCACCCAAGGAAGTGCATGCTATTGATCTTCATTGAAAGAATATAATGCCATTGGATATCTATAGATCCTATGCTAAAATGGTGCCACTTGGTATCTTTGTGGGCTTTCCACATCATACTCTATTAGTCTTATCAGGATAATGTGCTCTTTCCAAGTGGTGGTCTCATGTTCACTTCAGGCTTAGTTAAAGTTTCCTCACTCAATACATGACATAGATCAAATAATGTACACTTGAATGCATACCATTGATATATAGGAATGTGTTCTATCTTTAAATCATGCCATAAAATCTTGACACTTATCATGCTTATGCTTTTCTTAGGTTACTTTGACTATTTAGCTTAGATCCTACACCATCAGATCACCCTACTTTGTGTAAATGCATGCCATTGGATATACCTTTGTTTGAAAACAAAAAGCTACTTCACATGGTCTAAAATTGATGCTCATGTGACCATCCTAGAACATTGGAATCCTAATAGATAGTCCCTATAACTTAAAGTTGATGTCCACATGGAAATCAAAAGATGTCCATGAGACTGTCATACCTACAATTCAAATATTTCTTCAAGGACTTTATTCCATGATAATTTTTGTCTTTGGCATCTCTGTCCTCAACTTTTCTTTATCCTCAACACTTTTGCTTTGGGATTTTTATTTGACACAATTATTGTACAAAAATTCTTTTGGGCATTATGTTGGGACAATTATCTTGGAAAAAATGTTTGAGATAATTTACCTAAAGGATTTGGCCTTTATATTTTCACCTTTATTAGAATAATTATTTTGGACATTTTATCCAAAATAATTTTCCCAAAGAAATTGGTCTTTTGCACTTTTTCCAAAGGAATTAGACCTTTACACTTTTTCCAAAAGAATCAAGACTTAGCCCATTTTATCTTTGTCAAGACAATTATTTGAGACATTTTATCTAAAACAATTTCCTCATAGAAATTGAATTTGGTATGTTTCCCAAAGAAATAGGAAATATGACTTTTACTCTATAGTAACTTCCAAAATGGGCAAAATTTTTGAAGGAAATATGACTTTTATTCTATAGTAACTTTTCCAAAAGTACCCTTTGACCCTTTTGAACATATACTTTAGAAGTTTTATCAAGGACACCTATCCTATAGACTTTCCCTTTGGTGTTTTGGAATGGCCCTTTAGATCTCTTGAAAGTGTCCATATATTTTTCAAGGGTAAATTGCCTAAAGGAAATGATAACTCACAAATTTTGTAAAGGCCAAATGACCCTTTAGGCTTTTTTTGCGGACAAAATACTAGAAGGAATAATCCTTTAGACTTTTTGTAAACAATTTAGCCAAAATAAATAAGTCCTTATAATTCTTTCAAGATTTTTTTGTGGGTAAAATACTTTAAGGGTAAGTGCCCTTTAGAATTTTTACCACGGATAAAAATTACAAAACAAATAATACTTTACACCTTTTTTAAAATAGAGGATTTTGGTCAAGATTTTTGTGCAGGAAAAATGCTTGAAGGGAAATTTCCCTTCAAGCATTTTTCCATGGACAAACATTCTAAAACAAATGACCCTATGGATATTTTTTGAAACACTTAGCCCAATACAAAATAAGACATTGAATACCTTCAAACCTTTTGTAGTGAAATAAATGTATGATGGAAATAAGTCTTTAGAATTTTTATGTGAGACAAAAATCCTGAAGACCTATTTCTATTGGACATTATAGTCATGAAAAAAGCCCACAAATGTCTAAGATAAAGACACATTCACCAAACAAATATTATATTAGGTCTTGACCAATTTTTACATGAACTTGACCTTCCAAAGGAACACTTGGAGATGAAAATCTAGCTAAGGACTTAGGATTTTGCACTTTACAAGGTACCAATTACTTTAGTGAAATTTTGGGCACTAACACTATCTCTCACTTGGGGTGCATATGCCTAATGGGTCTGCAAATAACCTAATAACATAATAATAGGTGCCAATCCATTTGGATATGGAGTCAAAACTTAGTAATTTAATTAAAAAAATCTATGAAGGCTTAGTAAAACAAGACAAACTTAACAAAAATAAATCAAGAGGATCTAGAAATGAACACATGATAGCAACACAAAAGGAAAATATAAAAATAAAGTCCAAAGAAAAGGGTCAACTAAGTAATGAAATTACAAAGCAATAAAACACTATATAATATATACATTATCCATAATCAGTTGAGAAAATGCTTCAGATACTTGCCATTATTTGGTAGCTTTAGAATTCTACCATCCCTTAGTCTCTTGAACTTTTCCTATAGCTTGGTGACCATGATGAATTAAAACAATCATTGCACTTGCCTGAAGGTCCTATTGCTAAGCTATAATAGGATGACATATTGAAACAAATCCTCTCTGCATGGTCTCAAGTCTGGATAATACCAACCCAAAAGGTCCTCTTACTTTTTAGTATCTATAAATATACTTTTTTCTTAGTTTCAATAAAATATGTACCAAGCAAGAGTGCATCAGGATTAGCAATGCCATTTGTGCACTCAAAATTTTGCTTAAAAGGGGTATAGATATTTTCATCTTCTAGCACATAAAATATAACCCCATATTCATTTAATGACATCTTCCAAACAACACCCTTGTTATCAACCCCAACATCAAGAACTATTGGTTTCTCAACAACATCCACATTCCAAATGTAGTCACCTAATTCTACATCCATGTCTAGCATTTCTTTCAAAGCACACTCTAGATGTTTGATTGCATCATGATTGGGTAAATCATGTTTGTGTTATACTATCATCAAAAGTAAACTCATATGTCAAGATTCTCTTGACCACACTCCAAAAATTATCACTAGTAATAAAAAACATCATTTCCATAGAGGAAAAAAACTCACTTGGGGAGTCTTGACAATCAAACATAAAAAACTCATATTCAGGTGATCCATACTCAGGTTTATTCAAATCATCATCACTTAGTTCAAAAGTATCACATGGGGGATGGGTGAGGAAGAACTTGTCATACCAATAAATGTTAAGATCAAAATCCATAGCATTTACTTTGACATTTAATAGATCAATCACTTTCATTATAACCTCTAAACTTGTCTCCTTCATCTTTGATGCAAACATGGTGGTGAGATAAGGTTCTGATGAGTCACCTTTAAAGGATGATCTCAATCCTTCTATCTTTGAAAGTAATAAAAATAATACTCAAAGTTTAAACTTAAAAAATATATTCAAAATAGGCCCTTATCTTCTTTGAAACTAGATGATAAAATGGAGTTGCCACTAGAATCACTATTATAAAATATATAAATTAACAGACTATTGTGATAAATGCTAAAATTAAACTTGTTAAAGCTTAATGAAATAAAAATCAAAGTCACAAAAATTTAAAAAATAATGTTTATAGTGGAAAAGACACCTTCAAACATGTAATATTTTCAAATCTTTAAAACAAATGTAGTATAAGTCTAATTGTCAAACCTTAAAAAACATCTTGGCATGTCACCAGTGGAGTGATACAACATTGACAACCAAGATATTAAAATCAATTTAGTAACATAATAGAACTTCATAAGATGAAATAATCATGGCTCTCTGTAAGAATCCCAAATAATGGTGTCAAAAAATGATGTTAATGGACCAAATATAATCAACTCAATGAACATATAGGTAGAGAACCTTAAAAATGATATCATCTCTCTACAAAAGTCCCTAAGAACATGGGTGATAAGGATTGTACCCAAATAATGGTGCTAGAAGAGTGTGCAACATTGATGAACCAATGATAATTAGATCAATGAAGATACAAGCATATAACTTTAAAACTGATAGCAACTCTATACAAGAGTCCTTAGTAACATGGATGACAAGAATTATTCCTTGATAATGGCACTAAAAGAGTGGTGATGTTGATGAACCAAATATAGTCAAGTTGGTATAATAGGTAGATAAATTGAAAAAATAATATTATATATATATGTGTGTGTGTGTGTGTGTGTGTATGTATATATATAAGAGTCCCTATCAACATGAGTGACAAGAATTTCCCCTAGCAATAGCAATAGAAAGAGTGTTGGTTCTCATTTGTACACCTCTTGCGCTCAGCCTTGCAAACTTGAAGTAAATGGTAAAAAATGAAAAACCCACTAGAATATCATTGTAGCTAGGGGATGGTTTGGCATCTAAAATGTACTTGATGCATAAAATAACTAAGAGGCACCTATAAAATACATGGTCAGATCCCTTCTACTTTTATCTCTTTTTAAACCAAGGTGAGAGGACCTACAGGGTAGCTTGATCACATGGAAAGATTCTACAATTCAATCTCCATGGAGATTATTGGTACAAAGAGACACAAATCTGACTAGAACACAACCAAACTTTCTCACTCCACGTAAGAAGGGTTGTCACAGAGAACGAGAAAATGTTCTATGAGAGATATAAGCTACTAAAGATAAATATAAATGTGACTACAACCTTCATTCAAAATAATCTTCAACACATGGGATGAACAAAAGATTGCAATGTTGGGATTTAAAGATAAAAATGTAGACACATGTTAAATATATAATATTAATGCATCTATAAGAAAATAAAACTTAAGATATGTAAAGGGCATGTTATATGTAGATCAAGATAGGGGAGGGAAAAGTTGATAGTTATAAAAGTGGGAGGATGGTGTGCAAGTGGTATTCAAGAAAAAAGGAATATTTCAACATTCATGGCATCATCTAATGCAAAGATGCATAAAACTAAAATTTAAGCTAATGGAACTACCAAGATTGATTTTACTTTTCCTATTGAATCCATGAACCTAGGGTGCCCTAACAAGTTATTTAGCAACATATTTCCAAATATAACATAAAAAGGGATTTATAACCTAGCTCTAAGCCCAAAATGACAACCATTAATGAATAAGGAATGAGATGTCCTATAAAAAACATTTGTAAAACATATTACTATAATTCATCAATAGAAAATAGTATAAAATGAAATGCATTTTCATTAACTTTGAAAGAAAATATTACATACATTATCATTTAAAAATGCTACCATGGGGATAAGCATTGTGGATTTGTTCCATGTTGGATAGGGGAGACATTTAGAGATGATCTTAGAGCTTAATAATGGATGTATAGCTACAACCACCTCAGCAAGAGAGATAAAACACACACAATAGTGATCTTAAAATTTGGAAGAGCTTATACTAAGGAAAACATAGACCAACATAATGACCAATACATGGCCAACCAACCTCTTGAATAAAACACAAACCTTCTATTTATACATTTTTTATCCTTTTTTGATTATAAAACTATGGGTCATAGTTTGTAAAATTGTAAAACAAACATTCAAATATTCCAAGGTACTTCTAACTATAATATTCTCTTTTTCCACACATGAGATCCTCATCCACTTATAAGAAAATAATCATTATTGCAACTACCTTTAAAAGGAACGATGAGGAATTACGACCACCTAGAGATGTTCTTGACCTCTCACTTGTATAGTTGAAGGATAAAATATTTTGAGGAGCCAAACTGACTTTATCCTTACATAGAACTACTTCGAGATATTAGTGAATGGTTACCTACATAGTTAGAACCTCCTAGATAGTTGCCCTTATTTTTGTGCATGTCATGGAACAACTTGTTCTTACAATGTTGGCTTAGGAATGATCTAGCTGTGAAATGAAATAGAGAATTATCCATGATCATGATTGAAAATATTCACTTTAAAACAACTCATGGGCCTTCTTCTATTCTTTGACTCATTTCTTGACCAAGAATGAGTAGTCAAGTTTAGCTTTTAGACAAAATCTTGCCACATATTGACACTTATAGTTCTACTTTGCATCCAACTAGGCATTTGCATAGCTTAAAACTGATTAGGCCTCTTTATTCAATCTAAGATGAGTGTGTATCACTCTCTTATTTGTTTCAATCATTTTGATAAGTCTATCTTAGCTCACACCATTAGATTTGCTCACCTAAGTGAGCTCATGCCATTGGTATTGATCCAAATGGTCAAATGCCATTGGATGTCTATAGGTCCTCCAACAAAATGGTGACACTTGGAGCTTCATAGGCTTTCTTCATCATGCTCTATCAGTCATATTAGGCTAATGTTATCTTGCTAGGTAGTGGTCCCACATTCACTTTGGGATTCCTTGAAAAGTCTTGACTTAATACATTCCATAAAATGGATAGTGTATGATTGAATGCATACCATTGATCTATGGGAATGTGCTTGATCTTTAAATCATACCTTACAATTTTGACACTTGTCATGCATGTATTTATCCTAGGTTCTTTTGACTATTTAATTTTGATCATTCATTATCAGATCATTCTGATCCATGTAAATGCATGCCATTAGATCTACCTCCATTTGAAAACAAATGACTACTTCACAGGGTCTAAAATTGATGCTCGCATGACCATCCTAAAAAATTTAAATCCTAATGGCTAGTCCCTAAAAATTAAATTTGATGTCTGTATACCCATTAAAAGACATCCACAAGACCACCATACTTGCAATTCAAAAATTTATTTAGGGACTTTATTTCATGGTAATTTTTGTCTTTGGCATCTCTGTCTTTGACTTTTATTTATCCTTAACACTTCTACTTTGGGATTTTTCTTTAGCACAATTTTCCCACAATAATTCTTTTGGGCATTCTATCAAGACAATTGTCTTAGAAAAAAACTTTGAGACAATTTCCCTAAAGGATTTGGCCTTTGGATTTTCACCTTTGTTAGAATAATTGTTTCGGACTATTTATCGAAAATAGTTTTCTTAAAGAAATTGATCTTTTGTACTTTTTCCAAAGGAGTTGGACCTTTGTACTTTTTATTAAATAATTTATACTTAGATCCTTTTTTCTTCATTGGGGTAATTGTTTAGGACATTTTGTTTGAAATAATTTCCCTATAGAAATTGAACTAAGTATTTTTCTTGAAGAAATTCAATTATTTCAATCTTTTTGCATGGGAAAATGTCTGAAAGAAATAAAAAATTTTCTCTACAATAATTTTTCCAAAATCACCCTTAATCATTTTTGAACATGCCCTTTAGAAGTTGTGTCAAGGGCACTTACACTACAGAATTTCCCTTCGGCATTTTGGATTGGCCATTTAGATTTATTAAAAGTGTCCTTCGAAAAAATGTACAACTGAAAAATGCCCAAAGGAAATGACACTTCATAAATTTTTTGAAGGCAAAATGACCCTTCTATAAGTGTCCTTCAAAAAAAATTCAAGGGTAAAATGCTCGAAGGGAATGACCCTTTAGAAATTTTACAAAGGAAAAATGACCCTTTGGGATTTCTTTATGGACAAAATACTCAAAGGAATAATCCTTTTAATTTTTTTTAAACACATTGGCCAAAATAAGTAAGTCCTTACAATTATTTTAGGATTTTTATGTGGAAAAAATGCCTGAATTGTAAGTGCCCTTTGGAATTTTTACCATACACAAAAAGTCCAAAAATAATAAGACTTTTAACCTTTTAAAAATCAAAGGATCTTTGTTGGGCATTTTTGGTATGAAAAATTCCAAAAGGTCAAGTGCCCTTCATACTTTTTTTTTTGGACAAAATGTCCAAAACAAATGACCCTTTGGATCTATTGTGAAACACTTAGCTCGATGCAAAACAAGACATTGAATTCCTTCAGACCTTTTGTAGTGGACAAAATGTCTGATAGAAATAAGTCTTCAAAAATTTTATTCAAGACAAAAAACCCTAAGAACTATTTCCATTAGACATTATGTTCGTGTAGAAATCCAAAAAATTCTAAGGGAAAGACATATTCACCAAGCAAAGATCAGATTAGGACTTAACCAATTTTTACATTAACTTGACCTTCTAAAGGAACACTTGGAGATGGATGTTTGGATAAAGACTTAGGATTTTAAAATTGAAAAGGTCCCAATTGCTTCAATGAAATTTTGAGCATAAATATATGGGATGTAGTAAAACTCACTTTTCAACTCAAATAATCAAATTATACCCTTTTCTAAGGTTTTCAAAAGGTGATATAAGCTCATAAGGTGGTTTAAGGGGTCATAAGGGGTACAATAGACTTTATGATGAATGTCATGTAAAATTACTTTGAAAGCATCTTGATCTCCCTATTATAATCTCAAACACTATCACAACACCTTTATATTTACAAATACCATTATATTACTCAAACAAGGCTAAGACATCTATTAGACTTCATGACCCTTGGAAATGATCTCTCCCAACTCAAGACACTATGATAGTGATTTTATCATCACAAGGACTCTAGATACTCATGAAAATATGGAATCAATTATTAAATAATACACATCATGATGCCTTTATTAAAGATCCAAAGACTCATCAAAAAAGAAAGACATGACTATGCTAGAAGTAAATATAAGTAGGCTAAAAAGTGATCACCAAAAGTTTTGAATATAGGGGGTTGACATTTGACCTATGAGGGTAAAATGTCAAAAATATATACCTAAAATCATATAACACTTTGGAGGTAGAAATAAAGCATACACATCCAAAATATGGAACCTAGGAATCTTTGAGGAACCTTAATCTTTATAGAAAACCTTAATCTCTGCTAGAATTGACTATGTAGTTATAGATGAAAGAAGTGTGATTTTTAGATCTATGAGGATACCATGGACATTGGAAAACTTGCTCATATGGATTTTATTGTGACCTACTATGAATCTAATACCTCTTTTCATGTTCCTGAGTTATATTTGAAGGCTCTACAAATTCTATTCAGTCAAACATAGTGGCCATCAAGTATGTACAATCCCCTTCTTTTTGAAGATCCTTTGAGGTGACAAGAGGATATTAGACCTCCAACCTAATAAAGGAGTCATGGGGAAAATTGAAACACTCCATAAACTCTTCAACTCAGGCAACAACTTATGATGAGGACATTTAACCTCTATCCATTGCATAGACTTGCCTATAGATTGTACATTGTGCTAGTCTTGAAGGTTTGTTTGTTTTATGAGCTCACACATGTGATTAAAGTAATAAAATTGATATGATAGGATCCTTAAATACATGTGAATAAAACATCAATAATTGGTTTGAGTAGGTAAGCCAAGAATCCATGAAAACCATTCTATCCAACTTAGCCTATGCAAACAAGGATGACATACAGATTCCTTAAGTTCTTAAGGAATTTTCGTATAACTCATGAGACCAATCCAAAAATAAATACCCATGGGTGGGAGATGACTTAGTGTACTTACCTTAGTTTGGATCTTGGGCCTCCTCCATTCACTCTCTTCTATATAATCTAAGTGTGAGCCTAAGGAGCTCTTTAAGATTGACAATGAGATTAAGCGAAAGATAGGATGGTTTTGAGCTTATTTAACACTAAAAAACTTTTCTTTATCTCATACTTTTCATTAGTGACCTTACTCTACAAATCCCTAACTCCACCTAAGCTAGTCCATACTATACGGATTTGTACCATCTAAGAAACATCTACAACCTACAATTTCTCTACATTTCTTCTTGTTTCATAAAAAACACATCATTTTCATGTGTTATGGAGGGAAAATAGCTGTCATGTGATATTTTTAAGCTGATGGAATGAATTATGGGAGTTTAAAATTCACAATATAACATTTATGGGGCCCATTAGGGAGGATTTAGGCATTGACCATGGTGGTAATGGGATCAAATAGGTATAAAAAAATCTATTAATGGTATATTGAACATTATAAAATATATTAAATGCATGGGAGGTGGATTAGTGTCCCATCAAGGTCATATTAGGCTTCGTTATGATTAAAAACATTGACTTTGGCACACATATATGACCTTAAAGAGCCATATAAACTAAATATTATGCTATTATCTTAGGAATAAACCTTTATGACCTATTATATACCTCAATTGGACCATAAGTCACTTTTCATGATGTTATTGAAAGATTTAAAGTGAACATACCTTATGTTATTAGGCAAGTTAGATATATTCATGATTCTTCATTAAACTGCCTTCTTAGTTCATCTTCACTATGGCATTTTTCACATGTTGGAGCTCCATAGAAGTTACTAGGGACCACATAAATATTTTCAATCATAATGAAACCCTTTAATAAAGTTAAACATAGGTATAGGGAACACCAAACATCTTATATCATAATAAGGTAGTGAATTGATTGAATGACTCAGACTCACAAGGATGGGATGTAACCATGAGACTAATGATGGATCAAGACTAAATTGCATTATGTTGACCCATTTATAGGTTTATTAATATAAAGTGGTCAAATTTTTTTGTGACTCAACTAGTTTGACCTACTTGATGGTCAAGGAATTCACAACTCTTAGACTTGATCTTGATGACTTAACAAATGAAACTTTAACTACATATGAAATATACCGTATACCTTGTAGAATTTGAAAATCAATAAGACATAAGAAAACAATAAGAGAAAAGAAATATGACCCAAAATATAAAAAACAAAATAAATGAAAAAACACCCTAGCATCTACAAAAGCACTTAGAAGAGGGAAATAAACTCTAGCTACTATGTACAAGAGTAACATGAATAAATAATAGCATAACTTGAGGAAAATCCCATTGAAAAGGATGGAGAATTCCTCACAATTAAATATAGATAGTTTAAAATCATTACTTTACTTGTATATGGTGATGAGATAAGGTTAAATCTAAAGGTTATCAAACTTGGAGTGTTTTCCTAGTTTTGCATGATCCTCATCCCAATTGAGCACTATATCTCTTTGTTGGAATGTCTTGGATGAATCCCTTTTATCAAATGACTTTTTGAATTATTTATTATTATACCAAATGGAATGCATGGAACTATCCCTTTCCTAATCTATCTATCTCAACTCATTTATTTTCACTTTCATTGCATCATCTTCCAAGAGTTCAAGCTAGTGAGCAAGCTCTAAAATTGGTAGTTCAAGGGAAATAGGGAGTCTTGATTCTATACCATATAGAAATAGGTATATAGAGTGTTTAATATACCTCTTATGTGTGACTATATATGTCCATAGGGTAGTTCTCAACCTTGTATTTCATTCCCTTTGACTATCCTCCATAGTCCTTTTAATTATCCTTATAAAGTTTGTATTTGTGGACTTTGCTAGCCCATTACCTTATGGGTAATAGTTGGAGGAAGCCTTGAGGTATATTACATGGATAAGGGACCACTCACATTATCACTAATTATGGCCAAGGTATTATCATATATTATTGTTTAAGTTACACCAAACTTAGTTACAAGATTGTCATAAAACTCTAAGATTGAGTTTTCATTGGCCTATTTGTGTCACTTAGATTTGCACCCTTTGATGAGATGTCTCAGATATCCTCATCCAAGTGGAAAAATGGAAACATATCACTTGTTGTGGGTAGTCAATTTGATGAGATGAATCTCCAAAATGAAGGGTTAGCTCCCTAGATGTCCTTTGAATTGCTTTCATCTATACTAATTGATTGTTTATGGAGAAAAGGGATAGAGTTATCATGAAATGAAACATATTATAAGTTTTTATTTACCAACATGTTTAGCATAAGAATATTTTGATCCATCACTTTCAAACAAAGCATACAACTCCAATTTAAGAGTCTTACAATGCACTAACATCAATATTTCAATATGAAGGTACCATATATGAATAATATCTAAGGTAAGTGGAAACATAGATCATTTTTAGATGATGATACTTATTTTTACACTTAATAACATGTCCATACACTTCAAAATACTTCATATGACCTGTTAGGCATGGAGTCACTTGCATCAAACATGGAAGGATTGAGAGAAAGCAAGGATAAATGAATATCTCTTAACCATTCACTATCATCTCTTCACACACTTTAAAAAGCTGATATATGAATTAAAAACTGAATATAATTTATTTTATAAGGCAATTAAAATGTCAAAACTATTATGGATTCATCATACCCATTTTGGTATTAGATTACAAAGACCAAAATGCTATATCATATAGAGCTCAAGAGAGAGGCGAAGAGATAAGTCCAATGGTCACAAGGACACTTTTAAAGTTGAAAAAATAAGTTAATTGTACATGATAAGAGGATATGGGATGAACAATGCAAGTATAGGGACCACAAGTGTCAATTTAAGGCATAAACTTCATGAAAAGTGGCATAGAACTCCTTGTCTTGGCTCAAAAAAATACTTTCATGATGAGCCCTATTTGAACACCTCATAAATAATTAGGATTAGGTATAATAATTGGAATTAAAGGGTAGGATTTAATATATGATTTTCCATGAATTTTTTTTAGGCCTAGTCCTTTGGAATCATCTAGAAAGGAGCTATCATCACTTGTAGTCCAAAAAATGCTTCCTTCATGCACCTTGCACACTTGGCTTCCAAAAAGAGACCAGTTTCTCATGAAAATATATGGAATGGATTTGATGACACTTTTCAAGACCATAAATGTCCTTAGAGGCATCAATCATGCTTTAAAATAATTTCATATGAAGTTTTATACCCTTCTCATTTGTTTGTCCACTAGGCCAATTTTGACTAGCTAAGATGAAGCACCTAGTTTGGGAACTCAAGAGTCTCTTATTGAAATTAAATGACCATAATGAGCTAAAAAAAAATTAAACATTCCATTAAAACTTGATTTAATCTTCAAAATCCTCTTGTACCGTACAAAACACATACAAGTGACAAAAATATCTTATTTTATACCCTATCTCTACAAGTTCATATAGACAAAAAGAATGTGAGGGAGCATAAGTGAGTCATATACAACTTAAAAAGGTTTAATAGTCAAAATATTCCATTATATCACCTCTCTAGCTCCATTTCTATCATCAGGTCACTAGCAAGGATTTAGGAGGGTTTTAGGCCTGTATGACCTCTTAAGCTTCATTCATAAAAACTAGATTTAAAAATTGAAATAAAATTTTCAAAAAAATGAAATTAAAGACCCATTATAACATATATTAACTACTTTGGCATCCACACATATCCTCCAAAAATATATGATTATTTGAAACTCTCCTATCAAGATCTTTTCCCCATTTGCATAGGCCTAACAATGGTCTCAAGCCAAAATTTATTCTCCTAAATCCTTAACTATAATATTTAATATTTAACATAAATAATTCCACCATAATATCATGATACAATAGGCTTTAATGCATATATAAGGCCAAAAGTGTGAATGATCTTCTCTTTGGGCATTCAGCCTGATCCTTGCCTAATAAGCTTAACTTCACCTTAGAGATAAAACTAATTTTTAATGGTTTCCTCTACCTAAAAATAACTCAAACATATCTATAGTGTCACCCTAAACATCCATTCATAGGCTATAAGGGTTTTTCCACACCAGAAATGAAGATGGTTCTCTATTTGACTTCTAGGCCTTAATGTGTTTGGCATGCCTACTTGCAAACCTTGATGTTTATATCCTCTTACTTGGTTAAATACTTAAATTAGGTGTTCCTAATGTTTTCATAGGTTTATATTTAATTTTAACACCTTCCAAATAGGTTTCCTTATCACCTAGTTCATCTTTTATACCTCACTCACAAAAACCTACTAGTCTTGTATAAGGGGATGTACCACCTATTTGAGACAAAACAAGGGGTACTTACCACATTTTATTAGGCTATATGAATATTTTAAGTAATTATAATAGTTTTTATGATCCATAAGAAAAAAAAATAATATCATATTCATATTTATGGACTCTTTAAAAGTGTAAAAATCTAAGACAGACTTGGTAGAAACTAGGACTGTGCAGGGTTCCTTTAAAATGACTATGTGATGTATTTCTAGAGCATTTATCTAGATTATATAATTATCATGGAGGGTATATTATGATATAAATATCATAATTAATGTTGTTTTAACTTTTAAAATCATTTAACATACAATATTTTCTCCTCACTCCTTGACTGGGACAAGACTGAGTTTCCTTTGTATGACTATGTTTCCTATTTGGAAGAGGCACCTGTAGGTTCACTTATGTATTTTAGGTATATAAAACAATATAAAATACTTTATTGAGATTTAAAATGTCACTTATATATCATATAGGATATCCACATCATGTTCATCCTCTCATAATTAATTTGCGCCTCAAATTGAGTTCTTCCATACCTGATCGAGAAACCCTATTTATTAACCATGCCTATAGGTTAGTTCACATCAACTAAGGTTGATAATGATATGCGTGAACTACCATTTAAATAATTTAGGTCACAAATTTACTATATGAGATTTTAATTCACTTATATTCTCTTTGGGTTCACAAACTGAACCCTCTTTCTATGAGTGAAACACCCCTACCCTTAAGACCTTATTATAAGTGCATTTTTCCTCAGCTACACATGTTCATGATGCTTAGAGATTATCCTTGTACCTCCTTATAATACCTTGAGGTGAGAATATACATACATGAGATAAAATTAACGTATTTAGAGTCTTAAATCACTAATTTGGCATCAAATACAAGGTCACTACCCTAGACTGATATGCTCCACCTATAGGGCCTATTGTAGGTGTTCATAGCCTTGGATGAGGTGATTGTGATGGAAAAAGACCTTATTGAGTTCACATTGAGGTCAAAAAACATGATTTATCACCTTAAACTCACTTTATATGGATAAACACCATCATAAAACATGCCTAAGTCAATGTTTCCTCATCTTACCTATTTGACCCCTATAGGTGTCAATTCTAATGCTTGAATGGTACCTGTAGGTAGTCATAGGGGTCTACAAGACCTTGTCTTAACCATTTATTTATGACTTCCATTAAATTTTAAATTATTACATAATTTTATCTATATTAGTCATATGGTTTGTCCAATGTTACTCCTTAGGGTGTCAAACTTCATTTGCAACCTCAAACCTATAGATTTCAATGAAGTGTTTTAGTGTTTTCTTAGGCATATTTGAGGCTTCAAACAACCTATATTCCCTAACTTTTTTACCTCCATTATTTTAATTTATACTCTATATTATAGGGGATGGAAGATGGGATAGGCTATATTCTTTTTAATTATTTTAAATCATGTTACAAGATACTCAAAATAATCCCCCTAACCTCTATTTTGACATTTTAGGGATAATTTCCCAGAACACAATCCTTTGTCTCTTCAACATTGTTTCACACATATTTTTCTCAATTGAAACTTGGTATGGGTATTTAAAGGCTTTATTATCATAATAAGACTTCAAGTAGGTGTCATATTATTTTATTCTCTCTATAGAATCACTTCTAGATATTTGTTAATACCTACTATAGGTGAATGTTTCCATGATATAGGCAATGTGTATAACTTGGGTAGTATGAGTTGCCTTTGGATATCAAATAGTTTAATGTATATCATAAAATATTAAATAAAATTTTCAAGCTATCATGGATGTGAAACAAGAAACAACACCTCCTACTTAACTTTAAATCATCCATGAGATCACCTGTACCTAGTCATTAATGGTTGCCTTGTGTGTAAATGTTGCATATGACTAAAACTAATAGATATCTTTACTTATATAATGAAAATAAAGGAATATGGGACAAATAATACATTTAATACATAGTTAAGGACCTATCACAACCCCCTGAAGACATTTCCAAGGCATGAAGATCTAAAAATGGTGAAAATAGGCCTATCATCCCACATAATAGTAGTCTACAGATTTAAGATGTTTTACCCATCAAATTAATATGAAAATTTAAAATAATAATGGAAATAATTATAATATGGATTCGAAACCCTCTAAAACCAATAAAAATAGTTGAGTTATATAGACTTTCCCAAACAAGAGAAAAACCTACATGGTGCACATATTAGTAGGCAGATTTGAAAGGTCAACTTCTTAGGAATGGTTCATAAAGATTATAATACCATTCCTCTAAAACAAAACATAAAATATAATCTGAATAAGTTTATAATGTACCCAAAATATCATTTTTATTGAAACCTCTTATGTTACTCATACCAAGTATAAACCTATAGGTAACTTTTGTTTGCCAAGAAGGGTAAAAAGTGATTAGAATGGTTTTAGATAACAGATGACACTTATAAATCATTCCAAACTTATAAATTAACATGAATAAGATTAAATTTTACATTAAAACATTTACCCATGTAGTACACTTCCAAAGGAGGCCATATAAGTGCCAAACTCTTCGTTTCTTCAAGAAAACTACCCTTTTCTAAGTGACATTTCCCTTTTCAGTTGGTTTAAATTACATAAGACATAAACAGATACATCGGGTATGGCATAACCCTTTTTATCATTCACACTTCCCAATAAACCCATAAAAGTCATTAAATGCACCATTTTTGGCCTTAAAATGACCCAAATGACTAAGGGGACTAAAATGACTAAGGACCAAGGATAGTATAACTCTAATGACATCAATTAGCCTATAAAATACCTTGTGACATAATTTTAGACCCATTAAAACACCTAAATACCAATATTTTACCTATGGGTACCCCAATTTGACCTAAAAGTCAAGTTTGGTCAACAAATTAGTGATTCATAGGGGTTGCATGCCTACTATGCTAACTAGACTAGTAAACTTTTTAGTCCATTAGGTTATGGAGTCACATGTATATGAATTTTGACACACATTTTCCTTTTAAAACACACAAAACATAAGGAAAAAATAATAATAAGCAACACACAAGACAAGAATCTTAGCGAACACACTTGTGTTTCATGAGCACTTATGGAACACACACACACATCAAATTAAATAACTAACTCAAACACTGACCAACCTAAGATAAGAACTCCCTCATATATCAAATGGAAATTTTTAAACCTCCCTTGATTCATTACATGTAATATTTAGTGAGACATGTATCCTTTTGTCCTTTAGCATTGATGCCTCCATCTTGTTCATGGTGTTTGACAACTTCATTGGCATAAGGTTCAATCAAAACCAAGTAGCTCCGAATAGGTTGACCAAGGAAATTAAATACTCTTGCATATAAATATTATCATCCTTCTCATGAACTAATTACTTGATGTGAAATCTTAACAACATGATAGTCCTCTCAGCCTTGCTATCACTATCCATGTCTACAACCTCCTATACACTAGCATCCTCAAATGGCTTCATGACAATAGGATCTTAACTAGTAGAAGTAACTTCATCCTCATGTATTATTGAACACTAAATATCATGCTTATATTCATAATAAAACTTGTCATTAGTTATGCAATCTTTTGTAGAATAAAAAACATTACCCAAACTATCAAATTCCTTGCATATGGAATTAAAGTTCTGCCATATATCTTCTTCATCATGAATGTCATCTTGAAGAGTTACTTCCTCTTCCTTAGTCTCATGGTAATTTTTTAGGATTTCCATTTATTGAAGAGTGATTTGACATTTTTCTACATCTCTGATAACATATTCATTTTCATGCTTGAGATGATCATCCACAACCTCATGATCAGACATGGAGTTTTCTTCAAGCACCTCCTTTTTTAAGTCTTGGCCACATTCTTCATAAATACACATCCCCTCAAATATGGAGGCAAAAACTTGTGGATTGTCATTTTATTCACCAAGGGGATTCCCTATGGTGATTTCTTCCTCATAGTCACTCATGAGGTCTTGTTGATCAGCCATCAATTGAGCTTACTCTTGTTCACTTTCCTCTATAGAGATAGGCTCTTCTTCTAGAAGGGGTTAGGTGGTAAACTTATGGATAGGATCATGGATTTGAGATGAAGGATCTGGAATATGAGGTTTATTCAAAGGTGAAGGGGTTGAAGATGAAGTGTGGGAAGAAGGAGAAGGATTGTGAGTGGATTTATAAAAGACAAAAGTACTAGTAAGCTCATATGGAAGTGATTTCTTGGGTCGATTAGAAGGAGAAACACATACATGAGTAGGAGTTGCACTTTGTCAATGATATCCTTGTGTGTAATCCATAAAAACATCTAATTTCATATGAAAAAATTCATAAGGATACTTTTGAAGATAATAGGCATCATGATAATAAGGATAAGGTTCATATTAGGATAGATAGAGAGGTGTTCCTTGATATTTATCTTGGTATCCATACTCATAGGGTTTTTCAACAACATAGTGTCCATATGGAGAGGGAAATTAAGGGTTATAAGATTGCCACATGTCTTAAATAACATAATAGTCTTCTTAAAGAGAAGTATTAGTAGCTCTAATATGATCATTTTCAACCTTATCATAATCCTTATCAGTCCTATAACTAGCCTTGTTATGAGTTGTATCAGGTTCGTGATTAGGTTGATAAGGATAATAACAAGGTTGATAACAAATGCCATAATCTTGATAAACCTCACCAACTTGTGTAAAATAATACTCAACACCAAAGTTAGTCATGGAACTTTATTAGGGAGCAAGATCACAAGGAATTATTATAAATAATCTTCTAAATGGATACTTAGGTTGTTTGACTAGCTGATATATCTTTGAAGTCACCATTGATGCTTTGATAAATGCCTCCAAAGGCTGATTATTGGGAGATAACACCAAAAATCTCTCCAATTATTAGACCAAGAGTCCCATAAGGTATGCCAAAAAATGTTTTCACTTGGAATTTCTCCCTTTGAAGATATGGATCATGTCTCCTCATCCAATTGTAATAATTAAAACATCTCACTTGTTATGGGTAGTCAATTGGTTGAGATGAATCTCTAGAATGAAGGGCTAACTCCCTATATGTGACTTAAAATTGTTTCACCTATAATAACTAATTGTTTATGGAGAAAAGGGATAGATTTGGAATAAAATGAAACCTATTATAAGTGGTTATGCACCAATATGTTTACCATAAGACTATTGTACTCCATCACTTTCAAATAAAACATACAACTCTAATTTAAGAGTCCTATAATGAACTAACATCAGTATTTCATTATGAAGGTGATATATATGAAGAGTATCTATGGAAAGTGGAAATATAGATAATTTTTTATATGCTAAGATGTCCTTGTACAATTAAGAACATGTCCATACACTTCACAACACTTCATATGACATGCTAGGCATGGAGTCACTTGCATCAAACATGGAAGGATTGAGAGAAAGCAATAATGAATGAATATCTCTTAACCATTCACTATCATGTCCTCATACACTTTAAAAATATGATATATGAACTCAAACATAAATTTAATTTATTGTCTAAGGTAAGTACAACTCCAAAACCAAGTGGGCTTCACTATTCCTGGTGTGGTATTAGATTACAAAGGTCAAAATGGTAGCTCTTATAGATCTTGAGAGGAAAAAGGAGAAGAGATAATTATAAGGGTTACAAGGACACTTTTAAATCTAATAAAATAAGTTAATTGTGCATGAGAATAGGATATGGGATGAACTATGCAAGGTTAGGGACTGCAAGTGTCAATTCAAGGCATAAACTTCATGAAAAGTGGCATAAAACTCCTTATCTTGGCTTATAAAAAATACCTTCATGATTAGCCCTATTCTAATGGCTCATAACTAATTAGGATCTAGTGAAATTATTATAATTAATGGGGAGGATTTCATGCATTCATATTCATGCATTTATTATAGGATTGGTCCTCTAGAATCACCTAGAAAGGAACTATCATCATCTACAGTCTAGAAAACTCTTCCTTCATGCACCTTGCACACTTGGATTCCAAAAAGATATAAATTTATCATTAAAATATATTTTATGTATTTTATGACACCTTTTAAGACCTTCCATGGACTTAGAGGCATCAGGCATGCTTTAAAATCAACTCACATGAAGTTTTCTACCCTTCTCAGTAGCTTGTCCACTAGGCTAGTTTTGATTGGTTAAGATAAAGCACCTATTTTTTACACATATGATTTTTTTTATTGAAATTAAATGACCATATGGAGTTATAAAAAGTATAAATATTCCCCCTAGACTTGATGTCATCTTCATACTCCTTTTGTAGCCTATAAAACTTATAAAATGGTCAAAAATAACTTGTTTTGTACCTTGACCTTACAATTTTGTATATCCAAAAATAATGTGAGGTATATTTATTTATTAATATAAAAATTATAATAGGTTTCACTATAAAAATATGCCATTATATTATATTTATAGCTCCATTTCCATCATCCGGTCAATAGCAATGGTTAATGAGGGTTTTAGGCCTGTTTGACCTCTTAAGCTTTGTTCATAAAAACCAAATGTCTAAATTGAAAAAAAAAAAAAAAAAGGCCTTAAATTCCCTTTATAACTTCCCTAAACACTTTTCACATCCATGCATAACCTCTAAAAACATATGAGCATTTGAAACTCTCCTATTGAGCTCTTTTCCTCATTTTTATAGGCCTAACAATGGTCTCAAGCCAAAATTGATTATCATGAAGCCTTCTATACAAGATTTAATCTTGAAAATACCTAATACCACGTTATTATGATTATCCAATATGTTTCAATAAATATATATAAGGCCAAAAGTGTGAATGACCTTCTCTTTGTGTATTACGTCTGATCCTTACTTAATAGGCTTAACATAACCTTAGAGCTCAAACTAAATCTTGATGGTTTCCTTTTCCTCAAAACATTTAAAAAAAATATATAATTGTCCCATAAAAATTACTTCATAGGATATAAATATCACTCCATATTAGAAATGAAGATGGTTCTCTATTTAACTTTTAAGCCTTAATATGTTTGACAAGCCTGCTTGCAAACCTCGGTGCTTAGACCCTCTTTCTTGATTCCATCATTTATTGAGGTGTTACTCATGTTTTAATAGGTTTCAATTAACTTTTAACACATTATAAATAGGTCTCCTTATCTCCTACTGGATCTTTTATACCTCCGTCACTAAAACTTGCTAGTTTTGTATAAGGGGAAATACCCCTGTCTAATACAAAATAGGAGGTACTTCCCCTATTTTATTAGGATATATGAATATTATAAGGAATTATACCAGTTTTTATAACCCATAACACAAAAAGTAATCTCCCATTCATATGTATGGACCCTTCGAAATTTTCAAAAGTTTGAAATAGACTTGTTATTAACTAGGACTGCGTAGGGTTCCTTCAAAATGACTATGTGATGTATTACTAGAGCGTTTATCTACCTTGTATAATTATCATGGAGGGTCTATTAGGATATATATATTATAATAAAGGGGTTTTTAACCTATAAAATCATTCAACCTCTAATAATTTCTCTTCACTCCTTGACTAGGACAAGAGTGAGTTTCCTTTGTATGACTATGTTTACTATTTGTAAGAGGCACTTGTAGGTGCACTTTTGTATTTTAGGTATGGAAAACAATATAAAATACTTTATTGATATTTATAAGGTAAATTAAATAACCTATAGGTTATCTACATCATTCTTATCCTCTCATTATGTATTTGAGCCTCAAATTGAGTTCCTCCATAGTTGATTGAGAAACCCTATTTATTGACCCTACTTGTAGGTTATTTTACATCAACTGAGGTTAATCATTATATTTTTGAAATATCCTTGAACTAATTTATGTCACAAGTTTCATATGTGATCTTTTAATTCACCTATATTCTCTTTAAGTTCACAAACTAAACCTTCATGCTATGACTTAGACACCCATTCCCTTAAGACCCTATTATAGGTGCATTTTGCCTTAACTACACTTGTTCATGATGATTAGAGATTATCCTTAAACTTAATTGGAATAAATTAAGGTGATAATATACATATATGAGCTAACATTAACTTATTTAAAGTTTTAAATCACCTATTTGGCATTAAATACAAGGTCACTACCCTATACTAATATGTTCTACCTGTAGGGCCTATTGTAGGTGTTCATAGCATTGGCTAAGGTGATTATGATGAAAAACGACCTTATTGAGTTAACCTTGAGGTCAAAAAACATTATTTATCACCTTAAACTCAATTTATATGTCTAAACACCATCATAACACATGCCTAAATCACGGTTTACTCATCTTTCCTATCTGACCCGTGTAGGTATCAATTCTCATGCTTGAAAGGTACCTTGAGATAGTCATAAGGGTCTACAAAATCTTGTATTAAATTTTTATTGATTATTTAATTTACATATAACCTCATTACATTAGTTTATCCATATTATTCATGGGGTTTATCCAATGCTACTCTTTAAGGTGTCAAACTTCATTTGCAACCTCAAACCTGTAGACTTCAATGAAGTATTTCAGTGCTTTCTTAGGCATATTTAAGGCTTCAAAAAACCTATATTACATCACTATTTAACCTCCATTATTTTCATGTATAATCTCTATGATAGGGTCTAAAATATTGGATAGGATATATGCTTTGGAATGCTTTGAAATCATGTATTAAGATACTCATAAAAATCCCCTTGACTTTAAATTTGACATTTTTGGGATAATTTCCTAAGACACAATCCTTTATCTCCTCAACATGGTTGAAGACCTATTTTTATCAATTTCCACTTTTTATGGGTATTTCAATGATTGATTATTATAGTAAGAATTCAAATAGGTTTCAAACTATTTCATTCTCTCCATAGAAGCACTTTCAGATCTCTACCAATACCTCATGTAGGTGAATGTTTCCATGATATAGGTAGTGAGTACAACTTGGGTAGTATGCATTGCCTTTGGATATCGAAAGATTTTCATGCATATCAAAACATATTTAAAAACATTTTCAAACTATTATGGATTTGAAACAAGAAACAACACCTCCCTTTTAACTTGAAATCATCCATGAGAGCACTTATGCCTACTCATTAATAAGTGTCTTATGTGTGAATGTTGTATATGACTGTAACTCATGGATATTTCACACTAGAGGATGAAAATGAAGGAAGAGGTGACCAAGCAGACATTGAATACATGGTTAAGGACCTATCACAACCCCTTGAAGACATTTCCAAATCATGAAGATTTAAAAATGGTGAAAATAGGCTTGTCATCTCACATAAGACCAGTCTAAAAATTTGAGATGTTTTACTCATCAAATCAACTTTAAACTTAAAAATAAGCATGGAAATAATTATAAGAGATATTTAACATCCTATAGAACCAATATCAATAGCTAAGTTGTACAAACTTTCCCAAATAAGATCAAACCCTGCATGGTGCTTAGATTAGCAGGCAAATTTGAAAGATCAACTTTTAGGAATGGTTCATAAAGATAAAACACCTTGTAACATCATTTTAGATAGCCTAAAACACCTAAATACCATGTTTTTACCTAGGGGTACCCCAATTTGACCTAGAAGTCAAATATGGTCAACATCTATTTAAGTATAGCTACCTCCACCCACCTTGTGAAGTAATCATTGTATATTATGTCCCACTTATGCATAACACTGAAAGTGGGATGAATCATGCCTATGAAGTGTATGCCCCATTGCATGAATGTTTTCTCAACTTGAGTGGGTTGTAAGGGGAGGGCAACTAACCTTTGTTTTCTAATGAACATGACATACTTTGAGCACTTCCTAACCCAAGTATGTGAGTCTATAAACAAGTTGGGACAAAAATATCTTTCTCTAATGATTTTGGTGGCTATGATCTTATCAAAAAAGTTCCCACTAGTAGGCCCATCATGAAATTCTCAAGTTGTTTGTCAACTTGGCTTGATTCAACACATATTAAAAGCATACCTCCTACATCCTTCTTAATGATTACTCAATTGATCAAGACATAAGGTATGGTCTATATCCTAAAATTCATTATTTTGGTCTTATCTAAGACCATAAGACATTGGCATATTTTGATTAACTTGACCACATCATTGGTCCAATTGAGATGAGTTACATTTGTAGCGTCCTACTAATTATCATGGACTACCAACACTATGTCTTTATATTCTATCACTTATGCTTTAATATGTTCACATAGGCCTCTAACTCTGATTATCTTAGTAATTATTACCTCAATGTCATATTATATACACTTTTTCACCCACCTATCTCTCTTCTCACTTAATCTCTATCAGGTATGAAATCTTTGATGCTTGGGTGCACTACCATCACTATGAATTTAGTGTTAGACATCATGTGCCTAAACTTATTCAACCCTATCATAATAAAAATTACATGCTTATACACAAATATGTAACTTTATCTATACCCTTCCAAGTCTTGACTGAAGAAGTTAATAGGTTATTATATCCATTATCATTCTATTACATGAGCATATCATAAATTGCATCAGCTATGGATAATGCATATAAAAAAAATCTTTGCTAAAGTTAGGGTTAAGGAGTGTGAGGTATTCATAGATGCTCTGTTGATGGCCTCAAAGCTTCTTTTTCATTCCTTTCTCCATGTTAACTCTTTATGATTCTTAATCATATGAGTAAGAGGCTTTACTAACTCTACAAAACCCAAAATTAACCTCCTTATGAAGTTAATCTTTCCCAATAAATCTCTACAAACCTTTCTTATGATTGGGAAGGGGTGAGGTTAAGATTGATTCAATTCTCTAAAGGTCAATTGGGATGCCATCCTTTGATGCCATATGTTCTAAAAATCTACCCTCATTAACTACAAAAATGCATTTATTGGGATTTAAAGAAACTCCAAACTTCTTGCACTTATCAAAGACTAACTTCAAGTATGTCATTTGATCTATTAGGTCCTTTGAAAACATTATGATGTTATTAAGGTAGATGAGCACCATATCATTAATTATCCCTTCAAAGGAAACATCCATTTCCCTTTGGAAATTTTCCCCTATATTGGATAGTCCAAAGGGCATCTTGATGTATGCATAGGGGCCCCACTTTATTGTGAAGGTAGTCATATGTCTATCTTCCTCCCTTAATAATAACTAGTTATATCTAGAGTATCCATCAAGAAAATAAAAACTCTGATAGCTTACAACCTTTTGAAGGATCTAATCTATGGAGGGTAATGGATAATGTTCTCTCAAGGACACCCTATTAAGGTTTCTAAAATTGACATATAGGCATATCTCTCCATTCTTTTTCCTCACAAGAATAAGTTTTTATATCCATGAGGAATGATTAATGGGTAATATAATCTTAGATTCAATAAATTTATACAACTCCCTTCTCATGAGATCTTCAACCTTAGGGTTGAATGGATTTTTTTTTTGCCTTAACGGTTTTGCATTATCCTCCAACTATATGGTGTACTGGGCTAGATTGGAGTTAAATCCATTTAGATCATGGCATTCCCATGAAAAAATATTTTCATACTCTTGGAAAAAGGATACGAAGGCATCTCTCTTCTCCTTGGTTTTCACTTTTCCCAGCTTAAGTAACTTGTACTCAAAAATGGATATCTTTTCATAATGTTCATTCTTGGTTGAGATACTCACCTTATCCTTCCTCACATGATCATATTGATTAAAGTTATTATACAATGTCACTAATCACTTGGGTAATTTTATAGTTCATAGATGGTCAATTTGGTCATCAAACTAATGATTCAACCTACCTTAATTTTTATGAAAAAATTATACTTCATGCATGAGAAAACAAACAATCTGATCATCACTATCAAAGACATGCCAACTCACCTCATTATCAATTAAATATAGCCTACACACATCCTTGATTTATGACTATCCTTGAGTGACTTTGACTCCATTAGTAATGTCATATTGGGCACAAAAGGCTACAAGGCTATTTTCATGATGATTGGAATCCCTTGGTATAAAACATATGTCAAATGCTATGAAGTCTTCTAAGAGATCCAAAACTCAGCACTTATAGGTTTTGAAAGATTATTTTTGATTTCACTAACACCTCTCACCTACTACACCACTAGCTCACTATCCCCTTTCACTTGTAAAAGTTTGATTTTCTCTTCTCCTTACCCATTGTATCCCATGTATGAGGATTCATATTCTATAGTGTTTAAAGTAAAATGAGATTGGAACCTTAATGTAGAATAGTATCTTTGATTAGAAGGGGAAACAATAATCACTTCATCCCCACTTCCATTCTTTGACCTCGATCCATCAAAGAATACAGTCCACATGCCTTCTTGCTATTGAGTTGGACTTGTAAGACTAGGTATAATAGCTCCTTATTTATGCATGCATTATACACCTAGGCCTTCTTCCTTAATGGTTTTTAGGGGTAAAAACCATGGTTTTCAACTACTTATTCATCAAGGAGTAGATATGAGATTACTTCAAGATGATCTTTGGGTTCTTGCCCACTAATATTCTCATATTCATCTAGGATGGTAGAGTTTACATTTGATAAGTTGGGCATATAGGGTTATAAGTAGTAACTATAAATATGTTCATACCTAATAGTGACCCTTGTCCCATATCTAGTCCTAAAGACCATATATTACCAGTTAGATGAAAGGTACACCCCAATATTTATAGTAAAATCCCTAGATAGACATTGGGTAAAATATGGAGCGAGATTAACTACTATGACATATTTTGAGATAGGATAATTTAGGTAGGATTCTAAAATAATCCTGAGATATTTTAAGACAACATTTTTGTGGGAGACCCATCTAATTGCAAAACTCCCTTTTCATTAGGTTCATACTTGAGCTCTAACTTATCAGCTATGGATTTTGGCATGACTGAGGTAGAAGAACCATTATCTATCATGCAATTATGGACAAGATAATCTCCTTTTATGACTGGTAAATATTGTTTGTATCGCTAATTCACTTTCTACATTCAAAAGATGAATAAAGAAACTAAAGAAATGGACAAGGCTAGAAGTACCTGGATAAAGATTGCGCACCGTAATCCAGACGTTTGTGAGCACCCCTCTTTGGCTGTGGAGGAATGACACCTGCAAAGAAGAAAACTTGGACAAAAAGGCGTTAGATGGATAGATGGTGGGTTGCCAAGCAAAAACTTGTTCCCAAAAGTATGAGAACTTCCTTAAGGGAGGTCAACCCACTATTTTGATAAAAGATAAATGACTGATAAATGACAGAATGCTAAAATAGACTGAAATGATAGCAAACTGAAAGAGAAAAGAAAGCAAAGGCTTACCTGGAAGAAGCTATCAGCCTGGTTGCAGTCGCCGGCGTCGGTGGTTCTACCGGTGTCAGTGGTCAAGGTCTGCCAACGTCGATTATGCTGCCGACGTCGGTGGAGGCAGTGACCGGCGTCGGTCTAGGCAATAGGCTTGGACGGGATTTAGGCAGGGTCTGGTCGAGTCTGGATAGAGTCTAGATTGGGCTTGGTCTGTGGATGGGTCTATGGATGTACAAAATGGTCTGGGAGAGTCTAGTCTTAGTTGAAGGTCTGTGTAGAGGTCTAGGATAATGGACAAAATGTCGAAAAGGGACAGAGAGATAAAGGAGGCCAATCAGGGAGATAGGAATTTGGGTCTGCCTGGTTTGGTTAGCAGTCTGGGTTGGGGAAAAGAAGAGCTGAATCTAGTTTAAAAGCAGATGACTAGAAAGCATAATGAAAACACAAACAGAGTACTTACTTGTGCCCTACTGAAGAAAATGGTGTAGGTTGGTGTCCAGTTGCTGGTGATGCCGGATGTGAAGACCTATTGCTGATGGAGAATCCCTGTTGTTCACTTACAGAAGCTTGCTGTGTACCTAAGGGAGAGAGTCAGATTGATTGGCAAAGAGGTCAAGTGAAAGGATGGATATAAGGGTCTGATGCAAAGATTCAAGAGTCGGGATGCCAGGGAGAGACGCAGAGAGCGAAGAGGAGGAGATAACGGTGAAGAAGCCGTTATGAAAGGTGCCGACGCCAGCAATATCACCGACGTCGATCGACGGTTGACCGACGTCAGCGGCTAAAAGGTCGAAGAAAGGCTAAAAATAGCCTTTAATCCGTTTCCCAACCGCCAGGTCAAATGAATGCGAGGATGAAACGGTCGACAGGGGGTTGATTGGGCGAGTGGAGAGGTTTGAATGGGAGTCTTAGGCATTAAATGGCCATGTGGGGAATGAAGGGGATCCAAGGAGGGTATCCTAGGGTGGCGAGGTGGCAAGGAGAGGGAAAATGGACTTATTTAATTAAAAATAGATGATTATTTTCAATTAATAAGACCTAGGTAGGTTAGGGATAGTCGAAGTGGCAAGGGACCAAGGGGAGAGAGGAAGACCAAGGGTTAGACACTTTTTAGGTGTCTACATTTGCCCCTTTTTGTCTTGTTGGTTGTTCTAGACGAACTGCAAGACAAAAACAGGAGGTGGTTGCCCTAGGTGAGGGATGATGTGGATTGCCCCGAAGTATGGATGAGGTATTCCCCCTCAAAGTGGGAGTCGAGGGAAGGAAACCTGATGTCGGGTGCTGATTTGACAAAAGGTGGATGAGAAAGATGAAAAGTGAGTGAAAACGCTGCAAAAGTCATGATTGCACGTATACCATGTCACGGGATAAGTAGGTCAAATGGTCACAGTTAAAAGGGTTGAGGAGTGCTAAAATCAAAGTAACCAGGCCCCAGCATTTAGTCATCTGCTGATCAGGTCACTCAATCTAAGCTGAAGCTCCAAATGGTCATCGTGTTCCAGGTATCCCAGGCTCAGGAAGTGCTCCCAGAAACACGAAAATGCCACAAGTAGTAGGGATCAACTGGCTTGCGATCCTATATTTGTGAAGGGTCAAAAATAGTCTACAGATAATTCTACTAACCAGCCGTGAGGTAGCACACATGCAAAAACAACCAAGGCAACATTGGCTTGGAAGTAGTCAAAGGTCGAAGGAGATACGCATGATCTCCAATGGTCATTGGTCAAGGGGATGGATGGACGAAAGGATGTGGCTGAGCTAACCTCAGAAAACATCATGTGATCTGAGTGCTACCTACATAGCCCTTGTGTGAAGGGCCTCAGGCCAATGTAGTTCTCCCTAAAAGGGAGGAATGGTCAAAGAAAATGATTGGTCAAAGTTAAAGAAAATGATTGGTTGTGATCAAAGTCACAGAAGAGAAGGTTTATCCATCAAAGCGACGAACAAATGGGGATGGTCAAGCTAACCTCAGAGGATGTGTTATCTAAGTGCTACCTACATAGCCCAGGTCATAGGGCCTCAGACCAATGTAGTTCGGGCTAATTGAGAATATTGGTCGATGATTGGATGTGGTCAAGTGTCGAAATGATGAGGGGAAGATGAGGATAAGATGATGCTACAGATGGTGTATTCTATAGAATTGGTTGAGAGTCTTTCATCCCTAGCAAGTTTCCATAGTCGTGATGGATGTATGCTAAAAATGAATGAAGGTCTATTTATGCTTCAGCAAGTATTGGTTTATGCTTAACATAAATTGGGTCTGGTCGATAGTTTCCATGTGTATTGGTGTCCATAGAAACTATGTGAAATGGACGAGGATGATGTCTGATAGGATGAAAAATAGCTTGGTTTGAGTCAACAATTGATGTGGTTAAATGTGACCAAAGTGTAGAGAAAAAGTGAAAGGCAAATTGCTCTTTCATTGACAAGGACCAGAAAGGGAGCATAGATAGGGGTTATTAGAACAAAAGCCCTGTGTATGCGTTGCGTCGTGGACCAGTGTTGTATTAGAGCGGTAATCGAATCACTTTGACATTAAAGTGAGCTCAAAGTCCCTTGAGCAGGTAATAGGAGGAGGATAGGGTAACCCAGTTTAAGAGCAGGAAGAACCTTGCCCCTTTTTATAGGAGACCCTGAGACAACTACAAGCCAAGTCCATGACTCTTTTTTTTTTTTTGGTGCAGACTGATCGATGCGGGAAGTCCACATAATGATGTTGTTTGCTTGGTGGTCATGTTGTGAAGCTGATCAATGTGGGAAGCTTCAAAAGTAGGTGCTGTCTGTAGCAATAATTAGTCATAGCCATCCTTCGAGGGAGTGGTCTATACTTTGATTTAAATGTCTGATAAGTTGGCCTAGCTGTCCTTCAAGGGATCAGTCTAGTAATACAGCAATTATGTAGCTGTCCTTTGAGGGAGCAGTCTACATTTAGAGTGTTTTATGACCTGGTATGATATATTATTTTTGATATAATTGTTGACTGAAGTTTAGCCATGGACGAGCCTGTAGAGGTTTAAGGGTTCCCTTTTATTAGGACAAAGCATTACTACTTGACAAAAAAAAGGGTTGACAAGTGTTAGGAAGCAGGGTTGATAGGAAAAGGAATGACAATGACAAGGGGTTGCTCAAGGGATGAGCTCAAGTAAAACGTCAAGTGATCGAACACTTGACTAACAGTAGAAATGGTCGAAGACGCAAGACATAAAAAGGGGTTCAAGGTCTAATAAGTCCCTGGGCCATGCTTGATTGGTCAGGTGTTGATTGATGGATGTGAAGTTGGTTGACATTGTCGTTGGTTGGTTGAGAAAGGTTGAATGTTTGGTCGAGAGGTCTAGTTGATTGATATTTGGTTAAATTTTGGTTGAGACTAGTCGAATAATTGGTCGGGGGTTGGGTCGATGGACACTTGGTCGAGATTTAAGATTAAGTGAGTGATTGATATGTGGTAGAGACTGGGTTGAAAAGTTGGTCGAGGTTTGGATGAAGGATGAATTCCCCCAGCGGGTAGGGAGAATGTTTGAAAGATTGGTTAAGGTCGATTGAGGTTTAGTGGTCAGATGGATGGTATTAATGTCGAATAAGGGGGTCAAAGGTGGTAAAGGGACCACAGTCTGGCGTGGAGATCCTGATTTAGGTGATGAGGTTGGAGAGGCATGGGTTGGTGTTGATGATTTGTCAGAGGGGTGGTCAAGAGGATCCTTGATGAGAAGGGTATCCTTTCTCCATTGTTGACGATTGACAGCTTTAAGAGTGCAACAATGCTCAGTGTCATGTCTCAGAGTGTGATGATAGTGACAAAATTTAGAGTTGTCGAACCAAGATGGCCTTGATCCGAGAGTTGATAAGTGGGGTGGTGTTGAAGGTTTGTTAATAATGTGGTCGAGAAGAAGGTGTCATTCCCCAGACATCGGCGAATGATGACCTTGAGGGCATGACAATGCTCAGTGTCGTGCCCAGGTGTGCGATGATACTCACAAATACGAGTGTCATCAAACCATGGTGGTTTTGGTTTGAGAGATTTATATTGTCTAAAAAGAGGGAGGTCAATAAGAGATGACTGCAATAATTGCCATAAGAGCAAGGCATATGAACCTGCTAACGGGTCGGGATGTCTTGTTGCAGTGAGGGTTGGTGACATTGGTTTGGGAGGTGAAAGAGGCATAGGTCGAGGGTTTGGAGGAGATGTATGTCTGATGGGTTGAGAGAGTAATAGAGGTGACTTGCCTCTGTGAAGGATGGGAGTGGGAAGCACTCCTATTAAAGTGGACGGATGCGGGCCCAAGATTGAAGGTAATGACGAAGGTGGAGGAGGAGTTCTCCGGTGTGGTCTAGTGGTCTTCGTTGGTTTGGGTCGAGAGCCACTATTGTGTGAGGCAAGGTTAGATGTAGATTTGGGTTTGGATGTGGATGGAGGTGAGTGAGATGTAGAAATCTCACGCAAAGGGTGAGAGGAAACCGTGACTGGGTCTTCCTCGGTTGAAATGGGTGGAGAGACTGGTTCTTCTCTTGGTGGAGAAGAAATAAGAGATTATGGCTCCTCAAGTGGGCAGAGGGCATGGATGATCGTGCCTTCTACTTGTAGTTAAGGAGTAGGCAAGGTAGGGTCTTCGGATGGAGGTGGGATTAATGGCGTTGATGTGGTCAAAGCATCCTCCAATACAAGAGAGGTAGATGGAGGACTAGTAGGAGAAGAAGGTTCTTCATCCTTTAATGGAAGAGGTTGGTCAAGGACAAGAGGCAAGATAGTGTTAATCGTGTGAATGTCATGGTCTTGAGGGTCATTGGTTGAAGTCTGGATGTTGTTTTGAGTAGGCGGATGATTCAGAAATGGTTGTTTGAAAATGTCAATATGTTGATTGGGTGGGGCATTCGGGTTATCTAAAATAAGATCCCCCTTGTCGATCATGTCTTGGACGATGTTTTTGAAAGTTCGGCAGTTGTCAATGTCATGGCCTTAGACGTGATGAAAGGGACAGAAGTCGGCCTCCCTATACCATGTAGGGATGGCTTTTGAAGGGTCAAATTGAGGTGGTCGGATTAGAGGGAGATTGAGGACCCCCTACTTGAGTAGTTTTTCCAAAACGGAAGCGTATGGTTCTCCAAGTGGAGTGTAAGAACGCTGAATGTACCGTTGTTGGAATTATTTGGTGATGCTTGAAGATGTCGAAGGTTGAGAGTAATTCGTTGTTGTCGAGGATGGTGATCTAATGACCATAGTATTGGCCACTCTTTTGGACTTAGAGTTGGCAGAAGAAGAGGGTCTGGAAGAATAATGGTCAGTAGATTTTGTGTTGGTATTACGCAATTTGACCTTATCTTCTTCAAGGGCGCAGAGTTCAAGCTTTCGAGCCATGATGAAAGCTTCATCAAAAGTGTGGAATGTCTGAATCCATAAAGTAGAAGAGATGTGTCTGGCACATGCTCGAGAGAAGAGCTTGATGAGCTCAGGTTGAGGCAAA
This sequence comes from Torreya grandis, assembly GCA_037957365.1. NCBI lineage: Eukaryota > Viridiplantae > Streptophyta > Pinopsida > Cupressales > Taxaceae > Torreya > Torreya grandis. The sequence goes on along the minus strand of JARHVA010000936.1, from coordinate 2,567,707 downwards.
GAGAAGGAGAGCTGGTTGATCAGACCTCTCCAACGAGCGACAAAGTCGACTATTGATTCGTCGTCAAATTGCCTGATGGAGTAAAGGTCTGTGATTGAGACTTGTTTGGTGATGTTGATTGAGAAATGGTCAAGAAATAGTTGGGAGAGTTGAATGAATGAAAAGATAGAGTGTCTGGCAAGAGAACTATACCAGTCAAGGGCTGGGCCAAAAAGTGACATAGGGAACGTGCGTAAAAGCAACGCATCGTCATGGGCAATAAGATAACAGGCATGTCTAAATGCTCGTAGATGTTGTTGTGGGTCTTCTTTACTCTGAAAGTGAGTGAATTTAGGAAGCTCCCAATCGTTAGGGTATGGTCGAATAGGGACGAAAGGATGGATGGGCTCATTGCAAATTTGCTCATATGACAAAGTATTACTTGAACCGGAAATGGAGGCTTTGAGACTGAACATTTTATCCATCAGCATTTTGATAAGATCTACTGACAGATTGGTAGGTTGAGCGCCCCCTAGGTTTTAAGGTGCTTGGAAGAGGCTAGAGGAGGCGTGCGACGTAGTTGGTTGCGCTTGTAAGGGCGCAATGTATGGATGACTAGTCGCAGGGACATAAGTGGAGGCTAAAGGTGGTTGCGTTATGAAGGTCGAAGGTATAAGTTGATTGGGCACCACTAAAGGTGGTTGAATGGTGGCACTAGTAGAAAGATAGGTTGGCACTCTTACATTTATGGGTGCAAGAGTATGAGGGGTCGAGACAATCAAGTTCTGATATGATGTAGAACTTGGTTGAATTGCAGGTGGTTGAGGGGGTAATGGAACCCGATGAAGGTCGGTCTAAAAATAGACGGGGAGGCCAAACTTTGTGTATTGGCCATGGTTGGGTTAATAGTTGAGGCGAAAGGCTGAGTCATAAAGGGTTGGGTGGCGAATGGTGTGGATGTCATCGCCATGTCACCCGAAAGGTCTCGCATTGGGTTTCTCGTGAGATAGTTTTGGAGGGCTGCGGTATTGAGGTCCAAGAATCTCTCAAAATCTTGGTCCCCTTCAAGGATGATGGGAATTTGAGTCGGGGTCAGGGTCGGGGTCGGTCCTATAGGAGTTATTTCAGTCTCTGAGTGGAACTCCATGATAGGACTGGTTAGGGACGGGGTAGACGAAAGCGGTTGTTTGGCTAAAGTGGTTAAGAAGAGAGTCCTGGTTCTAAAAACTATGTTTTTCTATTTCAGAAAACCAGAATGGAGTTTTTGACAGAGAAGGGACAGGTTTTAGGCTGCTGGTTTTGAAAAAAAAGGACAGTGACAGAGACCGACGTCGGTTTAAAAACCGATGTCGGTAAGGTAGATAGCCGACGTCGATCAGATAACCGATGTTGATAAGAGAGGAAAGCCGATGTCAGTGGAAGAACCGATGCCGGTGACTGTGTCTTCTAGAGAACCAAAAGATTTTAAGATTCTTGGAAAAATAATGAAGAAAGCGTCCTCACTCACTCAAACAAACAGATGAGAAGAGAAAAATAGAGAGAGACAGACAAGCCTAAGCGATAAATCCTAGGAATTAACCTTAGAGTCTTATGGCTTATGCCTTAGATGAATGTTTAGGGAGATTGGCTGTAAGAAAGGTCCTAGAAGAGGCAGTCTAGAGCTGGTTTTGGGTCTTGTTTTAGATGCTCAAAAATCTATGTTAGGTCTGGTACGTGGCCTGGTGCTAAGGAGCAAGCTCCCCTCACTTCACGATTCCAGTGGTTAGCTAGTCTCGCTTAGCTAAGATATACCTCGCCTAGAGTTTATCCTCCGCCAGAGAACGGAGTGGGCTTCCCCCTTGGTGATGAAATCCAAGTAGGGTCACCGGGACGGGTAAGGTATCCGCTGGGGGATGAAATCCCAGTCGGGCCTTGTCTCAAGTAAGTTTTATGTTCGTTTTAGTGCATGTGGTTTGGTAGTGTAACATCAAGTGTCTACGATTTATTCAATATGTGGATTTAAGTTACTAGATGTGGACTAATGCAAGCACAAGCAGAAATGAAAGTGAGATACATTTTAAGCCCAAGTCAAAATGTGAGATTTGTTATGAAGACAAGTTTGAGAAAGGGTTGAGAGTATGATGTTTAGACTAGTCTAGAAATGCAAGGAAGAAAGATTCGTTTTAGTCCTGCTTATAGTGTCATTTGGAATAGAAGAAAGAGACAAGAAGGAAGGAGCCTAAATGCACCTAAATGAATGAAAGGAAGAGGAACCCGAGGAAGAACCTAAGGTCCCACCGGGCGTGCCAGAATGTTTGTATCGCTAATTCGCTTTCTACATTCAAAAGATGAATAAAGAAACTAAAGAAATGGACAAGGCTAGAAGTACCTGGATAAAGATTGCGCACCGTAATCCAGACGTTTGTGAGCACCCCTCTTTGGCTATGGAGGAATGACACCTGCAAAGAAGAAAACTTGGACAAAAAGGCGTTAGATGGATAGATGGTGGGTTGCCAAGCAAAAGCTTGTTCCTAGAAGTATGAGAACTTCCTTAAGGGAGGTCAACCCACTATTTTGATAAAAGATAAATGATTGATAAATGATAGAATGCTAAAATAGACTAAAATGATAGCAAACTGAAAGAGAAAAGAAAGCAAAGGCTTACCTGGAAGAAGCTATCGGCCTGGTTGCAGTCGTTGGCGTCGGTGGTTCTACCGGTGTCGGTGGTCAAGGTCTGCCGACGTCGATTATGCTGCCGAAGTCGGTGGAGGCAGTGACCGGCGTCGGTCTAGGCAATAGGCTTGGACGGGATTTAGGCAGGGTCTGGTCGAGTCTGGACAGAGTCTGGTCTGGGCTTGGTCTGTGGACGGGTCTATGGATGTACAAAATGGTCTGGGAGAGTCTGGTCTTAGTTGAAGGTCTGTGCAGAGGTCTAGGATAATGGACAAAATGTCGAAAAGGGATAGAGAGATAAAGGAGGCCAATCAGGGAGATAGGAATCTGGGTCTGCCTAGTTTGGTTAGCAGTCTAGGTTGGGGAAAAGAAGAGCTGAATCTAGTTTAAAAGCAGATGACTAGAAAGCATAATGAAAACACAAACAGAGTACTTACTTGTGCCCTGCTGAAGAAAATGGTGTAGGTTGGTGTCCTGTTGCTGGTGATGCCGGATGTGAAGACCTGTTGCTGATGGAGAATCCCTGTTGTTCACTTGCAGAAGCTTGCTGTGTACCTAAGGGAGAGAGTCAGATTGATTGGCAGAGAGGTCAAGTGAAAGGACGGATACAAGGGTCTGATGCAAAGATTCAAGAGTCGGGATGCCAGGGAGAGACGCAGAGAGCGAAGAGGATGAGATAACGGTGAAGAAGTCATTATGAAAGGTGCCGACGCCGGCAATATCTCCGACGTCGGTCGACGGTTGACCGACGTCGGCGGCTAAAAGGCCGGAGAAAGGCTAAAAATAGCCTTTAATTTGTTTCCCAACTGCCAAGTCAAATGAATGCGAGGATGAAAGGTCGACGGGGGTTGATTGGGCGAGTGGAGAGGTTGGAATGGGAGTCTTAGGCATTAAATGGCCATGTGGGGAATGAAGGGGATCCAAGGAGGGTATCCTAGGGTGTCAAGGTGGCAAGGAGAGGGAAAATGGACTTATTTAATTAAAAATAGATGATTATTTTCAATTAATAAGACCTAGGTAGGTTAGGGATAGTCGAAGTGGCAAGGGACGAAGGGGAGAGAGGAAGACCAAGGGTTAAACACTTTTTAGGTGTCTACAAATATAATATATGTAGTTTAACTACCTTAGGGTCTTGGAACTCATTAGGTTGACTATCATTAACAAAAACTTAATTCACCTTATTAACTTGCTTGTTTATAAGTAAAATCTTAATGAGCTCTTGTTGGAGAATATATTTCTACCCTAGAATGAGTAGATCATCCCACATAGGAGTGCTAACATTAGACTTCCTCATGTAATCCACAATGATGAAGGGGGAATTAAAACTCTTGAGCTACATCTTATGAGAAAGAGCATCACTTATGGCTTGTGTGACTTAAGAAATGGACTCTTTTATTATTGTCCATGTGTTGTGATGTCTACTATGTTGGACATTTTTTTTGAATGCACCTTGAGTAGAAGTGTCTTGAACTACTTGGGGATGTGTTGGAGTGGCCTTTGACCACCCAAAACTATATTCCACCATCCTTCTCTTAGAATTTGTGTGGGATACAACTAAATTATCTACCTTAGGTAAATTCTACCCAAAATTTTATGCCACTTGCTAAAAAGAGTGTTCACTTTATTAAAATTTTGCAAAGGTGGTCTTAGTAAGTTCCTTACTAACATTTCATCATTGTTGAATTAGGAATTTGATTCGGGTCATGACAGGCATATCACCATGAGGTGCTATAGGACCTTGTTGTAGAGGATACATGGTGCCATGTACTTGAAAGGCATGTCCCTAATGCATATAAGAATTCTAACATACTTACCCACTTGTAGCCATTACCATATCACCTAATTACCCCCATGGAGTAGACCATTGACCTTCTTATATAATGTTATTTTGTGTTAGTACCAATGTCCTTGAAGTACTGACAACATTAGGGTTGTAGCTATTTTAAGTTCTAGCCTATATGATCTACCCCTAACCTTATTGGATAGGTGGATAAGTGGGTATATTATATGTATAATATGGATATGGATCTTGATAAATGGATTGATAAGGTTTATATGAAGTATGTTGTTTCATCTCTAAGGATACCAATTTGTTGTTTTGAGTTTTAAGTAACCCATAAATATTACTAAGCCTATCTACTTAGATACCATTAGACTGGTCTTGGTTTTTTGGATCTAGTAATAGAGAAATGGTGGTGGCTTGAGGTTGAATTCTTGTAAATAATGGAATGAGGAGCCTAGGAGTAAGTTTTCCTACTTAGATTAGGTAGTTTTATGATATTATAGAGATTTAATATGCCTTTGATAATGTAGTCCCATCCATGGACTGTATCATTATAACAAAATAAGAATTCAAGGCTCTTAGATAGTATAGGAAGGCACTTATATCTTTAAAATAATTATAAATACTCTCACCAAATTCATCCCATGTGTTTATGGAGGTAGGAATGAGACCCATATACCACTAGAGTTCTTTACCCCTCAAGGAGGTTTTGAAGTCTCATGGCTACATTTTCTTTAGTGATGTTGTGTACTAAGCACAAGTTGGCTATATTAGCTATGTGTTCCATAGGAGTTGTGGAGTTATGCCTTATGAATTATGGTAGAATTTTAAAGGTATCATCTTAGACATCATCAAATTGGTTAATGTTTAAAGGGATTCCACCATTAAAGGGTACATATGCTTGTATTGTACATCTTGCCATTGTGATTAGAGGACTTATAACACACTATATGTGGGCAAAATTGGTAGAATTTAGAGAATTGGGGGGTTTAATATTAGGGTTAAACCTAGGAACCCTCTTTATACTTGAAATATCCAAAGATAGATCAATAAATTCAATATGCTTACCTTTTGAAGATGATCTAATGGACACCTTTTTCATGAAACTACCTTCTAATCTACCATTGATTATTTTTACCCTTCTATATGTCTTCTAATGTTGTCAAAGAAATTCAAACAATGTATTCAAGGAACTTGATATCTAGTCTGATTAGGTATTCCATAACTATTATCTACCTATGTGTTACCCTTCTTGAAGGAGACTATTCACATCCACCTCAAACTTAGAATAACATTGGATTGACCTATAGGTTGAAGGATACCTAAGATGCAGGTCAAACCTATAGTTTTTATGGGGATGACTCCCCTATTTTTTTAATTAAATTATTTATATAAGACCTAATATTATTGTAATAAAAATGGAAAGGAGATAAAAAATGGTAAAAGAACCTACATTAAAGTAGTGATGCACCAATGATTGTATATCCTCTCTTAGTCTATCTGTTAAACACACTAATGAACCTGAGGAAGATTACAATTGATTAGACCTCTTTATAATGTTATTTTTGGCCAATTTTCACTCCCATATTTTACATATTTTCTTTCATTTTGGCTAAGTGTAGCATTCAAAATTTGTCCACTGGAGGAAGCTTTTTTTTAGTCTTTTTGCACAAGTGTTTTTTTCCTTCGGAAGCTTTGAATTGGGTTTTTTACATAAGTGTCAAGAATTATTTTAGATATTTTATCCAAAATAGTTTCCCTGAAGAAGCTTTTGTTTGGTCTTTTAGCCAAGTATTATTTACTTCAGCAAAGTTATGTTTCAGACCTTTTTATTTAAGGTTTTTAGCACAAGTGTCAGGAATTGTTTTAGATATTTTGTTCGAAACAATTTACCAAAAGAAGTTTTTGTTTAGTTTTTTGGCCAAGTGTTATCTCCTTTGGCAAAGTTATGTTTTGGACATTTTTTTTGAAACAATTTTTTTAAGGAATTATTGTAGACATTTTATCTAAAACAATTTTTTTGAAGGAATTATTTTAGACATTTCATCTGAAACAATCTTTCTAAAGGAATTATTCTACAAGCAAAGGCACTTGAAAAAATATGAAGGAATTCGTCCTTGAAAAAATTTGGAAGGGACATTGTAAAAAGTCCAAAGGGACATTTCAAAAAGTTTGAAGGGACATTTTAAAAAGAATGAAAGATCATTTCTAATGCAAGTTCCATACACACTTTCTCAAAGGGACTTTTCTTGGGAAAGTATCCTTTTCAAGATTTCCAAAGAGACATTTTCAAGATTTCTAAAGGGACATTTCAAAAAGACGAAGGGCATGTTCAATCTTTTCAAAAAGGAATTTAAAAAAAATTTGAAGGGTTATTCTTGGCAAAAGTAGGCCAAAAGTAAAATCCAAAGGGCACTTTTCAGAAAAATGGTCGAAAGAATTATCCATGGGAAAATAGGTCTGAGGAAAATACCCTGAAAGAATGGTTCTAGTAAAGTGATAGTTGCATGGACATCAACTTCAGGGTGATGGTCTAGCCATTGGAAATTAAATAGTGATGGGTTGGCCATTGGCATTTAAATAGTGGGTCCCAAACACATTGATGGTCCACACTCAAACACTCAAAGATATAAGGGCTCACATTCTTCATCCATTGAAGATTGGACAGAGTAAAATAAAGTAGATCAAAGGGCTCACATCACCTTGATCAGATCAAGATCTGAGCCATTTTTTATAGCTAATCAAAAGAAGGATTGAGGGGATCTATAGGGATTGAACTTTAAAATAAAGTTGAGCTGGGATAATATTTCAAGAGATGTTTGTAAACATACATGTCAAGCTAGAATTTTGATAAATGCCATGAAGGCATACATGTAGACATTAGGTGGTGTCATCTCCAAGGCCAAAAGAATGAAAAGGACTCTCCCCTATGCTATTACACAACTTAATGAGATAGTGAGAAGATATTATCATCAAGAAAAATCTATAATAGGTGGACTCATTTGTAATAATCACATTGATGCCATTACTTAGCTTGGAATATCATGATTCTACTAGTGCAACCATTAGGGAAGCATCTTTGAGAGAGCAAGATAACTATGTGACCACTTGAGGTGATATGGATCAATAAAATACCTTAAGTGAGAATCATCTGTATAGATAGTTACAATCATGGTTGGAGGCTTCTAACAGATTGATTCCTCTTTTTAGTGCCAAAAAACATCCCCTCTCACTTCCTTTCTAGAATAAATACAACCCTTAGACAAGTGAAAAGAAGTTTCACATAATATATGGGGAAACCCTACTAGATTGATGACATATTTTCCCTTTAAAAATTAGTAAAAGTATTTTTATTTCAAGTTTTGAATAATTATCTAAGCATGTAAGTGATGTATAGTGACAACAAGTGATGATTTTCATCTTTTCATCCTTTATCTTTCATGCTTGAGCAAAATTTTTTATTCTATCAAGTCATATAGAGTGTGTTCATTTGTGTTAAATTATTGTAAGTGTATAGCTATTCTTGGAATGTGAAATCTTCCTTTCAATTCATTTGCCTTTGTGTTATTTTATACATCTTGCCTCTATACTAAAATACTTGTGTTAAAATCCTTAGAGCTTGAAGATAGTCTATGTGTTTTGTTTTATTGTGCAGTAGAATATGATATTCATATGGAAGATAATCTCAGTTCATCACCACTCTTAGAGTAGGTTTCCTTTTATGCAATTTCTAACTCTTTTCCCTTTAAGTAAACTAGTTTAGATAGAATTTATTTTATAGAGATACATTCAAGGAGCTATCTCTTTAAATTTAGAGGTTCATCTCCTCTATAGGTATACCCACATTCCTGGAAATGTTCCAACATTTCCCAAATATGGAATATACTTTAACATTCTCTTCTAAGGTGAAATATTTGGTGAAAATAGTGTTAACACACCTAGTAGGACTGTTAGTCCTAATTATTTACATGTCAAGGTGAATTTTGGCCTTGACAAGCCTAGGGTTGTAAAAATATTCTTAATCAACATTTGGAAACTCCAAAAGGTGAAAATATATGGCTGTAGATTAAGTTTCCCACATTATAATTCATGGTACTCACTAGGTCATCTAGGATATTTGATCAAGCCCCTCTAGCTGAAGATCTTCTTAAAGAACAACACCTTGAACCATTCCCAATGCTTAGAGATCCTAGGCAAGGAGGTTCTGAAGAAGAAGAAGAATATGTTGAGGAGATTTAAGAGATATGAGATTAAGAAGAAAGAGGAGAAATGGATAAGGAACAACCTTTCCTAGCCTTCAAGACGCAAAATATAGTTGACCTTCTTATATATGACCCTATTCTTCCCAATGCTAGCAAGAATCTCCCTAGTTTTAATGGAGAGGGTCCTATTACCCCATCTGAGTGTATTAGGGACATTTCAAATTTTTGTAACTTTCATAATGTCCCCTAATCCAACATATCCATTAGATCGATTGATATGTCTCGAAAAGGTAAGGCACTTGATGATCTGTAAACTCCACTGATTCAACTCAAAGTGAATTTCAAAATACGAATACTGATTTCTCAAAACTGATACAAATTCTTGAAAAATTCAAAATAACTTGCAAAATGTTTTGGCATAAATCATTCTCAGTTATTGAACTAGTTTTTTAATAACATTGTGTTAAAATTGTCATAATGAAAATTACTTACATGAGTTCATTTACTAATTAAACCAAATCAGTAAACTGAAACAAAATCATGCATCAAAATGACAAATTACAAAGAAACACAAAACATGATAATGGAGTTTAGCTCAAAAAATGATGCCTACATCTCCGATTTCTCCAAAGGAGTGGACCATTTCCATTAAGGGCATTTCAACAACCTGGAAGCAATAAACAACTTTCCTGCAAGTTGATCTCTCAATACAAAAATTCACCTTCACCGTGACTAATAATCAAGCCCAACACCTTCAAATTTCATGAGTCTTCACATCTACTAAGTTGCTTTAAAAGTCCTAAAAATCTCCTCTATGGGCTTAAAAATACTCTTCCAATATACAAATTGGATAAAAAGAGTGTTAAGACTGAGTATTATGGCCAGAAAATGGATAAAAATCCATTATCTAAGCTTTCCCAAAGCTTTTACAAAGTCTCAACCTTTAAAAATAAAAAATAACAGTCTAAAAACTATTTAAAACAAATACAGATTCATGCTTTTGTAATCAGTTTTAAGCCTGTGGCATAGTGGCTAAGTCTCCTTATTTTTCGCCACAAGGTTAGGGGTTCAAAATTGGCTGCCCACCTTTCTAGGTGCCTTGAGTGATTTTGAACTTGTCTTCCCTCCATTTTAGGCACCTTGGAATCCATTTTGGATGCATTTATTCCACATGCGTTGCATTGGTAAGGTGGATACATTTTTTAGGAGGCTTAGGTGCCTTATTGAATGTGTCAACACCCCTCTTTGGTGGGCTTAAGGTGCCTAGTCAGCATGCCTTTGATAAATGTGCCAAACAAGACTTCTTCAAACTCACCACCTTTGCTTGGTCTCCCCTTCGAACTCAATCTTTTCTTCCAACTCACCACCTTGCTTGCCACATGGCTCAGTCAATGAGATTATCTCTGAGCTTAATCATGCCATGTGTCAACCTCTGATTTGTCCACTTGTCGCATGTAAATAATGCCACATCACTTTACGACACCAAATTTTTACCTATCAAACCAAAACTTTAATGGCCCATAACTTTCACATACGGTGTCTATTTTACAAACCATAAAAAGTGTCGAAAAGATCTCGATGACATCTATGCTTTGCAATCATTGTTATCAAAATATGGAAAATTTTATTTTTCACAAATGGAGAGATCCACTTAGATCAAACCTCTCCACTAAGCACTTTTGGACCCTAAAAGTGTGGTCTGCATTAAAAATGCTTCCATTTCCATATTATGGATAGAAACACACTACTTGCTCAAATGTCACATCTCAAAAATGGTGCGTCTGCCAATCATTGCAAATTGTTCACCAAGTGCAACTGTAAACCAATTTGTTAGTGTAATAGTTTTACACTCTATTTGTAACCACAATTGATAGTTACAATAAAATGCCCAAAAATTAATAAGGGTCTTAGAGAATGTGCAAATATCATGCATGGCTACAAATAGTTTGTATAATGAGTACAATTACAAATGGTGCCCATAAAGGGTCTTATAAGTCTCTATTTGCACAATATAAAAGACAACATATAAACTGTAATGCAAATTTCTCAAAATAGACATACTACTCATGTCCATATAAATTGCATATACTGTTGTCAAGGTTTAAAAATGAAGTTTCAAAATCCCAAACATGAGAATTTATTCCAAGTATTTTTAACCTGTCCCTTGGTTGTTCTCTATGAGCCACTCCAATAAACGATATCAACATTCAAAGCATGGTGAATGTCCTTTATGCATACAACATATATTCCAAAATTGCTTTGCAACATGAATGCATCCATTAATCATGACAACATGAATGTCAAATATTATTTACCAACCCTCTTAATCAAACTTTCTTGATTAGTTGGTGAGATTTCTTTAGTGGATTTAGTAACATTTGTATGGGTTGATTTATCTTCATTAATTACCTCATTGATAGGTTTATAGACCATCTTAATCTTAATATTTCTAGGATGGTGTGATGGTTGAAGTCTCCAACACTTTTCAACCTGATGTCCACTTCTGTTACAATGAGTAAAAAACCTTTTGTCCACTCTATTGGAAAACATATTCTTATTTCTACTCTCAGAACTTTGTCTAGAAGAATAGTCTTTCAAAATCTTTCCTAACAAAGATTTACATTTCCAACATTTGGCTACACAATGATTAGACAATCCACAAAAACTACATGGATAAATGTGCCACAAATCTTATGTACCGTAATCAAAAGGAACATTGGAATATTTATGTTGTCTAGTAGAATTAGAATCAACATGATTGCAAGTGTGGTGAAAAGAATGTGTTTTACCTTCCATCCAAGAGGATTTACAATTCTCCATAACACATCTTACTTCTACTTTCTCAGAGCATTCACTTGTTTAATTCTAAATACCAGATCTGTATCCTAACCCTGCACGATTAGGCTTATTATCTACCTGAATGGTGTTAGTATCACCTTGGCCATCTTTTCTTAGGCCTTTTTCCATTAAATCCAATTTTAATAAGTAATTTTGAACCTATTCCTTTTGTATATTGTTCAAATTTACCAAAATCATTGTTACTAGATTCTTCATGGGAAGGAAAATCAATTAATGACTTACATGCACTTACAATGTTTTCATCTGCCTGCATCTATAGTGGAAGGTGAGTCCTTCACTTGTCCACCATTCTGTAGTTTGTCCATGAGCTCATCCTTGACTCGTAAATCCATTTTCAAATGGGCAATCTCCTCATCCAAGGAGTTCTATCTTGCTCTTAGGAAAGCATTCTATTCCTAGATCTGTTGGTTATATGCTTCAAGCTCATCAATCTTGGCTCTATTTGATAACTTACCCATTGCACCTATTGAATCACAAAAATCAAAATAAATGCTGAAATAGAATAAAAAACAACCAACTATTAAATCCCATTGATCAACTACTCTGATACCAACTTGATCCGTAAACTCCACTAATTCAACTCAAAGTGAAGTTCAAAATATGAATACTGATTTCTCAAAACTGATATAAATTGTCAAAAAATTCAAAAGAACTTGCAAAATGTTTTGGCATAAATCATTCTCAATTATTGAACCAGTTTTTTAATAACGTTGTGTTATAATTGTCATAATGAAAATTAATTGCATGAGTTCATTTACTAATTAAACCAAATCAACAAACTGAAACAAAATCATGCATCAAAATGACAAATTACCAAGAAACACGAAATGTGATAATGGAGTTCGGCTCAACAAATGATGCCTACATCTATGGGTTCTCCAAAGGAGTGGACCATTTCCATTAAGGGAATTTCAACAACCTAGAAATAATAAACAACTTTCTTTCAAGTTGATCTCTCAATACCAAAAAATCACCTTCACCGTGACTGATAATCAAGCCCAACACATTCAAATTTTGTGAGTCTTCACATCTGCAAAGTTGCTTTAAAAGTCCTAAAAATATCCTCTATGGGCTTAAAAATACTCTTACAATATACAAATTGGATAAAAAGAGTGTTAAGACTGAGTATCATGGCCAAAAAATGGATAAAAATCCATTATCTAAGCTTTCCCAAAGATTTTACAAAGTCTCGGCCTTTAAAAATTAAAAAACACAGTCCAGAAACTATTTAAAACAAATAAAAATTCATGCTTTTATAATTAGTTGCAAGCTTGTGGCATAGTGGTTAAGTCTCCTTACTTTTTACCACAAGGTTAGCTATTCAAAACTAGCCGCCCACCTTTCTAGGTGCCTTGACTAATTTTGAACTTGTCTTCCCTCCATTTTAGGTGCCTTGGAATCCGTTTTAGATGCATTTGTCCCACATGCACTACATTGGGAAGGTGGCTGAATTTTTTAGGAGGCTTAGGTACCTCATTGAATGTGTCAATTCCCCCCTTTGGTGGGCTTAAGGCACCTAGTCAGCATGCCTTTGATAAATGCGCCACACAAGACTTCTTCAAACTCACCACCTTTGCTTGGTCTCCCCTTTGAACTCGGTCTTTTCTTCCAACTCACCACCTTGCTTTCCACATGGCTCAGTCAATGAGCTTATCTCCAAGCTTAATAATTCCATGTGTCAACCTTCGATTGGTCCACTTTTTTCATGTAAATAATGCCACATCACTTTATGACACCAAATTTTTACCTATCGAACCAAAACTTTAGCGGCCCATAACTTTTGCATACGGTGTCTATTTTGCAAACCGTGAAAAGTGTCAGAAAGCTCTCGATGAGATATATGATGTGAAATCATTTTTATCAAAATATGGAAAATTTTATTTTTTCACAAATGGAGAGATCCACTTGGATCACTTGACTAGTATAGGATTTTGGAAGGTGGTTTCATTACAAGTTGGGATGGCTTTGTGGAATTGTTGGTAGCTAGATTTGTGAATAAGAGTGACCATAATTTGCTAATCCACCATCTAAATGTGATAAAGAGAGGTCATAATGAATCCATGGAAGATTTTAATGAAATATTTAAAAGGATATGGCATAGGTTACCACTTGTCATGATACCTCATCTGAACTTTTTATTTCCCACATATCTCAAGGATATTGGTACTAATGTGGCAGTAATGTTGCATTCAATGGGAGTATTTACTCTACCAAATACATTAAATATAGCTATTGAAGTTAATAATAGCTTGATATAGGCTAGAAAGATACCTCCAATAGTTTCTATGCTTTTTCTATCTCATATTTTAGTTGAAGTTCTCAGTGTATCACAAGTTCCTAATGCTAATGCCAAGACTAGAACCATTCCCAAGAAGATGGATAATGCTATGAACAAATATGAAGAGATCTAGTCATTATGAGCTCAGCTTAAGCAAGATAAATTATAGGCAAGTGATCCACCTAACCCTCAATACTATTGTCAATAAGGCTATAGATTATCCCCCAATACAACTACCAAGGAAGAGGACAAGGTCAACAAGGTTTTAATAGGTATCCCAATACCTATAATCCTAATTCCATTCCTTCCATGAAGGTTGTTGTTCCAATGCATGATAATATAGTCTATGGAGAGGATCATTTGGACCAATGGGGATAACCTCAAGGTTAGTTTATGTATTATGATGGAGAAGACAACAAAGGTTTGGTGGTAAAAGAAGAAGATACTCCTTACATGACATTAGAAGAAGCAAATCTCATGTAAAGGGATATTCATGGAGAAGGTAGCAACCAAAGTGTAGGTATGATGAACTTTCAAGTGAAGGATGATTATGTGTTGAATAAAAGCACATCAATTACAGACAACACAAGAGACAAAAAGAAATCTTTGGGATATGTTTAAGAAGCACATGTGACTCCAATCAATTCCTCTCTAAGGCCATGAAGTGTGAATCCTAATGCAATACCTATTACCAATCATGCTCCTCAATAAAGCTAGAATGCAAGTAGGGTTGTCATGACTAAAATTCATCAATTTAAAGCTCCCTCACTACATTTAATATACAATAAAAGGTGAATACTTCCCATATTAAACATTATTTATTATTTTAATAATACCAAGATAAGCATATCTCTTTAGGAAGTCTTACATATGCCTAGTCAAAAGGAGCTCTTACAAGAATAACTTGCGAGCATTCATGTAGCCCCTAAAAATTCAAAACACAATAGTGTAACCCTTACCAATAATCCAAATTATGTCTTATATCCCTCTAAAAGATCTGAAAAGTCTCCATCCTTCTACCTCACACTCATTTTGAGAGACATGTTGGTTCACAATTGTATTATAGATAGTGGAACTAACACCACTATCATGCCTTAGGTGGTGGCTGATAAGTTGGGATTTAAGTATGAACCACATAGTAAATGTGTGTTTAAAATTTATGGGACTCCAACCAAGATATTGGGATTGGTCAGAAGTTTGAAAGTCTTTCTACATGATCACCTAAGTTTACCCATTATACAAGACATTATGGTGGTAGACCTTCCAGCTCATTTTGCTATCTTCTTGTCAAGGGAATTCACGTCTAAGATAGGAGGGTAAATTTATATTTATTGGTATTTTATAGATATTAAAAAAATATATGGAACTAAGGTGACTATAAGGACATAACCCTTATCAAGTTTTCATATTGAGCCATACATGGAGACAATTTCAAATCAGAATTGTCTAATTAGTAAAGAAGGTGTCATGGATGGTGAAGCATTATTACACCTTGAAGGTATTTATAATATTTTCCTTGATAATTAAAACACTTAAATTCATGTAATTTATCCATATATATTCATATAAGATACTTATTTGGGAGTTTATTGTATGCATGAAAAAATGTTTCCATCCCTTCACTCACTAATGAAGATCATGAACTTGAAGGGATATGGGAATTGTTTTTTGATGGCTCAAAAATAAAAGTAGGTTTAGGAGCTGGTGTTATGTTATTTTATCCATTAAATAATAAATACCAATCCTCATATATATTCCACTTCATCTGCACCTATAATGTGGCAAAATATGAAGGCCTAGTTCATGACCTCGAATCAGCAAAGAAGAGAGGGATCAAGAATTTGAAGGTTTATGGGGATAGTGAATTGGTCATCCATCAGGTGAGAAATAAAGATAAAACCAATAATACATTTATTAAATAATATAATCATAGGGTATGGGACCTACTTAAAGACTTTGATGCCTTCAACATATAACATGTACCAAGGGATTCAAATAAACATGTTGATAGATTGACTGCCATAGGAGCACAGTTTGACATAGTTGCTGATATATGGAAGGAGAAATATTAGTCTCATATCAAGGTAATTATGAGGAATTATATTATAAATAATAAATTTTCATTTCAAGTTTTTGAAATTGATGACCACATTGCACACTTCTTACAAAATGAGGCAGAATTTTCCTCAAGAAACCAAAAGAGATTACATGATAAATATGAAGAACAAGTTATTCAAATGAAGACAAAAAATATAAATAAAGGGATGATTAATTTGGAGAGTGTTTTAAATTAATATCTTCAAAATAATAAATAAAGAGTGATCACGTCCATGAAAGAAGAGAACTATGAGAGAGTCGTGATTTACAAGGACAAGCTTCTAAAAATTGGTAAGACATGTTCTCTGACTGAGAGGCAGGCCTTTATTGAATTATTCAAAGAGTTTCATGAAATTTTTTATTGGAAATATAAATATTTTAAAGGGTTTTATCCAATTCTATCTTATCATACCATTGAGTTAGAACCTAGATCTAAACTAGTCAAGCAAAAATAAAGGCCTATCAACCCCAAGATAGAGGAACTCATAAAGAAAGAGCTAACCAAGTTGATTGAGTTTAGGATCATATTTATTATCAAAAAATAAAATTGGGTGGATAATATTGTACCTATTTGAAATAATAATGGAGAGATCAAACATTGTGTGGATTTTTGAGACCTTAATAGGGTGTCTCTCAAGGATCATTATCCACTACCTTCCATGGAACAAATTTTGCTAGTTATTTTAGGTTCTCAATATTTTTCACTCCTTGATGGATATTAAAGATATAAAAATATATTTGTGTATAAATAAGATAATTTTAATACTAACTTATATATAAAAGTGGGGACCTTTTCCTATTGAAAGATGCCATTTGGTTTATCCAATGCTAGAGCTACATTTCAAAGGGCAAAGGACATGTACTTTAAAGGTCTGATCAATGAGATTTTTATTGTGTACCTTGATGATATATATATTATTGTAAGGATGTTAATGATCATATGGAACATCTAAGTTAAGTTATTGAGAAGTGTAGGGAGTATGAACTACCCTTAATCCAAAAAATTGCATATTTTTTATCTATGAAGGTAAGTTATTGGGTCATATTGTTTCAAAAGAAGACTTGTTTATTGACCCAAAATAGATTGAGGTTATTCTAGGATTATATTTACCTCAAAAAAAGAAATTAATTCAAATATTCTTGGGTAAAATAAACTTTGAAGAAGGTTTATTCTAGGCTTTTCAACTTTGGTAAAGCCTATCATAGCCATGCTCAAGAAGAACCAATATTTTTCTTGGACAAAGGAAGATAAGAACAACTTTGAGGTAATCAAACAAGTAATTACAAAATAACCTACTCTCTTGAACCCAACATTTTCCAAATATTTCATACTCTATAGATTTTCCTTGAAATACTTGTGCTAGAATCCTTAGAGCTTGAGGATGGTCTATGAATTTTTCCATATTGTACAATAGAATATGATATTCACATGGAAGATAATCTTAATGCATCACCACTCTTAGAAGATTTCATTTTATTAAACTTCTAACTCTTTTCACTTCAAGAAAACTAGTTTAGATAGAAGTTGTTTTGCAGAGATACATCCAAGGAGCTACTCCTTTAAATATAGAGGTTCATTTCCTTTATAGGTATACCCACATGCCTAGAACTGTTCTAACATTACCCAAATATAGAATAAACTTGAACACTCTCTTCTAGGGTGTAAGATTTGGTGACAATATTTATAAGCATGAATGTTTCATATGAAGGTTAAGTGAGAGTTTTACAACATGAAGGACAAAGACTTAGATTTGCACAAGATAATATTATTTCATGACACTTCAAGAATAATTCTACTTGTCAACACTTCATATAGCCTACATAGACTAATAAACTAAAGTTAGGTGCATGAAAGGACCTAAAAATTACCATAACACTCATACATTATTCAAATAAACTCTCATAAAGCACACTAGCATTCAACCAGGGAATCTTCAAGTATTCTTCTATTGATTCAAAGAGTATAAGGTAGTTTTGGTAGAGCTTTACTACACCCAATTGAGGGATGCCAAAAAAAGAGCTCCATGAATACTTAAATATAATTTTTAAGAGAGAAGAGATAAGTTTATAGGGATATGAGAGGCCATGATTGAGGCTAAGGTGTTTTATGGTAGTTATAACATGCATATTCTCTCCTCTCATGCATTGACACTTCTTCAATAAGTCCACCTTGGCATTGAGATGAGATGTGGAATTTATAAATCCTCTATTTGACTTCATGTAGGTATTGACCATGCTCAATATATCTTAATATTGCCTCCAAATTTAGTTAAATAATAAAAATGGGGTATGGATAGGCCTCTAAGAGGTGTTGAGTGGCTTCTCCTTCAATGTGCATGTTGACTTATCCTTGAAACTACATCCATCCTTTAATAATGGTCTTCAATTTGGGATATGATCTCCTAAATGGGTAGTTACAAGGTGAAATGGTGTCTCATCAATGTCATAATGTTGTTTTATGCCTAGTAGAGCCTTCCATATATAAGCTAAGTAGGACTATCTTGTTATATATTAATCTTTATGCTCATTAACTATTTGAATGGCTAAGGTAGTTAGACTAGGCCTTTAAAACATTTGAGAGGATTTGAAAAATCCTTTTATTAACTCCCTATTTCAACACTTGGCCCTTTATCAACTATATTCCACCTATAAATACATTCACCTTGCTATACTAGGCTTCTTGGACTAGTTCCATAGACTGGCTATTTAGAATGAGATAGTAGAGACACTTGCAGGAAAATTCATGAATGATTCCAATATTTTAGGAATAGAACAAGTCTCTAACTTACCTCTCCCATAGTTTAGAATTATTCATTAGTTTTGTAACCCATTTTCTACCCAAAACCTTACAAACTTGCAATTTTAGGAGGTGTCCATATAGTCTCCATGTAATCAGGTGCTATGGTTATGGGATCTTCTCAACTGACAACACATTCCAAGTGTTGATCAAGTAGTTCCTAAGGTTTTGGATGCACTTTTCACTAAACCTTTCTAATTGAGTCCTTAGTAGGGTTTAATAGTGATTGGGGTCTTAGTGATGGTTCAGAGAGACCAAGGCTTGAATCTATGAACCAATTATACTAAAATCTTACCAATAGACCTTCCCAACTTCCCTAAAGTGTTGGGATCCCCATGCATAGAAACAAAACTAGGGTGATGATTTAAGTATGATATTTGGGTGAGAAACATGCTCACTAAGTAGCTCTTAGGTGTCTACAGGCAAAATGACAAATTATAAAGGCTTCTCTTAGGATCCAAATTAACCAAAAGGCTTCCAAACATTATGATGACTTCCCCCAAGAAGGTTAAATTAATTATTTATTCCCCAACTTCTCTCTACTTCACCATTTTGTGATATAGTCATAGTAAAGGTTATAAGCTATCTATTTACAGACATGGATCTTGAATTTTAGCCTAAACCATGGGGTTGTGAGGCACTTTTTCATTATTTCCAATATTAATACTACATTAGAGCTCATATGAAACAATAATAATCATATTTATCAAGCCTCTTGACCCCTAATGAGTGCATACAACCATAATTTTTAACAATATGCTTACCTGCAATAAAATGAGTCATGGAGATATTTGAAAATGGCTACAAGATGACTCATTTTCCATTATTAAGTTCATTATGTACACAAACACTCTCCATCTCCTTGATCTTAGGCTCAAAATAACCCTCCCAAGCCTACTTCGTATAGTATGAATCATGTACATGCCAACCATTGAATCATTATGATGATTAAAAGATTTGAAGAGACCTTAAAGGTCATTTCATGGTCAAACCACCTCATCTAGATGGGTTTTAATGTCAAAATCCACCATTGGGTCACTTATGGGGTTTATGCAAGGTTTAAGATGTCCATCTTAAAAATGGTTCATAGAATATGACCATCCAAACTAAAAACAATGACAATGAAATTATATTTCATTGACCTCCTCATCTTCCATGAATGGCTTTGGGTCCCATAGAAAGGGTATGTGGAGATAGGAGCATTGGAAGGTCACACTTGGGTTGTTTGTAAACCAATTTTGATTGGTTATTTTCTTAATTATTGGTCATAAAGGTTATACCCTAATGTCAACCAATATTTTATTAATCTTTAGTTCATAGGGAAACTTAACTTATCTAATATATTTGACCCTGAGCATTTTTGTGATAAAGTGTGTGAACACCTAAAGCTGGGCTTTGAGTTGACTATGTATAGGGTTGAGTGTCTCAAGCAAGGTTTTGAAGTCATTTTTCCCCTTATATTAATTATTTAAACTTGAAAAATTCTAATTAGTAAATGAAACATCCTCATACATCCCTCATTGATCATCCAACTTCTTGTAAGATCTTGAAAAAGCCTTATGATGGTAGTAAGGTCTACGTTCAAGATTGAAGCTTCTCTGCATTAGCCCATCTTCAAAGAAACATAATGTAAATTTTAATGATAACCCATTTATAGTGTGCCTAAGGACCTTGGATATTAGGTTTCAATTTTACAAAACCTTTTGTGGATCCCAAACTATCTCTAGGCCCTTCATGGCATGGATCTACCCTTCAACCCATATAACTAACTATCATAGATAGAGCTTGGTCTGAGACAAAACATTGGGTATAACAATTGTTTTTATATCACAAATGTAGGAATGGATACCTTGAAATATTCATAATGAACAATTTTAATAATTTTTTATGCTTGACCATGTCTGCAGGGGTCTCAAACAGACATTTTACTCAAACTAGCAATGAATTGCCTACAACTCTACATGATTAGGTATGAGAACCTTGAGTAGGGTTTTATCCTTTGATTTAATTGATATGAATATGATGATGACGTGACCATAACATTTCCCAATGATAGATACACCCTCATATTGTGATTTTAAAACCTCCCTTCTTTCATACACTCCCTTTTCAAGATTAAGGTTTATGTCTAAATAAGTTTGTGTGTCTTTAGGTTTGAGGTCTAATAATTATTTACCTTTTAGATGTGATAATCATTGATTTTTTTAATCTTAACTTAGCATAATACTTAATTATAATTATTTTAATACTTCCCTTTTACCATAATCAATATATGGTTCTCTATATACATTAACACTAATACAGGTACACACTCACATATGCTAACTATGTATATGGGCTTGGGTATCATGTTTATATGAGAGGTAGATGATATGTAATAATTTGAGACTCTTATAGAATATTCATGTATTAATTCATACCTTTAGGATTTAAACCCTCTCATACTCATATCACTCCTTATGGCCATTGTAGGTTCACACAGTGCCCTTTAGAGACCCTTATACTATGAACTCAAAATGGCTGGTTGTAAGTGGTTATTTACCACCTTAGTTAGGTGTATGACCCATATAGTTTCAAACTTCCATGGTTTTATTAATATTAAATGTTAAAATGGGATATTAAGGTATGTTGGCATGGACTAGACTGGGAATGAAGGGTGGATGGATGGAGGAGGGTGACTATGGGGTGAAACATAAAGATAGGGCTAAAACATAGTGTGAAGACATTGGGAAAGAAAATGAAATGGAAAGGTATGAAAATGGAATGAAATTAAGTGTGGTAAAAATTAAAAGACAAACCATATGAATCTTAAAGACCATCACACATATACCTAGATAAACATACTACCTTGGAGGTAAAAATGAAGCATACACAACCAAAATATGGAACCTAGTAGTTTTTTAGGAACCTTAATCTTTATAAAAAACCTTAATCTCTACTAAAATTTATTGTGTGGTTATAGATGAAAAATGGGTGGATTTTCAGTCTATGGGGCTGCCATGGAGGTTGTAAAACTTTCCTATATGTTTATGATGGTGACCTACTATTACTCTAACACCTCTTTTCATGTTCTTGAGTTGCATTTGAAGGCTATGTAGGTTAAAATTTATCACTTAAAAGAACCATATCACAATAAATAAGTGTTTTTATGATTATTGAGGAAGCCTAAAATTTCCTAATCATCAATCAATCATAGAGTTCTAGTAATAATTAATCTCACATCAACTAGGAGTAATTCTACCTCAAAGAGAGGTTTTGTCAATGATAATGATTAATAGTTATTTCCAAGTTTCCAATATTCACTCACAATTATAAAAAATTAAATCACCACCTAGTTATATTATTAGGGGCCACACACTGATTACATTTACATTGGCTAACAAAGTATATAAATATTATTAACACACAAGGGAAATCAAACTAAATGTTAGTCACTACTACCAATGCTCACTTAATGAGATGCTTAAATATCAACTTACGTGCACCTACATAAACATAATCAAGGATGGATAAATTTCATCCATTATAAAATGGAGTGTTAGTCCTTAGTGAAAAGTAAAATGACCTTCACCACATGACCTACCAGTGATAGCTCTTATGCTTACGCCCATGAATAACATTATGGCCAATAATTATCCCACACATGGTTTGTCTTACCATGGTTTTAAAGAGACACCATTACACATTTTTAATGTTTTATGAAACTTTCAAAGTCTAAGAAATGTAATACTAGTTCTTTTAAAATAACCCACTCAAACACTATAATTATTAATTATCCTTCATAATCCTAATAGACTATAACTAAAACACTATCAGAATAAAATAATTTTATAGAAAATAATTCAAACTAATGATTGAATGGAATTGTATATGATATAAATAGTGTCTATTAATCACTAATCAATTTTATTTATGAAAATACACACTAGAAAACTAGCCAAAGTAACAAGAATCCTGTTGATGCACGTATTATGCTCCCTGTGTCACTAAGGAATAAGGGGAAAGTTAGAAAATAAATTTTAAGTCTTGGAATACTTGGGGCTTAAGTTTTTTATACAATTATTACTAGGAATATAATAAATAGCAGAGATATTCTCACACCACTTTGAAAGTCTACAAGCAGACCCTACTGTAGGGATATCAAATGTTTATGTAGTGACACTTTTATTGCTAATATTTATGAATCATATTAATATTTTCAAATTAATCCCCAAAATATAAAAAATAAACATATATATATAGTATGATCTGACCTAAAGTGATTCATGGGTGGATCCAAGAGTGAGTAGGGTAGGGTAGAAAATAAGACATGGTTAAGACAATTAAAGATATAATTTTTTATAGAATCTAAGGAAAAACACATAAAACTACCATCTACCAACTTTAGTGTAAAGCTCAAATCTAAATAAATGTAGTTGATGATTTAGAGGAAGGAAAATGTATATGTCAAACAACATACTTTGCATAAAATTACTCACTCATAGTAAATTACATGGCACATTTAGTTATAAATGAGAGGAAAATAGAACATGTATACTATCAAATTTGTTAGCCTAGCATTAAGCTTAAACTAAGAGATGCATATATGAAATATAATTTCTAAATTATCTTGTAGAGAAGAAAATATCAGACATCTAAATCATGAGAATTCAAAATTTACAAAACACACAAAAGAACACTGCAGACAAACTCTTGAATTATTTTGATCACTGTTTTAATTTTTGCAACAACTATTTTATACTTTAAAAATGAGGGGAAGATCCCTATTTAGAGGATTCAAAATTCCTAGGACAAATCTAAGTGGGCCCAAAAATGGTGCCCAGATATATCCAAGTGGCTTAAACTACCACATGACAATGGAATATTCCCAATTCAAAATTATAAAGCATAATTAAATATTCTTTATGGTCTTGAAGGGGGATATTGGTTAGATTGATACTATTGTTTTTATTATCTTTACTTCTTCTCAGCTTCTTCTTTAGTCCAAACCTCTGCACATGCCTGGTAATCTTGGTCTATTTGAGAGAAGTCTAGGATCATGGGCCTAAATATGTCTGATATCTCCTGGATGATCTTGCCATGCTTTATGAGTATTGGCCTTAGTGCTTCCTTAATTGCATCTGCCTTCTCCAACCTTTGATTTAAAAATTCCATAATGTTTATTACATATACAAAATTCTTTGCACTAGCCACATATTGATGGAATTGATCAATAAAAACTTTCATTTTTGCTCTAAACTCTTGCTCATTTATGAGGGTGCTATCAGGCTTGGTCACACTAGTGATCATGGCATCATTTAGTAGTAAGGAAATCTGGAATTCAATTTTTTCAAAAGATGTATTTTCATCCTTGAGCTGATCCAACCATTTATTCAAAATATTCCACCTATTCATGAGGATGGTCTATGCAGGAATAATGTCTTTAAGAGGCAAAACCTTGAGGTCAGGAAAATTATTGATTTTTTCCACTCTAACAAAGTTTTCCAAATTGGTGTCATAGAGTTCAAGCTTTTGGTCAAGTTTAATGACCACTTTGCCTTGCTTGATCCCATCTTCCTCCCTCTTTTTCTTTACTTTGTACAAGTTGAAGACATTAATGACAATGTTAATTATTGAAATTAAAGTGCCCTCTGACATAGTGGGTAGTAGTTTCTCTTTCAACCTTTTTAGTTCCTATTGTATCCCATTCATTAAGGCAATAGTAGACTTTTATTGTGCTTACACTGAGGTTATAGGGTCCTCTGCATACTCTTATACCTCTCTGAGGCTTCCTTCCTTTTATCTAGTCAAGGTGAAGAGGGGATCTTCACTTTCATGAATCAATATAGAGATTGATTTTGGATGTTACACTTGTCTTTAACTACCCTTTTCATGGTGCCAGTGTCATCATAAAACCTCATGCCAATTTGGGTTATATCTTGGCTTGTCTAAGGTCTCCACTATCTTATTGCCTATATCATGTCCCTTACCTAATTTGGGGAGGCTATAAATGGTGGCTGTGTGAGAGGTTACTATAATGGGAGTGCCTACATAAAAGAGGAGGCCAAAGCTATTATAGGGAAGAATAAATTGATTGGGTCCAATTGCCCAAGTGAGTCAAATAAGGATTTAGAGGGGCTCATGTTAAGAATGAATGAAGGCAATGTTAAAGGCCCAATCATTTTGGTAGCTATGGCAAGGTTGAATGGCTTATGTAAGGGGGATATATTTGATATGGGATGCATTGGATTAACCTAGCTAGCACTAGTGATCTAGGAGCTCAATGGAGGTGGACTGTTGATAGTGACATGGGATATGAAGTGGGGAATGGTGCCTCCAAAATAAGTAGGGGTAGGGGATTTGAACATGGGAGTAGGAGTAGTAGCAGAGTTAGGGGAAGTTACAAATGTGATAACAAATGGGAAAGAAGGCAATGGAAAAGTAATTAAATTAAGGGTTTAGGAAGCTGATGGAGGAGGTACTATTCCTCTTAGGGTTACCTTCAGAGACTTCCTCCTTATGTAACCATTTTCAGTAGTTCTCCCTGCTAGTGCTTATAGTTCTTCCATTAAGAACTCAATTCCTTGTGGGGATCCTTCAAGATAAACAACATCAAGTCTATATTGGTCTAATTTTTATATGGTATATTCATTATAAGATGTAGAGATAGGTGTAGGACCTTGAGAGGGGATAGAATGGCTACTAGTTTATCCTATATAAGAGCTTGAAGGAATGTCTTGTCTACTCAAGGTAGCTTAAAATGGAGGCCTATAGGGTCTATTCCTAATGAGAGGAATATTGTAATCTTGCACTCCCTCTTTCTTGGCCTCATAGTCTGCATCAAAAAAGCTTTCATGGGTTGGTGGTGGTTGAGGCCTTATGATGTCCTCCTTCCTCCTCTCCTTATCAACCCTCATTTCAAGATCTATATTTTTTCCTTGCAGCATTTTTGATGATTAAATCATCATTCATTGCATATAGGTAAATTCATTCATGCACCTCTTCTTGGTTATTGTACTCTAATTCCACATCCTTTTATAACTTGAAAAAGTGCCTCGTAATGACATTATTTGGGTCCCATGCCTTGAAACCATATTTAGGCAATAGGTATGAGTCACTATGCCTTGAAACCACTATAATGTCTTTCCATTTCATCATATTAGTCCTCCCTACCTTATAAAGTGTCTTGTGGGGGATTATATTCTTTTTTCTCTTGAAGATGCCATCAAATCTAAAAAGTAGCTGATAGGACATCTCCTTTTCTACCAACTTAATTGGCACATATCTAAGTAGCCTAAGTGGAGCTACCATTATCCCTTCCACTCACATGAGTATGAAATTAGGGTAGATATAGAAGCTACCCATGTCTTTCAACTTCATTCTAAATTCTAGAGGGACCTTTGGCATCTCACACTCGATGATAGATTTATAAATAGGTGGATAAAAGTTTTTTTCAATTATCTTGATATTCTATCTAAAGCAATGGATGTGCAATGTAGAGAATGATTAGGGCAAAAATTTTTGCCTCTTAGGAGACCATGTATTTGGACCTAATTATATAATTATATAGAGTTCATATAGTAAATATCTCATCATAAAAAATAGGGCTCCATTCTTACATGTGTCATTCATGGCAGTGACTAGATTCTTGCTAATAATATCCCTAAATGGGGGAATTCATTGATCCTCTAACATTAGCTATAACAATATAATAGTCCTCATATCTACATAACCAATATGTGCATTACCAAATAATCTATTCAGTAAATCGAGCTCAATCCTTACCCCTTTACTAAATTAATAGATAGGTAAGTCCCCTTGTTCATTCATGAAGACAACTCCCTTTGGGTCAGTCACCCATGATGCTAGGACTGCATTTAGAGAGTGTACTTTATACCAGTTGTCAATGATGCTTTTGTTGTATTACACCTATGGAAAGGGAAGTTCATAGTATTTTTTGAAATTAGGCCCAATGATGAAAGCAATAAGGAACCCTTACTTTATGGATTTGATCAACCCATCTACACATTTAGACATCTTAAAGATGTTGTACACTAGGTCAATGGATGTCATGACCTCTAGTTTTGTTAAGGCTTTGTGGAGGCTAGTATCTTGGATTGCCAAGATGTTTGAAGCTAGTTAAATAATATGGAGCATGGTCTTAGAATCATCAAGATCCCTAGATCATTCAACATTGTAATAAACACTACTATAATGCACGTCCCTTGTGTTTATGGCTTTAGGGATGAATTCTATGTCCTTGAATATGATTGAATTTCCATACTAAAAAATAAAATCATCATTCTTATTGTCACCAAATATTTCACCGTAGAAGAGGGTGTTCAAGATTCTTCTATATTTGGGTAACATGGGAACACTTTAAGGTATGTGGGTGTACCTATAGTGAAGTGAGCCTCTGGGTTTAAGGGATAACTCCCTAGATGTATCTTGAAATGATCTTATCTATGCCAACTACTTACTTATGGGGGAAAAAGTTAGAAGTTGCATGAAATGAACTTAATATAAGGGAGGTGATGCAATGATATGTATTTCATATGACCATCATACTTTATTTCACTAAGAAACAAGGCACATAAACTAACTTCAAAGTCCTATTAATTCTAACATGAGTATTTAAATATGGAGGTGAGATGCATGATAGCTATCCAAGGTAAGTGAACAATAGGCTAATTCCAGTCACTAAGGCTCATTATACACTTAAAAGATAGGCTAGTATACTTGACAATACTTCATATGACCTGTTAGAATAAGAACCCTTACACAAACATGAAAGGATAAAGGAAGAAAGGATAGATAATTATCACTTTACATCACCATACATCAATTGTGTACTCAATTTTTTTTTAAGAAATGAAAATCATATTTGCATTAATGTTTAAAGGAAAAATATGACATCATTCCAATAGGGCTATACCATACATGGAGTGGAACTATTTTATAATAGTTCTAAATCTATATTTATATAATAAAGGTAGCTAGAGTAGGGATATTTTGGTGCTAAAAAGGGAAATCAATTAGTTTAAATGTTTGAACCATAGTTACATCTAATTCTACAAATTATGCTCATTCATACCTTTTGATTGATCCAAGTCACTTCGAGTGGTTTCACAATTACATATTCCCTCATTTATGCTCCTTGATGGTTACAAAGGTGGGATAAAATGGTTCTAAGCTAAGTTTTAACATCAATGTAGTTAGAATAAATGAATCCATCTATTATAATTTTTTCTTGTTGCTAAACTACTCTTGACTAGTTTATCATGGAATGCAAAAGTAAAGAGAAGGGTCCTTTTCATGTAGCTATCTCTAGATATGAAGCCATTATATTCTACATATATACCTTATTAGCATCATTTAAAAAATTAGATCTAGTCCAAATTAGACCATGCTCAAACTTGGCTCCATGCTTTTTACTTACCTTGCCCCATAGAAAATTAATTTGTCAACCATTGTCTAAGTCACCCAGGATCAACTTCATTTGATTGGCTGTAAAAAATTAACTTAGATTATTGACCCCTTTGACACTCTCACTTTATTGGATCAATATTCATGATGTAACACAAACTGTAGATCTCATTGGGCCCACATTCCTACCAGTCTAGCTCGCACCATTAGATTTATGCTTGATTGAATGATGATTATCGATCTTACCTTTTTTAATACAAATATCTATTCCATAGGGCTTAAAATTGATGCCTACATGCCTATATATGAAATATTCATAAAAATATTTGATTTCCATGAGAACTCACTTAGATAGTTGAAAACAAGCAGTCACTTGGTGAGGCTTGAATTTGACACTTGCATGAACATCTTGCTCTCTAGGTCCAATTTTTAATGTTCATAACTTGAACTAGAAATCTCACACAACTTAAAGATTTCAGGATATGATCTAGGCATGAATAGATCCATGGTGTTTTAATATTTTAACTTGCATGGCTTTCTAAGTGAAGATGAAAAATGCTCAAACAAGCTAGTCTACTCATTTTCATATGATGTACAAGATGGCCTAACCCCGTAGACTCAACAAGATAAACTTTTAAGGCTTAGATTAGATTTTGAGATAGAAGACTCATCAAGATATGAAACTTGTAGAGAATGATCTCAACACTAAGGATATTATTGTGCATGGTTTGATGGTCACATGAGGTTTATTGAGCTCATTTATAAAATGCACTGACATTCTGCCCAATCTGGTTCTTCATGATGTCTTGATGATGGTCTAGTTTATCAAAATTACCCAACTCATTTTGATTTAATCTTTCAAGGTCTTGGTGGGTTTCCAAGATTGTTCCAATCTGGTCTATGTCCTTTCAAGCTTATGAACATTATAAGATCTTTCTTGGATAGATTTTGAAAGATTAGAAAAATAAAATCTTTGAAACCATTCAAATCCATTGGATCTTTGCATTGGCATATTGTCTCGAATACTTCCTCTAAAATAATTATGTCTTGTACTTTTATTGTAGACAATGTGTGGAAAAATTTCTCTGAGAGAACTTTAAATGCTCTAACACTTAGAAAAAAGTTGAAATATTTCTTGAGTGTAAACTTAGGCTTTTATGGACTAGTTATTGCAACTGCTATGCACCATGAAAACCTACCACTTGCATATATGATTCAAAATGACCCCTAAGACACTAAATTACACAAGGACCAAGATAGACCATGATCAAAACTAGGATGGAATATAAAATGACATAAAATGAATTACAATCATACCCTATGACATTATAAAAAGCCCATATACAAGATTTTTACTATAGGGGGTTGATACATTTTGGCTTATGGGAAAAAAAGGTCAACATATTTGGTGATTTCCTAGGGGTGGAATGCTTGTTATGCCATGAGTAGTTTCATAATCCTATCCATTAGGCTATGGAGTCACATATACATAAGGTTTGACATACAAATTGCCTTGAACAACACACAAAACAAGAAACCAATAAGGAGTAACACATAAAATAAGAGAGCAAAGAAAAAAAAAATTTGTGCCTCAAAATAACTTATTGAACACAATACAAAAAGAAAGGAAACACACACCTAAACAAACTAACCTAAGCACTAACTAATTTGAGATGAAAAATTTCTCCTAGATTAAAGGGGAAGTTTGAAAAATCTCTTGATTTATGACATGAAGGGTTGAATGAGACATGTAACCTTTTGATCCTTAACATTGATGTATAATTATTCTTCATGGTGTTTTCCAAGTTCATTGGCATGATTTTAAATGAGAACTAAGTAGCTCTAAATAGGATAGCTATGGAAATGACCTCTTCTTACATCCAAACAGCCTCAACTTTCTCATATGGTTCCTTAGCTATAACCTCCAATGGTGGTTAAACAAGGCTTTCATTTTTGGTTCCCATTTTATCCTCAATAATATTGGGTTTTTATTTAATTACAAGTTTTTCAATCTCATTAAGGAGCTTTGCATAGTCCACCCAATCTTGGTCATTGTCTTCCTTGGGAAACTCTTTGCCCACCTTCTTAAGTTCTTGACCCTCAAATTGGAAAAGATATTCAATCTCTTGAAAGAGCTTCATTTGTAGCTACCAATCATATTTGTCCTCCATGGTAAGATTTTTCCTCCACATTCTCATGTACTTGGCTCTTAATGTACAAGTTTGAAGATATGATAGTCTTCTCAACCTTACTTTTCTCCTTGATAGATTGTACTTGATGTTTGGGAGCATCAAGCTCTTCTTCTTCATAATCCAATACCTTTGGATTTGGCTCAATATCAGGTGGGTTTCTTAATTATTATTGAGTTGAAATAACTTCCACCTTTCCTATGCTTTCTATGTCTACAATTTCTTGGACACTAGCATCATCAAATTGCTTTATGATAATAGATTCTTGATCAACAGAATGACCTTCATCTATATGCTTGATGGAATACTTGTAAACATGCTAATTAGTATCATTAGCAACCTTTTCATTAGATATAGAGTCTCTTGGAGAAAGAAAATACTTATCCAACCTACCAAAATCTTAGTAAATGGCACTGAGATTTTGAGATAGTTCCTCTTCATTCATAACATGAGACTTTTTAAGAGTCATTCCATCTATCTTGGTCTCATGAGACTCTCTTAGGGACTGCAACTTCTTGAGAAGTGACTTGATCTTATTCCTTGATAGTAAACTCAAATTAATGCTTAAGATGGCCATCCAAAACTTCATGATTAGACATGAATTCTTATTTAAATGCCTCTCTCTTTGAGTCTTGGCCACATTATTCATGGACAGCTATAATGGAGTCTTTAATATGTTCCTCTTCCATATCAAACTCTTTACCAGTAGTTGTGGTAGGATCTTCAATATGATTTTCTTCATCCAAGAAGGTAGAGTTGCACTTGTGGTAACCAAGGGGAGTTTCTATGGTGATTTCATCCTCATAGTCACTCATGACATCTTCTTGGTTATCCTTGGCTTGGATTTCCTCCCCTTCACTCACTTCCCTTAAGATGGGCTCATGTGAAGGAGATGGAATATGAGATGTATTGGAAATATGAGATGTAATGGGGGAATGATGAATTGGGGATCGAGTATGAGGTGAAAGGGAAGGATTATCAATGGATTTAGGAAAGATAAAAGCACTAGTAAGCTCGTAGGGAAGTGACTTATTGGGTTGGTTAGAAGAATAAGCATCTACATAAGTAGGAGTTGCATATTTCCAATAGCTTTCTTGAAATTTTTAAATAATAACATGTTTTTTTTTAATCTATTTATCCTCCCACATACTTAACTGATCTATTATACATTGAAGGCACTTCTTTGCCAATTTCATTTGTTCCTTGATCTCCTATTGAGTTATTTCTAGTTATTCAAATGTCTCCAACTTTTGTATTTGATTTTGGGCAGCACCTCTCAACCATTCCATGAGATAATCAAGGAGCACATCATAGTCATCATCCCATGTACTCATTTCATCTTCAAGATCTAGTATCTGTGGCATGGATGCCAATAAGGACTTGATATAGGATAGAAAGAGTGAAGGAGGAGGAGGGTAGTGATGGGGATCAAGACCAACTTCATTTTTTTACACTTTAAACTACATGAATCTATATTTTGCCTTGTAATACCTTGATATACAATCCATAGAAACATCTTATTCCTCATGAAAAGTCTCATAGGAGTAGTCTTGGGGTTCATAGGCATCATGTTATGAATGATAGGGTTCATATTAGGATTGATAGGGAGGCATTTATTGATAGGTATCTTGGTAGCCTTCATTATAGGGTTATCTAATAACATGGTTTCTATATGGGGGGGAAAATAGAGGATTATAGGGCTGCCATGGTTCATAGTATTGATAGCCATTTTGATAGGACTTTTGGGGAGTATGATATGGTTTATAACAAGGATAATAAGGGGGGACATGGTAAGGATATTAACCATAGCTATTCATTTCAACCTCATGCGTAAAAATAAATGTAAAAAATTGATCAAAACTTTAACTAAAGATACTTGGACAACTTATAACTAGAAATTATCATTTGGAATCACCATTGGTGCTAGGTTATTCACTTCTATAAGCTAATTAGAGGAAAGACACACCAATAAAATTTACACTCTCTTAGACCTTAAAGGGATCACCAATAATAAGACACAAAATTTACCTTGAAAGAGTCACCAAATGCTAAGTAACACACCAATTTGTAGATGATGTTGTCAAGACTATCATTCACCTTCAAAAGTTGTCTTAAAGATAATGTGTCCCATCAAGCATGCCAAAATTGTTGTCACCAAATATCACACCCTAGAATAGGGTGTTTAGGACTCTTCTATATTTGGGAAACATGGGAAAACTTCTAGGTGTGTGGGTCTACCTATAGTGGAAGTGAGCCTATAGGTTTAAGGGCTAGCTCCCTAGATGTATCTTGAAATGCTCTTATCTATGCCAACTAGTTGCTTATGGGGAAAAGAGTTATAAGTTGTGTGAAATAAACCTAATATAAGGGAGGTGATGCATCGAGATGTCTTATATATTAACATCATACTTTTATAAACTAAGAAACAAGGCACACAAATTAACTTCCAAGTCCTATGAATTCTAACATGAGTATTTCAATAGGGAGGTGAGATACATGAGAGTTATCCAAGGTAAGTGAACCATAGGCTAGTTGTAGACACTAAAGATCATTATACGCTTAGAAGATAGGCTTGTATGCTTTTAAACACTTCATAATATAACCTGTTATAATAAGAAATTTTTCATAAACATGAAAGGATAAGGGAAGAAAGGATAGAGAATTATCACTTTGCATTACCATACATCACTTGTATACTCAGATAGTTGTTCAAGAACTCAAAATCAAATTTGCATTAATGTTCAAAGGTAAAATATTACATCATTCTAGTGGGGATCCATAATACATGGAGTGGAACTATTTTATAATAGCTCTAGAGATATTTTTATATAATAAAGGAAGCCAGATAAGGGGAACTTTTGGTGTTAAAAAGGGGAATCAATCAGTTCAAATGTTTGAACCATAGTTACAACTAATTTTGTAAATTATGATTAGTCAAACCTTTTGATTGATTCAAGTCACTTCGAGTGGTTTCATAGTTACATATTACCTCATTAATGCTCCCTAATAGTTATAATAGTGGGATCAAGTGGTTATAAGATAAGTTACAACATCAATATAGTTATAACAAATGGATCAATTTGTTATAACTTTATCTTATTGCTAAACTACTCCTGACTAGTTTGTCATGGTGTCAAAAGTAGAGAGAAGGGTCCCTTTCATGTAGCTAGCTTTGGCAATGAAGATATTGGAGTCTACGTGTCTAGTTTATTAAAATCCTTTGAAACCTTAGCTCTATTCTGAACTAGACCATGCTCAACTTAGATGTATGATTTTTACATACCTTGACCCATTTAAAATTGCTTTGTTTACCTTTGTCTAAGTCACTTGGGCTCACCTTCATTTTATTGGCCATCAAAAACTGACTTAGATAATTGACCCATTTGACCCTCTCACTCTATTGGATCAAGATTCATGATACAATGTAGACCATAAATAACATTGGGCCCACTTTACTTCTAGTCAAGCTTGTGCCATTAGAATTATACTTGATTGAATGTTGATAATTGATCTTGCCTTTGAAAATCCAAATAGCTATTCCACAAGGCTTAAAATTGACATCTACATGCCTATATTTGACATCTACACAAATGTATTTAAAATTCCTATGACCATTAATGAGATATTTGAAAATAAACTATCACTTGATGAGGCTTGAATTTGACACTTGTGTGAACATATTGCTTTTTAGGTCCAATTTTGAATGCTCATAACTTGACTCAGGAAGCTTGTGCGAACTTAAAACTTTCAAGATATGATCTAGGCATGAAGAGATCCATGGTGATACAATCCTTTGGCTCACATGGATTTCTAAGTGAAGATGAAAAAAGCTCAAACAAGCTGGTCTTCTCATTTCCATGTGACGTGTAGGATGACTTGACTCAAATTTGGCAAGATAAACTTTGAAGGCTTAGATCTCAATATAGAAGACTCATCGATATATGAAATTTGTAGATAATGATCTTAGCACTAAGGACATTGATCATGCATAGTATGATGGTCAAATGAGGCTTCTTGAGCTCATTTATAAAATGTAACGACATGCTACCTAGTCTATTCCTTCATGATGCCCTGATGATGGTCTAGTTCATCAGACTTGCCCAAGTCATTTTGATTCAATATTTTAAGGTCTTGGTGGGTTTCCAAGATTGTGCCAATTTGGTCCATATCCTTATGAGATTATGAATACTATGATATATTATTTGGATTGATTTTGAAGTCTTGGATAAACAAAATATATAAAACCATCCAAATCCATTAGAGCTTTGCATTGGCATATTATCTTGGACATTTTGTCTCAGACACTTCCTCTAAAAGAATTGTCTTATAATTTTATTACAAAAAATGTGTGGGAAAATTTATCTAAGAGAAATATGAATGGTCTAACACTTAGGCAAAATTTGAAATATTTTTTGAGTGTAAACTTAGGCTTTTATGGACCTATTCTTCAAATTGTTCAGCACCATGAAAACCTGCCACTTGCATATATAATTCAAAATAACCCCTAAGATACCAAATGATACAAGGACCAAGCTAGAACATGACCAAAACTAGGATGGTATATGAAATGGCATAAAATGAATTACAATAATACCTTATGACATTATAAAAATCCCCTATATAAGATTTTGACTATAAGGGGTTGGTCCATTTTGGCATGTGGGGAAAATGGTCAATAATTCCCACATGTAACATTATTACTTGAGGTGGAGGGTCCTACCTATGCAATTTATATAGGGTTTTGGGTAGTAAATGACATCCTCTGTACTTATCTACAACTTTAGAGATCCAACAATGGTGGTCTGATGTAATTTGTGAAGAGCTTGAGCTTGGTTGAATTGAGAATGCAGACAATAGAGAGAGTAAACATTTATGGATTCAAATGAAAATGTAGGTAGTAATAGTTGAGTTGGGTAGCCTTTTAAAGATTATTTTGATTAATGTAAGATTTTATAATGATTTTGGTTCATTATATATTAATGGCAAGTTCATTACCTTTGCATATTTTTTAAATATTAATTTTGGCATTTAATTGTTTTGGAATTTAAATTTAGTGCTAATCTGCTCTTGATTTTCCATAAATTTTAGCTTTAAAGCTAAAATTTACCACCTTATGACATGTATCATACCACCTTAGATCTATCTAGACATTTTTGGGGCTTGAAGATGACTAAGCTACTTAATCATCTCAAATCTAGACACATGGTACCTTTTGATTACTCTTGGGCTCTTGAAATGTATCTTAGTGTGATGAATCATTTGTAATATGCCACATGGCATCACTATATTCATAGTGGGATCTTAGATAGGGCCATATAATTTTATTTGGTTACAAGAGTACCACATGTTGGTTTTATAAGAAATTAAAGTTTTTCTATGTCAGGTGGCTTTCTTATGGGAAATCGTAACTTTGATTTGATAGGTGGCACTTTAGGAAGGATATAAATTTCTATTAGTGAATTTATATTAATCATGTGGCTTGGATGCTTCCATGCATCTCTCTCAAAAATGAACATATAGATATAGGAATGAAACTCTATGGGAATGACACATGGCATCATCTTATGGGTCCTTAATAGACATGCATCACTTCAATGGGCCTTTAGAGGTGGTTTAGTGGATATTTAGATGGAAGCAGTGTGGGCATGAAATTTATCAAAATTATGTGGGTCCAAAGTGGAAACACATAATTTTCATAGGCTTTTATTCATTCTTATGCCACTTGTCACTCTTATAAGGGGCCTTGGGTAGCTATATACCTTTGATCCTTGATCGAATGGCTCAGATGCATCCATGTATTCTTAATAGATCTCTTGCAAGATTTGGATGGGATGTGATGTAACATTCATACACATCAATTTTAGATGAATCTAGAGGGAACACATGGCACTTCAAAATATTGCTCAGGTTTGGATGGTCATGATTGAGACACACTACAACATCTTGTGGGCCTCTAGATTGTAGGGATGCATGGTGGCTCAAATTGAATGGGACTTCTTGTAGTGGATAAGATATCAATATATAGCCTATGGATTTAAACTCTAATAGATAACTCCCTCATGAGATTTTAGGATGATGCCACATGGCTTGTAGGTTTTGTAGATTTGTTTTAAGTGTCTTATGTAGGTCTATAGTCATATAAAATGTCAAAATTGGTAACTTGAGTGTATATTTTGACACCTAACCCATAGGTCCATATTTCATGCTCTCATGACCCTCTTAGACACATTTTTGCTTAGTCATAATCATTTTTAGACTTTCAAGACCTAATTCCATCTCAACTAGGCTATTTTTCCCATGCTAATTCTATCACCCTAGGTCTTGTACCTATAGGACAATATCACATAACTTGGACTATAATAATAGACCCAAAGGTGTCCCATTTCTAGTTATCCTATCTAATCACATTTTGAGCCTAGATGATTATTTCCTTTCGATTCCTCTTCTTCATTGTATCATCCTAATATGAATATATTTAACCCATGACTAATAGATCTTTATAAAAGCCCATTTAAAGTTTATCTAGAAGGGGGTTGGAAAATATTAAAAAATCAAGAAAGAATACAAGAAATACCACTAAGGCAAATTTCCCTATTCTTTTCATATAGCCATCCTATATAGCTACCAATATATTCAAACCCTCACACTGGTCCCTAGCCACCTCAAGCATACCCAATTTAGCATTTTTACATCTACA
This sequence comes from Torreya grandis, assembly GCA_037957365.1. Lineage (NCBI taxonomy): Eukaryota > Viridiplantae > Streptophyta > Pinopsida > Cupressales > Taxaceae > Torreya > Torreya grandis. Next base: position 2,530,769 of record JARHVA010000936.1, on the reverse strand, counting down.
TAACACTATTGTACAAAGAACATTAAGTGGGAGAAATACATAGATATTGATCCCTCTTTAGAGTATTGGTATGTAGGCAACATGCCCACATAGGGGGTGTGGATACATGTTCAGTGCATATTACACACACTAACCCCTCCTCTTTCTCTAGTTTATTTTAAAGCATAATGAAGGTTTAGGGTTTGAATATTAAATCTATCATATAAGGAGATCCATACACATTCAAAATCTGAAAATTTATAGGTAGGCTCACATAGGGACAATAGACAAAACCCAAAAAACTTAGATCTCTATGACTAGTTTAGACAATAGCGATAGGACCTAGACTATAACATCAGACCCCAAAGTGTCCCATTTTTAGTGCTCCTATCCTTTCACCAAATGAAATATGGATCTTGGTTAATGACACTATGATAGTCCTACACATCTAATATCATCCTCTGTCTCAGCTGTATCAACACAATTTTAAGATAAGTTACTTTTTTCCTCTTTCATTACTATTTTTAAAAAGCTATGAAGGTCAAATAAATTATACAAATTAGTAATCTATTTATTTCAATATTATTTAATAATGTATCCAAATTATACCTTTTAATAAATTAGGAATAAAACTCCATTATTTCCAAAATTGTTAAATCATTTGGTGAACTTGACTTACTTTGTTTACACACAAAAACCCTAGAGACCCTAGGGAAAATTCCTTGCTAATTTTTCCAATATTTTTTTGATTTTTTCCTACATATATAAATAAAAAATTCACATTTAATTTTTAAATTTACCTTACTAATTTTAAAAATAATTTCATTCAAACCCTAGTTGCCTATACTAGGTCTCGATATTTTCAAACCCTAGCCTAGGGTTTCAAAATTTAAATTATTATATTTATATAAATTTTTGAAAATTTATTTTATTCAAATTTATTTTAGAATTTAAATTATTTTAATAATTTTCAAAAATTCAAAAACCCCAACCCAAAACCCTAGATTTTTAAACTAGGTCCTTAAACCCCAAGCCTTGCAATTTTTAGATAATAATTTAGGAATTTTTGTAAATTGTTTGGAGTGTCAAAAATATTTTCAAAATATCTATGACAGTATTTATTATTTCATTTATTTTCTTAAAATTACTTTTACATATTATCTTTGGTGAAATAAATAAACTGGCCATTAAGGCACTTCTTCTCTCTCATCCTATAGATAAATTTCTAAATTTTTCTTATAATTATGACAATTATTGGACAAATTTAAAAAATTACATATTAGATAAAAATGTGTAAAATGATTTAATTTACAATGAAGATAATTACTATTATTTTAATAAGGAATATGATGATACATATGAAAGTGATAGTGAAGTAAAAGTAGATGCATCTTCTTCTCTCAAAGCTATCTCTTTTCTTCCTTCTGTTAAAGAAAATAGTTTTGATAAATGGGAAAGGTACTTTTCACCTCATTAACCTATGTAAAATAAATCAAAAGAATAAATTAGTCATGCATTTTTGAGTGAACCTCTCATTTGTGATAACTTACTTCCATTTGAACTCTCTCTCTCTCTCTCTCTCTCTCTCTCTCTCTCTCTCTCTCTCTCTCTCTCTCTCTCTCTCTCTCTCTCTCTCTCTCTCTCTCTCTCTCTCTCTCTCTCTCTCGATAATTCTATGTTCAAATTACAATAATATAAATGCAATATAATAAAATTGCTAATGCATAGTTCAAATGATACATCTCATGTTCTTAACCCTACTTTGTCATCTCAAACAATGGAAAAATAATTTTTAAATGATAAATCTCTTACTCTTGATCCTCATATTGCAAATGAAAATAAGTCATGCACTCCATTCAAAGATAACATAGATGCACATAATATTCCAATTTCACATGACAATTTATTGCATATTAGAAAATAATTAACTTTTCTTACCCCTATCCCTAGTGATGGTCAAAGTAATAATGAGTATAATAGGGAACATGAAAATGAGAATGAATATGAAAAAAACTTTGATTCTGATAATACATGGAATAATGATGACTATTATGCACAAAGTGAAGAATAAAATGTGTCTCATGCTTCTAACTCTTCTCTGACTTCTCTCAAACATAATGCAATGCAAAATGTTGTGTCTACTTATATGCATGATTATATTTCAAATTATGCACATGTTAATGATAACATCACATCCTTTACTAAATTAGAATGTGATTTAGTAAATAATAAAGATACCAATGAATCTCCCAAGCCACCCACTACTATAGTGGCATCTATTTATCACTCTTCACCTAAAGAGAATGGTATCCCACATCCCTCTCCTAAGGTCCAAGTTACCATTCCTTTAAAGTTTCAAGTGAGAACACCCCCTCTCTATGATCCAATTGCTAAATGTAGCATTCCCATGGCTAAAATAAATGATCACATTAAATGATTAAATGAACCACTTTAGGATACTAATATACCATCCTAAGAGATTATTTATTTGATGCATGTAGTTGGTGAATTAAAACACCAAGTGAATATCCTTACTTTAGAAAACAAGGATTATAAGTCTTGGCTAGATACCAATGACTTACATGGTAACCCTCTTTCGAAGACATTTGTCAAAGCTTCATTGCATAAGCATTTATAGATACCATAATTTCCTTAATTTTATGGAATTGGAGATCCATTCATACACCTTCAAGCCTTTTGGAAGGCTTTACCATCTCATGTGAGTCCTTTGATTCTACTCAAATTATTCTAGTAGACATTAATGGGTAATGCACAGAATTAGTTCTTTCATCTACTCACCATTGGTTCCTTGTATACATATGATGATTTAGAGGAGAAATTTCTTAGATATTACATAGAAAACATGGGCCCTCATGTTACATATGAGAAACTTGATACATTGCATCAAAATACTTTAGAGCTAGTTAGTGATTATATCTTATGATTCAAGATGCACATGTTAAGATTGATCTGTAAACTAGCAGATTTAGAGATTAAACATATATTTATTTATGGGATTTTCCAACCCCTCCTAGATCATATATTATATCAGGTAAAGTCCTCTTTTAAGAATTTATGTTATATTTTTAGCCTTGGAGAAGAAATTGGGATTAACTAAGTCAGATTCAATTAATTGAATTACTCTAGATTTCATAGCATTACCTCTATCTATAACTCATAGCACTCAACATAAACCATGTATAAAACAAGATAAGAGACCACAAAAAAAAAAACCAATCAAGAACAAAGAACCAATTTCTAGAGCAACACCTATAATATACACTTAAAAGAATAGTAGTTAGGCACCACTACAGTTTGATTCAGAATGGGATGACCCATATATCATGTTATTAACACTACTAGATAGGAGGTTAATCACTTTAACTTCTACTCATCGATGAGATCCACATATCTTACATAGATAGCCACATTAGCCTTTTTGTAACTATCATCATATCCATGGACATAGAGTTAATGATTGTTTTTAGAATCCAAGATTGCATTATTAGATGTGTTGCTAATGGCATAATAACATTCACACTAGGGTAACTGAGATATCCTCTATCATAGAACCATAGACCTCATGCCTCCATGATTGAGTCATCTTAGGACATTCTTTCACATGAATCATCAATTACTCATCATGATAGTAATGCAGTTTCTAAGATAGTGCCTCATCAGATATCTCTTATCCCACCTATTCAGAAGGTGTGGAGACTAGCATAGTGAGAGAAACCTACATATAGTAGTGTAGTCCATTAAATATATAGTTTAGTTCCATATACATATCCAAGACAATCATAGGCACCATAGTAGAGTACCACTCTAGATATATATTCACTATGGCCAAGTTTTCTAGGTATTATCTCATGTAGCAACTCACTATGTTTAAGATTAGATGAACCCACATCAAAGAGTACCACTCTAAATAGATATTCACTATAGCCATGTTTTTTGGGTCCTATCTCATGTAGCAACCCGTTATGGTTAAGCTTAGATGAACCCACATTGCAAAGTATCACTCTAGATAGATATTCATTACGATCAAGTTTTTTGGGTCCTGTCTCATGTAGTAACCCACTATGGTTAATATTAGATGAACCCACATCAAAGAGTAATAATCCTAAGAGATATTCACTATGGCTAAGTTTTTAGGGACCTATTTCATGTAATAACCCAATATTATTGAGATTAGATGATCCCCCATCATAGGTTCTAGTTCTATCTCGATCTATTACTCAATCATACACATCATAGAAGAGGCCATATGGTATTATTTCATGTATAAATCCAATACAATTGTGGATAGATGAGCCTCCTTCATAACACATAGTTTTAGTTGTGCATCCATCAAGGTTGCATCTTACAAAGTCTCTATGTATAGCTACAGTTAGTGTACCATAGATAACATCAAATACAAGGCATGTTTCTATATAGCATGAGCAATATAGACACTTGTTTAGCTGGACATAAAGGTTCAAATAGTGATACAATAGCCATGGGGTTGATATAGATAGAGTTATATCTTACATGCCCTTCTACTAACAAACTACATCAATGATAGTTTCAATTTTTAGATAGTTTCTAGCTACAGTATTCACATCTAGAGTAGTATCCTTGAGATCTCATGCCTCTACACATAGAGCACATGTTTAGAGAGCTTCTCCTACTACCAGATGGGTCCCTAAGAGAACTACATTTTTATCCACTTCTCAAAGTTTTAGGGGGACCCCATAGTCAATTTACACTATAGATATTTTAGAGTATTGAAAACATACATAGATTTTAGAGCCACTATCTTATCCTTTTCATCACACTTCATGATCATGCATGATCCCTCCCCTTGATACATGACACTATGATAGGGATTCTCTCATGAGACTCATCGGTTAGTATAATTTATTCTTAGCCTTACTTGTACATAGTATTTCAGTATTTATTATACATAGTATTTTCATGATTGAATGTACATAGTTTATTCCAAAATACCAAAAACATTCAAATAATTCAAAAACATAAAAACATTTTCATTGTATTAATTATCCATGATTTACATTTATACTATCATGATAAACTTACATTTTACTATTCTATGCTATTGTTTGTTGATTTATCTATATTACCATGCTTTACTTGATCTTCTTTGAGTGTGTGAAGTGACATCCAAATCCTTGATTGCTTCACTCTACCCATTGATGGAGAATCCTAATTCATACATTTGAGACATACATCAATATATCTACCCCCTGGAGGCATCTTCTACATGACTACACCATCCAGGTTATGTCATTCCTACACCACACACTCTAGTTATGATGTTGATGTACATTACTTACTAGCTTACATAGATTACTCTATCAGTATTCACTATTAAATAGAACTTGTGTATTTATTAGCATATACGTAGTCTTATACTCCATGTATAGCATAATTTCAATTTTTGCTTTGATTAGTTATATGAAATTGATATTTCTAGTATTTACATGCTTTCCTTTATCATTTTGTGTAGCTAGATATGATTGCATTTATTAGTTCCTATTTTGTATCATGTATGTGCCTTAGGACATTTTCCAATTTACTTTGCTTATATTCTTTCATGTGTCTTAGGACATTTGCCAATGTCCTTTATTTTTACTCTTTTTTGTGATTATGGCCCTCATGCCAACCTTCTTTGTCTTCAATTAATGTGTATGTGGAATTTAAACATGCCTTGTATGCTTGATTTCCAATTTGAGTGACATGTGCCCATATCACTCAAATTGGAAAGCAAGCATACAAGGCATGTTTAAATTCCAAATACACATAAATTGTTTTGTCCCTTATTTTCTAGGCCCCTTGGCCACTTTGATATGCTTCTTGCTTCTTGCCTTGTGTGATTGTTTCTTGTTTGCTTCTCACTGTTTGTAATTCTATGATCTACATTATGAATTATCTTGATTTCTTGGATTCCATGATGGACATCATGATCCATCCCTCATTGATAACTAATAACTAACATTTTTAGATTTAATTAAATACATTACACATGACTTTACATTATTATATCTATCGTAGGCATATCCCTATTGATCTAATAAACTCTAATATAAACTATGCTATATCTTGAGACATAATTTTGATTATCATTGATATATCATGTATTTCACAGCATAACACACTTGATAGGCTCTTTTTTCTAAGGGAAGTCATTGAAATGTCTTCATTCCTACCTTTAGAAGAGGGGGAAATAAAAAAGAGTTTTGTCATAGAGATCATAGCTCCTACCAATTGAAAAAAAATTATTTTTAGAATACTCAAAATAACAATCAGAGGTTAAACTAGGTAGAACAAACTAGAAAAATAGTGATGATTATAGAACAATCATAAATTTTAGTAAAGGACAATATCATTAGAGATGGACAAAAATACTAGATAATAGGGCATCTTATTTTTAGTGTTCCTATCCAAATAGCAAAAAACTTAGATTTTCTAGAAATAGGCAAAAAGGTTAACTCAGCTACAATTTTTTTAGATATAGATCAATTTAGATTCAATAGTTTTATTATAGTTTTTTTTAGAGAATCCAAATATAGGGGGCATCATGTGTGGCATGATGGGTCTTACTTATAGTTTCATATTGGGTAGTTGGTATAACTTCTTGATCATAATCCATGTTATAGACACCAATGATTTGGGTTAATGTGCATGGTAAATTTGACTTCTTTTCTTTCCAAGTTTAGTATATTACCCAAGAATTATCAATATTTGTGTGCCTTACTCCATCTACAAGTGGTTGGCATCATTTTAGACTAGATTTCATACAAGCCTAACAGCCACATTCCTAAGTGGATTCCACATAAGCCTAGTTTTTAGTTTTAGAGTGGCTTTTATATAAGCCTAATCTCCTCCTTCCATAGTTGGCCAATATTGGCCTAGTTTTTAGTACACATTAAACTATCCATGCCATATTGTTATAATATAGAGCATTCATGGGCTTCAAGAGCCATCTCATATGACACAAATTCATACTGGTATCAATTCATAGCTTCACTTCATGGGGAAATGATGGAACCAAAGGTCTAGATAGACTTTGTATTCTTGAGCCACCTAATTAGAAGGATTTGACATATAGTCCAAATATTGATTAACACATACATGATCACATAGCTTCACTTAGTGGGTGATGATGGAGCCAAATGGATAGCCTTTACATTCTTGATCCACTGTTAGGAAATTGAGCACTCAACTTCATTCATGATATTAATCTTGGTAAAACACATACCTAACATTAATCAACATCATCAAACATCAGTGAACATCACAATAGGTTTTGTATTAGTTTGCATACTTGATAAGGTGTATTCATTACTTTTTCTTTCTCTCTCTCTCTTACCTAGCTTTATATGTTTTTATTTTAGATATAGTGTATCTAGGAAGAACCGATCTAATCCTAATTTTATTTTACATATTTACACTTCATGATGTGCTCTCTCTATGCACACCCAACATCACATAGCTTCATGGCCTTCACCCTTGTAAGTAAGTTTAGGTACACTTTCTATTTTTCCTTTATCCTAGTATTTCACTTTGTTACATCACTAGAATAAATCAGAGGGCAAATATAATCATATAAAATGTCAAAATTGGTAGCTTGAGTGTGGATTGTGACACCCAACCCATAGGTACCTCTTTCATACTCTAATGACCATCATAAACACCTTTTTGATTATTCCCAATCATCCATAGACTTTTAAGACCTAATTCTAGCTCAACTAGGTTGCTTTTCCATATTAATTCCATACCCCTAGGCCTCGTACCTATAGGAAAATAGCACCCAACTTGGAATATAGTGCTAGACCCTAGGGTGTCCCATTTTTAGTGCTCCTATCTAATCACATTTTGAGCCCAGATGACTATTTACTTCTGATTCCTCTTTTTAATTATGTCAGCATAGTGCAAATACATTAAACCCATGACTAATAGATCTTTATAAAATCCCATTCAAATTTAATTAATAAGGGGGTTAGAAAATATTATAAAAACAAGTAAGAATATAAGTAAGACCACTAAGGAAAATTTCCCTATTCTCTATATACAACTATCTAATATAGATACCAACATATTCAAACCCTCACACCAATCCTTAGCCACCTTAAACACACCTAGTTTAACATTTTTGCATCCACATAACACTATTTCACAAAACACATCAAGTGAAAGAGCTACATATGGCTTGATCCCTCTTTAGAGTATTGGTATGTAGGAAGTGTGCCCACACAAGGGGTGTGGACACACATTCAATACATATTACAAACACTAACCCCCCCTCTTTCTCAATTTTAATTCAAAGCATAATGAAAGTCTAGGGTTTGAATATTAAATATGCTCTACAAGGAACTCTTCCGATGTTCAGGATCTAAAATTTCATAAGTAAGCTCACATAGAGACAATGGAAAAAACGCAAAAAATTTAATGTTTGTGACCAATTTGGACAATAGTGACAGGACCTAGACTATAGTGCCAGACCCTAAACTATCTTATTTTTGGTGCTCCTTTCCTTTCATCAAATGAAATCTAAATCTTGGTTCATGACACTATCCCAATCCTACACAATTAGTATCAACCTCTATCTCAGTTGTGTCAACATAGTTTTAATATAAGTTAATTTTATTCTCTTTCATTACTATTTTTAGAAAGTTATGAAGGTAAAATAAATTATACAAATTAGTAATATATTTATTGTAATATTATTTACTAATTTAGCTAACTCAGACCTTTAACTAAATTACAAATAAAACTCCATTTTTACCAAAACTGTTAAATCAAGGGTGATGAATTATTAAGGCATCATGAGGCTGGTGAGGTCGTCACCTATCCTCTTTAGGTCATAGTCTTCAATTTGATGTCCTGTGAGGCATCACATACTACTATTTTAACTTTGATGTCCTATGAGGCCAAGTGAGAAGTTATGTTAGACTTTGAAAAACATCAAATGACCATCACTAGAAAAATGAGTCTATAGAAAAACTACATAAGTAAATTCTTTAAAAAAAATATAAGGTTAGTCTAGTAGGATTTGGTGAAGCTTGTGGCTCACATGATGATTGGAAAACTAGGTGGAATCTCCTTGACAAAGGTCTATCTACACATTTTTTTGAAGCATTCATGGCTAATAATCCATTGTTTGAATGAAACTTAAAGAAAACATGCAATAACTTGAATATTTTGAGTGTCAATAAGTATTTCAAAATTAATAATTAACCAAAAATTTCTAGTAAGTATTAAATCTAATTTTTATGCAAACATATGACTTAGCAAGCTTGACATCTTAGGCATTTTGGAAAACATTAGAAAGGAGGGTCCCCATTTTGGTAATAGGGGTAGTTGAGCATCAACAAATGGTGACCTCTATCGGGAACTTTAAAAAATGTTAGAATCTAGATTTCCTATTCAAAGATGATTAAAAAACTAGTCATCTCACTATAATTTTCAGTCAATATCACAACTAATTTTTTGGACTAAATGAAATCTCATAAGCTAGAAATAGTGTTTAAATTTTGTAGGCAATCATGCTATGTGTGTTATTTGAAGTTTATTACCCATTTCCATTGGGTTCAAAAATGATACCTTTTGAGCTTAAATACATCCAACATGAACTAACTTAAGCATTCTTTATATTTTATATAACAATGCTTTGATAAGTTAGGGATGACTTGAACATTACTCTACTGCTAGCTAGACATCCATAGCCCTAATAGAGATACCTTTGGCTCTACTTTTGGCCTTACTCTACTTATATCCAGGCATTCATAGCCTTGATAGAGATTACCTAAATCACCATTCATAGAATATGAAGTAGTTTATGATTTCACTTCATTAGTGTATCATATTTTTTGTCTTTATAAATATATATATATATATATATATATATCCTTTCATTCATAGACTAGAATGGTTGGGAACTAGAATTAGTCAGGTGTTGTAGACACCTAAATCTGACCACCAATGACCTCCAACCAGGGTTTTGAACAATTTCCACCAAAATGCATAATTTGGCCTAAAAATACTAAATCACATTAAATGAGTTGAAATCAACATATTTAAGTGCCAATTTTAGCTAGGGTATCATTAAATGGGGCAATGCAATTTATGGATCAGCTAACTTTGATCAGATCATTTTGAGTCAAAATGCTAATTTTACACTTGGGTACTCTGAATTGCTCTTTTATATTAAATTTATTGTATGAGATGTGTGTTTTTGTTATTTGGTGTTCGAAACATCTTAAATTGGATAATAGATCCAACACATCTGACGTTGAGTTTCAATTCCAATCCAGTCAAATTTTAGACCAATAACAAGGCATTATGATCAATTTGAGTAATTTGTGTTCACAATGCTTAATCATGATTAAGAGCTAATTAATCCAAATCAAGGCCTAATTAATAATTCCATGGAAACTTGTTGAAAACTTGTTTTTATAAATGAATATTGAATATCTACATCATCAGGTGACCTCATTTCTTATGAAGACATCCATAAGCCATAAATGCCACAAATATCAAGATTATGGGTCCCCTATGCCTATTTATTACCTCCCATGTCTCATTAATGTACCTTATTCCAAAGTCATGATGAGGATAATTATGGATTATAATTACATAATTTAATTAATCCATGACCATACATCTCAATCTTGAGATGGATAGTCATGGTTGATTCTGGTCATTCTTAAAAATCTATAAATAGAGAGGCCATGAACATCATTTTGAATTTTAATTTGTGTAAAGTTACCATGCCAAATTTATTCCAAGAGCTCTCACATGCCAAAGTTATGATGCCAAAATATTGAGCCAAGCCAAGCAAAAGCCACAAGGTGCTAAGGAGAAGAGGAGATAGCCAAGCCTCATTTGATGAAGACTTCATGAGCAAAAGTTGAGAAGCCACTTAAACAACATTTGGATCATCCAGGGAAGGTGAAGGATTCTTGTGTTTATTTAATTTTTATTTGTGCTTGTCATTTTTTTTGGTTATTAAGCTCACCCTAGTAATTAGGCCTAGAGATGTATGCTAATTAGTGTGTTTTTATCAATTTGTTTGCATTTTTGGACTAACACAATACTAATCAACTCTCTTGAGTCAAATTATTAGTTCAAATAATGGCACACCCAATGGGATAATCTTCATGAGAGTGCAATCCACAAACTTTTTTGTGTTTCATAGTTTTGATTCTTTTTTTTGTTGTTTTCACTTTGAGTAAAAATGGCCAATAAATAAGTCATAAATTTTTATTTACTTAATATTTTTGTCTAAATTTTTTATATTAATATATATATATATATATTAATATAAAAATTTAGACAAAAATATTAAGTAAATAAAATTTTTTGACTTATTTATTGACCATTTTTACTCAAAGTGAAAACAACAAAAAAAAGAATCAAAACTATAAAACACAAAAAAGTTTGTGGATTGCACTCTCATGAAGATCATCCCATTGGGTGTGCCATTATGTGAAATAATAATTTGACTCAAGAGAGTTGATTAGTATTGTGTTAGTCCAAAAAAAATATGACATGGATATGATATAAAAAAAAATAGATTATTTGTATTTTAGAAGTTATAGCTTTTTCAGTGACTGTCACTTTCTATTTTTTATTTTTCTAGTAAAAATGGTTAGAACATAGTTGATAATTTTTTTGTATTGACTTTTTGAACTTAATTTTTTTTAGATATGTGAAAGATAGAGTTATTTACAACCTATAATTTTTTTTATAAAACTGATCCATATTTTAAAATTTATGTTAAAAATACTAATTGCAGGTTTTTATATTTTATATGCAAGATTTTATGTGTTATATTTTATTTTTAGCCTTCTAATTTGTTGTTTGCAAGTGTTCATATATTTAATATTATTATTTTTTAATGTTTTATTTATATTTGTGTTAACAGTTTCTAACCTAACACATTTCATTTTAGGGTGATGCATTAAGGGTAGACAGGTAACTGGTGGACTTCAAATTTATTAAACCATGTTTTAGACCATATTTTGCATGATTTTAAATGAACTAGGAACTTTGTTTTAGTAATTAATAGATAATTTAGGTGATTAAAATAAATTTCAGATATTTATCCTTTAAAATCTATAAATTAATACCAAGGGGTCAGAAGAACACCACCACACCTTTCGATTTGGGGCTTAAAAATGAACTCATCTTTCAAAGATTTTGTGTTCACTACTTGTTTCAATTACAACTTTGTTTTCACAAAATACAAGGATGTTTCATGTATGCTCTTCCATTTTCCCCTTTTAGGGAACCCTTGGAATCAAAAGTGCTTTTATTATTTACAAATTTCTTAGTCCAAGGCATAAAAAGAACATCATCTAAAGCACTCCCCAAAAACTCACAAAAGTATTGGGTGACCTTGACAATGAACCTAAAGTCTTTCTATTTTATGATTTCTTTATTTCATGTAAACTTGTCTTGCAAGGGGGACATCATTACCTCCCATGAGTTCTTTAGGGAAGCTTTTACCCTGGGTTTCATCTCCTGGAATTGAATTCATTTATCTCCATATTGGAGTTACACATAGAACGTAGTGGCACTTTAGACATCACACTACACTGAGTGAACAACAGGATGTAGTGGTTGAAAAAAGGACTAGACATTTTTTCAATAAGCCAAGTGATATAGACCCAAAATCCATGCTTTTCTTTTTTATTTTTTGATGTGAAAGTTATTTTGCAATTGATCCCCCTACCTAGAATGTTTAGAAACTTGTAGATCTTAGATAAATCCCCACTTGCCGTGAAAGTATTGTTGGTGCAAGGTGTGCCTCAAGGTCTATGCCATAGTAATATCATTTGAGAAAAGGGGGGGTGTAAAGCCCTACTATATAATTCACATTTACTTTTGGATGAACACTTAAAATCCTCTCAAATGATGTATATTGATAGATTAAAACAATACCAAGCAACCTTGTCAGTTTAGGATCTAAGAATGATTAATTATTTGGTTTTGTCCTAGATTAAAGTCTTGTTTGGAGTCAAAACTTGGTGTAAAAAAAGGATGCAAATTAAATATATGGTCCTAATTTTCCTTTGAACAAAGAGGAATTATGTTTCCCATGTGAAATCATCAATTTGCCTTGTTCAAAGTTCATCAAAACTTGGATTCATATCATCCACTTTGGCACAGTTATGCTACCTAATTGAGTCTAGACCTTTTCCAAATTTGTTTAAGTCTCTCATTTATAATCTAAATTCAAAATTTCACCTTTATAAGTTCATAGGGTTGATGTGTTAAGTGTGATCTCCATTTTCACTAAACTTGAGGGAGCTTAGGTTCAAATTCCAATTTGGGTTGAAGGCTGTTTAAGACTCATGATCATTATCACCACTTGATAGACTTAAGTCATTTTATGATAAACACTTGCACTTTGAGTCTATGCACCACAAAATGTTGAGTTAAGAAAGGTAGTGTTATGCTATCAAAATTGTAATAAATTATCTTTACCTTAGAGAATTTTTGAAATAAGCATTTTGTCACATCTTTTGGGTAGTCTAGCATTGTTACACTACCCAAAACATTTTAGATATTGTTTCATAGGCCCTCTTGCATAGATTTCAAATTTGTTCCTACATTTTAAAACCAATTTGAGTATACTTTTTTGAACCTTTGTCTATCATAGTTACACCATTCACTTTTGTCTAGCTTATTTGTCAAAGGAATCAAGTTTTATACCATTATTTGTGAGAAAATAAGTTATCTCTAAAGTGCCTCTTATTTCATACGTTATACCTATTTGATCAAGTCCATGTCCAACAATCAAATGCCTAATGTTTGTTATAAGTGTTTCAAATTTATTAGATCAAAAATTTCATCCATTTTCAAAGTCTAGCTTTTGACGCCATTTGGCCAAGAGTCCTAACACATGCCTTGTTTGAGCCTAGATTTTAACGTTGCGTTTGGCCAAAAGACCTAACAACTATTAATTTCCTAGATTAGACTAATTTGAAACAATTTGACCTTAGTGTTTGGCATTTCAATTTTTGGTTCACTTGCTTAATCTTTTTGTGTAAGACGTATAATGTTATACACTTAACATTGGCTTGTGTTATCATAAATATTTGTATAAACATTTTGATCCTTTTCATGAATCTAGAACAAGTTTTAACATCATATTTTTTAGACATTATCCTTTTATATTTTTTATAACTCTCTTCCCTTTCTATCACAAATTATTGACTATGGATCCCAACATGTATTCCTATACTCATAGTGGACTCATTTATAATCTAGGGATTAGTAATGTGGTTACACAGGAAGAAATGGTGAAAGACCCATATGAAGATAATATTACTTATGAGATGGATATTTATCCCTCTTATAATACTCAATTAGGGCACAAATCCAAGATCCATTGGCTAACTATTTGGTTAATATACCACCTTATTCAAAATAAGATCAATAACAAACCACACAATACATAGCTATAATACTCACAACTGATGAATCAGTTCCTCAAAAATCATGCTCTACTAATATGCCTTCCACATATGATCCATTTTTGTTTGAGTGTCATTTTTTGGAGAACAAAGATGAGATTTTTTTTTGAGCCATAGAGGTAGGGGCCAAGTTTCAAGCAAACTTCCCTCATGAGAATTTACAAAGCCTAGTAAGAATGCCCCACAACATAATTTATGATCAACAGGCTTCTTCTAGAAATCCTTTGGCTCTAGTTCAAACAACATATTATGACCCTAATATGCCTAGTAAAGGAAAAAACCTCATAGAAGACCACTTTAACCAAATGTAGATGGCATATCAAACCTACCTAAATCTAGCACACAATTTCAATCAGATGACCATGGTGAGAAAACCTTTTATTGACATAGTTCCTTCAACAAGAGTTTTGATAGAGTTAACTGGTTAAGATAATTAGAGTTCAGACCCATTCATGAAAAACACTTTAGTAGACAACTTGATACATATGCCCATTATTGAAGAAGTGTTTTCTGCTTCTACGTAGAATAATGATCAAAATATAGTAGACAATATACAAGCAACATCTAATTTAAATCAAAGTGGTACCGACACACAAATAACTAGTCAACAACATGTGCTTGTAGTTAATACCATGAGTGGACCATCAATTAGGGAGTAGGATTTTTTTAATCCCAACCTCAACCAACTACTTCATCAAGTGTACAACTAATAGGATTAGGTAGTCAACTAGAAACCAATGTCATGCCTCAACAACTAAATGTGATGAATCTTACTCCTCATCAACAAGTGATGAGTAGTATTACACAACAACAGGCACAATCTAGTGTACCAACACAATAGAGGCTAAATATATTTCCACCTTAATAAGGGGTAACTAATGTTCCACCTCATTAGGTAGTGGAAAATATACCTCCTCAGTCATAGACCAATGTACCAATCCAAAACTAAATGATGACTAGCCAACAACATGTAAATATTAGTCAATGATAGATGTCAAATATTCAACATGATTTTTCTTCCCAACAAGGATTTTTGAAACAAGGAGATTCACATGTTTCTAAAGTACCTACTAGACAACAATTGGTTCAAAATATGCCACAAGTTTAGAGATAGGGTCTTTGTCCACAAGTTCACACTCAACAACAATGTTTAATTAGTCGATAACATGTCCATTTTCAACCATAATAAGAAAAATATAGTTATATCCCTCCATCCCAACCAGAAAATACTCTAATTCAAACCTTTATTGCCAACCCAAACCAAAATATTTCACAACTAAATGTATAATTCCAAGTACATCCTAATTCATGTATACATATTCCTAGTCCATTTCCTAGCCAAACCAATATACCCCAATAGGTATCTCCATCATACTCTGATCAAAGTGTCCCACTTATAACCCCCCAACCATCTACCCAAACCAATATTCTCCCTCAAACCAATGTTACTTCCACTTTCTTATCCCAAGAATTACAACAGATGAAGGATGCAATTGCCACCATTCAGGTTGGGAAACAAACTAAAAAGTTTAAGCTGGATTACATGTGTTCTTATCAATTCAACATGGACTACTTGAAGATACCATTTCTGCTAGGGTATGAACCACCAAAATTTGACAAATACAAAGGGAAAGGTGAACCTAAGGCCCATTTAAACGAGTTCTTTATTGCATGTCAACTAGTGGCATATAGTGATATATACCTTTTGTTGTTGTTTCTAAGGATCTTGGCTGGAAAATCCTTGGAGTGGTTCTTAAAGTTTCCCAAGAATTTAGTAACATATTTTGATGATATTTCTAATAAGTTTGTATAACACTTTTCCTATAATATCTAACATGATATTTCATTAGTTGATTTAACACAAGCAAAATAAAAGCTAGTGAGAGTTTTGCAAGTTATCTACAGAGATGGAGAGCTCTTGCAAGCCGATTCACCCATAGTTTATGAGATAAAAAATTATCTGCTATGTTTACTAAAAAATTTCATAATGAGATAGATTATCATCTGGAACTACAATGTGCACATACTTTTAAGGAGATCATCGATAAATGATTATTGATTGAGCAAGATTTTATTAATAAAGGGATCATCAAACTTGCATCAACTAATCAAAATCATGGTGCCAATCATGGAAGTGGCCAAAACCAACATCCAATTCAAGCGTAATCATCACAATTAACATAGGCCAATAATGAAGAAAGACCAAAGCAATTTAACTACAATAGTAATGTTGTGGGTAATGGAGTAACCAAGTCACGTCATGTCCAAATAGTGAAAAAATCATCTATACCACCTTTTTAGGTTACTCCTACCCAAAAAACTCTCCAACTAATGCTACAAGAACAAAAACCAAGACCCATGAAACAAATGCAATAACCTTTACCATTAAAAACCCCTCCTCCAAGGAGAACTATGCCTATGTGTCATGTCTTTAGTGACCTAAGAGAGCCTATTGAGTCTGTATTTTGTAAACTTGCTACTGCTAATATTATTAGCTGGCCTATACCAAAGCATTATCCATAAGGCATTCCTTATCCTCATTGGTACCATGAAAATGAATTTTGTGAATATCATCAAGTCAATGAGCATAATATACAAAGATGTATGCAAATCAAGCATTTGATTGAAAATATGTTGGAGAATGGGGACATAACTTTGGATAAAGGTACTTCCACCTCTAATCAAAATCTTGAGATTTATCAAAACCCCTTTCCCTAACATAACACACAACAACATAACAATAAAAAACAATAACAACACTGGCCAGTGCAACAACAAAATCAATAGTATCAAAATAAGAGGCTAAACTAGTAGAATCAATAGAATCAAAAACATAACCCACAACATTAGAATAATGGACAAGACCAAGGTCAGAATGGTAACAACCAATAAACCTACCATGTAGTTGCACATGACTGTAATAGAGTTGTAGGTCATATTGCAGGGGGTAGCATTAATACCATCTCCATTAATCCTAGAACAAACACTAATCAATCTAGACCATTGATAAATAATATCACTCAACCAAATTACATGGATAATCCTTCTTTGACTGGGACTTCACACAGGAAAACCAAAAAATTGGGACTTCCACTTTTGGACCATATACTGATAACTCACCCTTGTCACATGACCACATGCAAGTGCATCAGTAATCGAGAATTTTCCTATTTGGTCCCAAACCATTTCTATCATTTGTTAGCATTTATGGTCTAGCATCTAATCCTAATTTTACAATCATAACTTAGAGGTCAAAGATTACTATCCCAGGTCCACAACCATCTACCACTTTCCCTGTTATCCAACCAACCATTCAGCCTCAAAATAAACCATTCACCATTGACCAAGATAATAATTTTGATACTTTGGAATAATTATAGAAGACACTAGAACAAATTTCTATTTTAGATTTTCTATGAATGTTAAAAATCCACAAGAATATTTTGAATGAGTTTTTAACCCAATCCACTATTTCTAGTGACATATCCCCTGATAAATTTCAAGCTTTAGTTGGACACCTAGCTCTAACCCAACAAGTCACATTCAACCAAAGTGATATGTTTTCCCTTGGCCAGCTCCATAATAATCCATTGTACATAGAAGTTTATATAAAGTGGCATAAAGTGAAATGTGTCTTTATAGACAATGGATCAAGCCTCAACATAGTGTCTTTAAAGATCATCAAGCTTCTTGGGTACATAATGGTAGATCTCCAAATAGAAATGATAACTATCAAAACCTATGATAATTAGGAAAGAGAATCACAAGGCACCATTAGCTTACCAATTATCATTGGGCCTTTCATCCATGATACACTTTGCCATGTGCTTGATCTTGAGTTGTCATATAATATGCTTCTAGGTAGGCCTTGGTTACATGAGATTCATGTAGTCCCATCAATGCTGCACTAATATATCAAGTTCTCCCACTCAAGGATGGAAGTGAATATTTTAAGAGATTTACACCCATATGAACACTGTAGACATCTTGAGGAAAAATTTCAAAGCTAAAATTACCAATATAACATGAATCCAAGTTCTAAGTAGGATAAAAGAAAGGCCATACTTATTGATCCTTCATAGGATAATTACATAGATCTTAATACCTTGGATTACCTTTCCCACATGCCACCTCCTCAAGCTTCCAATCATTTCACTATTTTAGATAATGGCCCAGGGGAGTATGTGATCCATGATACCTTCCATATTGTCAATCTTCCTTAGAATTTGAAGACCTTTGGGTGACTTAAAGTCACCCCACACATGCATTAGTAATAAAAGAACAAAGATAAAGGACATATCATATTTGTACCAGCATCTAGCCTAGAAATAGATCTTCTTGAAGGGGATGAATTATGGTTTTATAATGACAACCAAGATAATTATTATAAAAGTGTAAAGTATCCTATTCTCAATAGGATCATGGAGCATTAATATTATGAAGGAAGAGGCCTCAGATCAAATCAACAGGGAACCATCAATCTAATTTCCATGACTAAGTACAAAAGGCCCTATGGACTTGGATTTAAACTACCTAGAGGTGACCCCACATATCTTATTCAAATTCTATCACTAGTGGCTAGTGATGATGATGCCAATAGTGAAGCAGAGTCTAATCATAGCCTCACTTTTGATGACCTAGCTGAGACTAACCTATTTGATAACAATTCTATTTGTACCCTTACCCTAGTCATTTATCAGAACTAATTTCCATTATACTATCTCCAATTGATAGATTGGGATCAATAAGAATCCAATTTACCAATTAATGAGTTTCAAAATGATGAGGTATTCTATGAATTTTTAGGCCTTAGAGACAATGTTCCATTGGAATATCATAAATTAGGATATTCAATTACATTGGATCCTGAAGCCTATTTTGGAGAGTGGGTGAACACCCTCAGCCAAAAACAAATAAATTAAACATTGAGGTCCCTAAGTGAAAACCTCTTTGAGGTGCTTTATAACTAGGGAAAAAGTAAAGATAAAAGCCAATCTAGTGGTGAAAACCTATTTCAGGCACCGTTAGATGGGGGTGTTCATTATTTTTTGAATTTAGACCAAGAGCCCAATAATGATGAACTTGCCTATGGATATAAGTTTAGTTTTGTGAAAAAAAAAGTATTTGATTGAATTATTCAAGAAATTTTGACTATTTTTATCACATGTCTAGATCTCCCATTATGGGACTTAGATTCATCATGCCTAGGAGACGTTGAAGAGAAAGTCCTAATAGAGGACCTTGATATAGTCCAATAGTTCAAGTCTTTGCCTAATATCCTAGAAGATGGTTTGAACCTTGTAGTTGAAGATATAATAGAGGTAAACATCAAAACTCCATTAGACCTAAAATGGATAAAATTAGGTACATCCCTCACTGAGGAGGAATGTGAAGTATTTACAACTCTGTTGAGAGAATTTGTAGATATCTTTGCATGGGCTTATTTTGACATGCCAGGTTTAGACCCCACCTTGGTTCTACACCACCTTATGGTCAATCTTGATACCAAAATGATGAAACAAAATCTACATAAGATTCATCTTTGCATTGCTATCTTGGTAAAGAAAGAGTTAAAAAAACTCTTAGAAGTAGGATGTATCCGGTCCATTGAGTACTCATAATGAATATCTAATGTTGTACCTATTAGCAAAAAGCCTGAAGGAATCAAAATATGTACTAATTTCTAAGACATAAAAAAATCTTGTCCTAAATATGACTTTTCATTGCCTAATATTGAGATGATCATTGACTCCATGGCAAGTTATAAAATGCTTTCACTCATGGATGTCTTTTCAAGATACACCCAGATAAGAATAACACCAGAAGACCAACATAAAATAATGTTCATCACTCCATGGGGAAAATTTTATTATCAAGTAATGCCGTTTGGTCTTAATAATGCTGAGCTATATATCAAAAGGCCATGACTATCATATTCCATGATATGATGTAGAATATTGTTAAAGACTATGTCAATGCCATATTAGGAAAATCCAAAACTAGGGCTAACCATCTAGCAGTGCTACGTAGGATATTGAAAAGATTTTAGGATTATAAAGTCAAACTAAATCCAAATAAATGTGTTTTTGGAGTAACCTAAGGAAATTTACTTGGCTTCATTGTGTCTCATAGGGGCATTTAAATTGATCTAGCCAAAGTCCATGCTATAATCAAGATGCTACCACTAACCAGTTTGAAGCAACTCCATATTTTGTAGGGCAAGATCGAGTCAATCCAATGCTTCATCTCTTATTTAGTAGACAAGTTTCATCCATTTACACATATTTTTAATAAGGGAGTTATATTTCACTGGGATGACCACTTCCAAACAACTCAAGGACTATCTAGTTAATCCACCTATTTTGTTACATCCTATGTCAGGAAGGCCATTCTTGTTGTATTTATTATCTACTGGTAATTCCTTGGGGGAAATTTTGGATTAACATGATAATAATGAAAAATAGTATGTAGTTTAATACTTAATCCATACCTTGGTCACATATGAACACAACTATGCACCTATTGAAAAATCTTGTCTAGCCATGGTCTTCACAACTCAAAAACTATGCCATTACATGTTGAACAATAAAACCATGGTCATTTCAAAAGTAGACCCACTCAAGTATTTACTATCTAAAATATATTTACAAGGTAGAATGGACAAAATATCATGCTTATTAGTGATTTTGACATAGAGTATGTTAATCAGAAGGCAATCAAAGGATAGGTCCTTACAAATCAACTTGCTGAAGCACCCCTTGTTGACACAAATCCACTCACATTTCATTTTCTTGATGAATCCATAATGATAATCATTAACACACCTCCTGGGGAGTATCATTGAAATCTATATTTTGATGGTTCATTTACTGCACATGGATCAGGGGTAGGTCTCTTATTTATTACACCACAATGGGATCTAATCCCTAAATCATTCAAAATCAGTTTTCCTTGTATAAACAACATGGCTGATTATGAATAACTTATCACACTACTTTAATAGGAAGTAAAATGGAATATATCTCATCTAAAGGTTTATGGAGATTCTCAATTAATCATCAATCAGGTCACATACCATTTTCAGACCGAAGATGATAAGTTGGTTCCATATAAGGATATGGTTGATACCTTAAAGCAACAATTGGAAATATCCAATTTGAGCATATACAAAGGTATAGTAATATGAATTTAGATGCCGTGGCTACTATCAACTCTCTAATTTGACAAATAGACAAAGCTAGAGAATATCAGTTTCTTGTTGAGAATTTTTTTGCACCAACTCATGAACCTTAAACTATTGTACTAATTTGTGATATTGTTGGTCTTAATTATAAATAGTACTTAGACCTTTATACCTACCTTCATGACCAATTTATACCACCTAGCCTATCTCAAAAACAAACCAAAGCCTTTATTCATGATTCCACTCGTTATACTCTACTTGGATCCACCCTTTACCACCATAGTTTTGATAAAACTCTAGTTTATTATTTAACTTTGATAGACTCTACACTAGTGTTAAAAGAAGTTCATGAAGGATTATGTGGAACTTATTCTAGTAGGGTAGTCCTATCCAAAAATCTCTTGTGTACTAGTTATTATTGGCCCATGATGGACATAGATGTAACTGCATATGTAAAGAAGTGTGACAAATGTCAATAGCATTCTAATCTGATTAATACCCCAACACAAACTCTAAAATTGATGTTGACACCATGGACATTTGATACATGGGGACTTGACCTCAATGGGAAGATCAACCTCACTTCATCTGATGGCCATAAACATATCCTTACTACCACTGAGTATTTTACTAAGTGGGTTGAAGCTATACCCCTCACTTACATGACTAAAAAGAAAATTTCCAAATTTATCTTCATCCATCTCATTTGTTGATATGGTATCCCCTCTGATATTATATTTGATAATGGAGGATCATTCAATAATAAGGATATAGACCAACTATATACCAAACATAACATCACACAACATTTTTCTATAGCATATTACCCTTAAGGTAATTACCAGGCCATAACATCAAATAAAACCATTGTCAATATTCTCAAAAAGAATGTCAATGATGTCGATCATGATTGGTACCTACAGATATTCCTTGCCCTTTAGGCATACCATACTAATCATCATACTCCCATAGGATCCACTCCATACTCACTTATTTATGGTACTGAAGCCATCTTCCCATTAAGGTCAAGTTACCTTCACTATGCATATCTTTCAAACATGTCCCAAATGATCATGAATATTGAGTATATCACTTGTAAGAGATAGACCTACTTGATTAAAAATGCATAGCTACACTCAATAATCTTTAGGCATATCAGAATCAACTCAAAGGCCACTATAATTGACATGTCAAATATAGAAAATTTAAACTTGGTGATCTTTTTCTGAAATAAACCAAAAGAATACCATGGTTGAGAAGAAGCATAAAGGTAAATTCAAACCAAACTAGATAGGGCCTTTCATCATTACTATAGATTATGGATCAGAGGCATACAGGCTTTCCACACTAGATGGAGATGAACTTCTTGAGCCAATGAATATTATTCACCTCAAATAGTACTATGCTTGAGTGCTAAGGTGTATTATCTGTAAATACCATTTTAGTGGTTCCATTTTATCACTATTCTTCTTTGTACAAATATCATTCTTATCTATCCTCTTAGCCTTATCCAGTTTACCATTTTTTTCTATCGACCAGACATGTTCTAAAGCCTAGCTTGTTTAACCTTGGTTTTTTCCTTTCATTATGCATTTTTATCACCGAGTAATTTGATCAGTTTCATCAATTATTTCAAGTACTTTAGATAGAGATCATATTTTGGAGCAATATGATAGAAGTTTCAATAGTTGCATCCTTCATTTGTTATTCCTTTCTTATCACTAGTCTTGCTACTAATTATAACCACCTTTGGAAAAATTAGTACCATTGATCTATGATGTTGTGTCCTAGTTATAACCACCTATGGGAAAACTAGGAGCAACATTTGTTTATTAAGTCTTGATGTACCAACTTTCCACTTCCTATGCCATACTATACCTTTTTACCACCTATGCCTATTTTCTTTGAATTGAATACTACACTAGTTAAATTCCTCTATTGTAGGGAAAAACTATAGTGACTTGAGGTCCTACTCTAGGACTATGTAGGTATCACTTGATACTTGTTGAAGTTAGCTCAGTCACCCTTTCCACCATGCTCTTATCATTTTATGAGCAATTTAAGTTTGAACTCTCTCATCATTTTATAATAAATATAAGTTTAAACACTCTTTCCATTTTTTAATCAACCTATGTTTGAATGCTCTTACCATTTTATGAACTTTAACCATTTAGTGTCTCTTTATTCTTGATCAAGTTGATATACTTTCAAAATTTCAAAAACATCTGTAAAATTGTTAGAAAAAACCAAAAACATTTGACCACTTCTTTGCCTTAAGAATTCTGGGAACCCTTACTAAGTTGCAAGAAAACCACTTATCACTTAGTTTCCCCATCCTTTTTAGCCTTTTTTCTCATGCACTTGCCATTTATCAGGACCATTCCTCTTCTTCTATCACATCCATTCTATTTTTTTTCATCAGTTATCAACTTCTTCCCATTCTCTGGGAGAACTACATTTGACTTGAAGTTTTTCCTACATCCATGGAACTATGTAGGCAATGTATACTTGTCTAGTGTATATGGAGATAGCTCGGCCACCCCCTTTTTTTCTTATATTCCCCTATTTTTTTTGTTTGTTAAGTTGTCACCTATTTTCTAGGGGAAATGTTCATATGGTTTCTATTGCATTATTTGTCTGTTTATCTCTACTTATTTTTTTTATTTGTCTACCTATTTGTTTGGTTTCAACACTATTACCTTGATTTGGTTTATGTGTGTTCATTAGGTGATTCCTTTCCCACACTTATACTCAAATCCATCCATATTTATATGTTTACATTGTCATCATGGTTTCTATCATTGGTGCATTATTTTATATTGAGTATTGGATTACGTGAGTTAGTCCTCATGCATATTTCAGCCAAGTCCTCATGATATTATACCATGATTCCTACCAACACGTGTTACAACAAGCCTCATCTTCAAAAAGTCTATTCAACAATGGTAGTATCAACATCAACATCCTAATTCAATCCCAATAATATCCCAAATATATTAATTAACCACAAAAGAATTTTAACCTTTATTAGTTTAGACGAGCATCTCCCTACTAGTAGGTTATTCCAATTCATCATTACCCTCTATGTTAAGTTATCATCATCCTCAGCCAAGTTTATCATGTTTTTCATAATCAAGGTCCAATGATTATAACTACCTATGGGAAAATCATTATACACTATCCCACTTACATTTCTCAATGATTATAACCGCCTTTAGACAAATCATTATGTTCTCACAATTTTACTTATAACTTCCTATGGGCACATTTTTATCTTGTTTGTCTATCCTAATTAGGGTAAATCCATCTTCTAAATGATTATAAATGCCTTTGGGAAAATCATTATGTTATCATACCACGTTGCCACTATCAGGGTATAATGCTTATAACTACCTTTGGGCAAACCATTGTACATTGTCCCACATGTATTCTCAGTGATTTTGACTAATTTTTCAAAATCATTGTGTTTTCACCCCATCATCTTTCTTTTCTTTGGTCCCCTCATTTTGCTTCTTATTGAGGGACCGTTTGCTGACCTACTTGTGCCAACCATTCCCTCAAGGAGGCAAACCATCATATAGTTAGTTTATCATCATTGAAGTTGTAGGCATACATGAAATTTTAATTATTTGAGAATATGTTATTATTCTTATAGATTTCAATGCCTTCCCAAATAGGGGCAAACTGTAGACACCTAAATCTAGCCACCAATGACCTCCACCAGGGTTTTGAACAATTTCAACCAAAGTGCATAATTTGGCCTAAAAACACTAAAGAACATTAAATGAGTTGAAATTGACATATTAAAGTGATAATTTTGGTTAGGGTATCATTAAATGGGGTAATGCAATTTATAGGCCAGCTAACTTTGATTAGATCATTTCAAGTCAAAATGCCAATTTTACACTTGGATGCTCTGGATTGCTCTTTTCTATCAAATTTATTGTATGAGATGCATGTATTTGTTATTTAGTATTGGAAACATCCTAAATGGGATAATGGATCCAATGAATTTGACATTAACTTTTAATTCCAATCCATTCAAAATTTGGACCAATAACAAGGCATTATGATCAATTTGAGTAATTTGTGCACAAAGTGCTTAATCATGCTTAAGATCTAATTAATACAAATCAAGGTCTATTTAATAATTCTATGGAAACTTGTTGAAAACTTGTTTTTATAAATGAATATTGAATATCTACATCATCAGGTGACCTTATTTCTTGAGAAGACATCCATAGGCCATAAATGCCATAAATATCAAGATTATGGGTCTCCCATGCCTCTTTATTACCTCCCATACCTCATTAATGTCCTTTCTTCCAAAAACATGATGAGGATAATTATGGATTTTAATTATATAATTAAATTAATCCATGACCACACATATCAATCTTGAGATGGATGATCACGGTTGATTCTGGTCATTCTTGAAAATCTATAAATAGAGAGGCCGTGAACATTATTTTTAAGATTAATTTGTGAAAAGTTACCATGTAAAATTAATACCAAGATCTCTCACATGCCAAAGTTATGATGCCAAAATATTGAGCCAATTTAAGCCAAAGCCACAAGGTGCCAAGGAGAAGAGGAGATAGCCAAGCCTCCTTTGATGAAGAATTCATGATCACAAGCCAAGTAAGCCACTGCAACAAGCATTTAGAGCATCTAAGGAAGGTGAAGGATTATTGTTTTTATTTACTTTATAGTTGTGCATTTCATTTGTTTTTGTTATTAAGCTCACCTTAGTAACTAGGCATATATATGTATGCTAATTAGTGTGTTTTTATCAATTTGTTTGCATTTTTGGACTAACACAATACTAATCATCTCTCTTGAGTCAAATTCATAGTTCACAAGTATAAGGATTATGTCAAGACATAGTTTGAATTTTATTCACTCTCAGATAGCAAGCTCTATTTAGGTAAGTTATTTAGTGAATTTGAGTGATAATATGATGGTTCACACAGATTCAAACTCTTTTTCAATAAAATTATCAATCATAATAAACTATATTACAACCTTAAAATGACTTAGGATTTTCATAAGAAAACTAATTTTTAATTAACCCTACCTAGCTTCTCTAAATTAGGACACTGCTAGAGGTTTTTGAGCTTTGGACAACCAATGTTTAAGACTAGTATTCCCTTCCTCCCTTTTTAGGACTAAGTTAACATGAATTGAGCCAAATATTTCTTGTCTATAGATCTTATTACTAAGCTATAGAACATGACAAAAAACAAACACAAAATAGGAAAGCAAAGCAAGAAAGGGAAAATAGAAAAGAAAAGAGGGAAAATAAAGCAGAAAGCAAGAAAGGGTAGAATAGAAAAGAAAACTACTATAATCCTACTTACTCTAATTTTAAACAAGATTACTATACTTTTGGAATTTATGATAGAGTATCATAGAAGTAATGTTTTAGATACTACCCATTGAATGACAAGGCTAAGTCATTCCCTTACAAGTCTTTGAGTCTGAATGTATTTTCACCCAATATCTTTGCTACTTATTAGGGTCTAATCTAGAGAGGAGTAAAATTATCATGTTTTCCTTTTTTCTCATGGGCCTTATCCCATAGTAGGACTAAGTTTGATATATATAATTCTTTGACCTTGGATTTATTGTCAAACCATCTTTTCACAACATCTTGATGCTTGCTAAAATTTTAAAATACTTCATATCTAACATCCTCCATTTAGATGATGTTTAGTAACTTAGACTTCACTCTTTCATCATCTTCCATGTACTCAACCATGAATTCATAGGTGGGAAACTTCAATGTGATGGGAAATATGGGTTATTGTCCATAAACTAGTAATAATGGAGATGCTTTGAATACCTAGTTGTATTTGTTTCTATCTTCCCATAGAGCATACTTTAGCAAGGACTACCATTCTCTTGGTTCTTTTTTGCAACATTCATCAATTTTTTATAGTGGATTAAACCAATCTATTACCCTGAAGGTAGTAGTTTAAATTAAAATTGATGATGATCTGATTGTCATATGCCCATTTAGAGAACTCAAATGATGCAAAGGTTGGGCCATTATCACATACCAGAGACATGGGTGTTCCAAATTGAGTAATGCCATTTTCTTCAAGGAACTTGATAACATCAATTATTATATAGTTTTTGGTGGTCACTACTTTGTTTCACCTAGTGTAATAGTCTATGGTGGTAAGTATGAATTTGTGTCTCATTGAAGAGTTCAAATTGATTAATCCTATGAAGTCAAGGCCCCATATGAAAATTTCTTCACTTTGATTACTGGTTGCAAAGGCATGGCTAACTTTATCTCTCTTTAGTCAAATACTTGACATTGGTGGCATGTTTGCACATGAGCATATGCATCTTTGAAAATGATAGGCTAATAATAGCCATCCCTTAATATCTTATGTGCTTTGGTGCACCCTAAAGGGTGACCATTTCCCATATTATTATTGAAATTATCCATGATCTCAGCCTAAGGGATATTTTATATTATCTTTTGAGGCATGAGGGACATACTCCATGAATCAAGTAATGAACAATGTATTTATACCAATCTCCTTCAAGCACTTGATTTGATTTGACCTAAAAACATCAATGTGAGGATCAGTGTTTACAATGAGCTGGATAATACCTTAACCCCTAACTAATTTAGTAGATTTTATCTCTAAATCATATTCCTAAATTTTGGTCATCAAATTCCCTTTCTTTATCTAAGTTCATTCTATCCTAGCATTAAATTAATAGCTATATTAGACACTATAACATATGTCTTATTTCTTAGGATGTATTGTCTAAATTTTATTATAACCTTCACTAGTGCATAAGCTTACTGGTCTAGAATAGGATAATTTAGCTCAACATTCTTCAAATTAATGCTCATGAAGGCTATGGGGTGCTCTTTGTCATCTTCTTTCTATGTTAATACAATAGTAATAATATGATCAGAAGCAAATAGTATAAATAGAAATCTTTACTAAAATTAGGACTTATCAAGATAATAAATTGAACAATAGCATCTTTGATGTCCTGAAAGGCCTTCTTCACCTTAGGCATACATTCTATCTTAGCATCCTTCTTTATCATGGCATTGATTGATCTCATAATCTCTATAAAATTAGAAATAAACTTTCTTTCAAAGTTGATTTTGCTAAAGAAAGATTTTAACTCTTTTTTGCTATTTGGAACTTCTACCTTTGAAATTTCATTGATCATATCAAGGTCGATGGTCATACCTTCTTGAGTGATTACATATCCAAAGAGTTTACCTTCAGTCACACAAATGATGCTTTTCTTGGGGTTTGAGGAGATGCCATACCTTCTACATTTATCTAGAACTTATTCTAAATGCATCATGTGATCTTCCCTATTTTAGAAAAAACTTTTAGATCATTTATGTAAATAATCATGTATTTACCTATTAATCCATGGAATGCATGGTCCATTTTCACTAAATGTTTTTTCCTACATTGACTAGTCCAAATGACATTCACTTGTAGGCAAACATTTCCCATTTAGGGGTGAAAGAAGTCTTAATTCTATCATTCTTGTTTTCTAGGACTTGTTTTTAGCCTAAAAATCCATCTAGGAATGACATCATTCTAAATCCACTTACCAACTATATGACTTCATTCAAAGATGGAAAAGGGTAATTATCCTTCTCAAAATATCTATTCAAATTTTGGAAATAAACTTAACGTTAGATTTATCCATTCCTTTTTAGACTGGCATGAGGTTGGTGACCCATGTCAAGTGCCTTATGGGAAAGATTATCCTTGCATCAAGCAATTTATTCACTTCTTTATAAATCAATGGTTCCAACACTAGATTTACTAGCATCTAACTTTGTTTGAAATGTTTGAAAGCTTCTTTTAATGGGATAGTGTGAGTAATCACACTAGTCTCAAAGATGTTGAGGATATCATAAGACCAAATGATGACATCCTTGAACCTAGTCAGAAGGGTGACTAATTTATTCAACTATTCATCAGTGCACACTAGACCAATGTTAACATTTTCCTCATTCCTAGGATCTCCCAAATTTACTTGCTTGCAATATTTTTCACTTACTTTGGGATACTTAGTTTCATTTCCTTACTTATCTAGGTCAAACATCCTTTCTAAGGAAATAATGCCTTTGGGGATTCAATTATCTTTAATTTATATTACTCTATCTTTATTGTCCTTCAAACTTTATACAGAACTTTCATCCTATTCATCAATTATATGAGATTCAAATACACTAGTATTGTACAAGAAGTCAATTATATACTAGTCATCATCAAAAAATTGGAAGTGATTAATGTTATCTAGCATAGAGGGGCATGAAATTATCTTCATTTCAAATTCCCATAGGTTCAAAGCCTCCAGAGGCACCAAGTTTATTGTCACTGATGCTAGAGTATCTACCAACTAGTTTTGTTCCCTGGGAAAGGAAGTAATATTGAATGAGTCAAAGTATTCCATTAAATCCCAAGCTCTAAATTTATACTTTCTTAAACAAGAAATTTTGCACTAATATTTCCTTCTAATTTGATTAAACACTAACTCACAATCACCATATACTAGTATTTATTTAACCTTATGTTTAATTTTAAGTTGAAGTCCTAAAATAAGAGATTCATATTCTACTAAATTGTTGGTGTAAGAGAGTTGTAATCTATAAGAAGCTAAATAATGCCTTCCTTTAGGATTCATTAGAAAAATTACAATACTTGAGCCTTGTTTAGCTTATGTAACATCAAAATGTAATGTCCAAAGACCTTTGTTTTATTCTTCCATCTTGTCACCTACAATAATATTAGTGGTTTCCAAAGTATAGACACCTAGGTTAGAAGACTAATAGTTTACCTTTTCATTCTTGGCATTGCATTTTGTGATCATATATTTCATATTAGGTTTTTGATCAATCCTAATCTAATTAGGGATCCCATGCCAAGGTAGCCACATATGAGAAAAAATAGTGGACATGTATCCATTCAAGGATTTAGTCTAGTCTTGGCTTAGTAATAATCCATAAGCTTTAGGTATATCAATAACCTGAATGTCAATGAATTATTGTATTCAAGGCTCATGTGCTAACTACATATGGATGTTCAATAATTCACCTATTACCTTCACTCTTAACTTGTCCAACTACACCACCACCTTCTTATATTTATTTGGGTTTAACCCTAATTTTTCATAAATTCCTAGAGGGATAATGTTAGTTGAGCACCAGAATAAAATAAGAAATTATGGATATTCTTACCAAAAATTATAATAGTTAATAGGAATGGTGGAACCTCATATTTTATCTTACACATTTATAGATTGGCATGGGATTGCTTAGCCTTACTAAAGCTAAGATTTTCATTCAGTGATTTCAAAAACAAATCTTGTAATTTAGTAATTTGTGTGAGGTCATGCAATTTTATGTTTGAATTGATATTTTTCATGTCTTCCACTATATTACATACAACCTTTGATGTTATGTAGGGGGCATATATTACTAGTTAGCTCTCCTTACCTTTGGGGTATGGAGGATCATTATCTATCATACTATCAGGGGGTGTATTTGGCTTATTAAGTGGAGTGGAGGTTGTCAAGGGTGGGTTCTAACTTTTACTTCTCAAGGCATAGTTACTTCGTTGGTACTATCAAAAAAAATGTATTTCCTCAACATCATCTTTGGGTTCATTCTCATCTTGGCTAGGGAAGTCATAAGTCTCAAGTATGAGGACCAATTCAGGTGCTCTAGAAGCATTTTAGAGTTTTTAGAGAATTTAGCATTGTTTTGATAATTAGGATTCATGTTGAATCCCTCCCTCTTACTCTAAATGGCTTCAAATAGATGATATAACTCAACATAGTTGAGCTCTCCATGTATAATAGTATTGTGCACTTGACACCAATTAGGCAAAGCCATCTCACAAATGTTGATTTCAAGAAATTTACTCAATGGGGACTCACTATTATTGTTAAACCTATTGAAAGGTCTGTTATACCTTTAGAAATTATAATTTATATTATAAATCTCTCAAGTATTTCCCATATGTTTCTTGAGATCCAAGAAATAATTAGCAAGTTTTTGGATTGTCCTTTGTATTGAGTCTAACTCTCCCTTTGGAGGTTCTAAGTTCTTACTTTGGGTGGTAGCTTCGACATTGGTGTTGTTTACAGGCACCATTGCTTGATTATTTTAGGGGTGTGTCCCAGAATTTACTTGGTTAAATAATTTAAGCTACTAGTTAGGTGTGGCATGGCTCAAATGCAAATGGTTGAGTATTAGTAATTAATTTAATGGGGCTGGTTTTGATTCATGTTAAGAATGACATTTAGAGTAGGCATAGTTGGACCAATGTTTGGTATAATAAAGGAAGGATGCCCTTATGGGTGAATTTGCTTATCAATATGTATAACCTTGGCATAGGTTAAAGGTAACATGTCAATATCCATGGCTCTCCTCAAGAAGATAATTGCTATTGGGTCCAAAGCATTCTTGTATATTTTTAAGGCTAAATCATCTGTAGGCTTATATGGTGGGGATGTCAGGGTGTACATATTTTGGAACCTAGCATTGAGAAGTTTGATTATATATTTTGGGTACCTTTTGAGGGTGGTAAAATGTTGGTATATAACTCTTAGACTAACTATTCTTCCAAATTGGGAAATAAATGTGTCATTAAACTGACCCCATCTTGTGATGGAATCTTTGGGTAAGTTAAGGATCCAATCACAAGTTATATCCCTAAAGGTGAAGGGGAAAAGGTTATAGGCCAAATCCTCATGAATAACATTGAGAAGCCTATAATATTCCTTCAATGACTTCAAATTCTCCTGAATGGTCACTTTCCTAGTGGGAGTAAAGAGAGGTAGGTAATTTTCTAGATTCTTAGGTAGATTGTGCATAGGCCCATTAATGGATGAGCTAGCTAACCATGCCATGATTGGCATGAGAGGTTGTATATTTTGATTATATGTGGAATTTGGATGGGTCTTAGACTTCTTATGTCTACCTCTATCTACTCTTACCTTCATATGGGTTTCTAAGGATGCTAAAGAGATCCTAGGTTTAGATTGGGGCCTAGTTCTAATCCTAGGCAGCTACAGGATGTAGGTTGGGTACTAAGAGAAGATTATCTCTAAATATGACCTCAAAAGTGGTAAATATCACAAATATGAATGAATATTTGATATAAAATCTTAGATCAAGCAACTCCACCTTGATCTTTTAGGATCTAAGCTATGAAATTTCAAATTTCTCAAGACCTACACAAATATTGTTAACATGTTAAATTACAAAGATCAATGTTAAACCAAAAAATTAAAGTGTTTCTATGCCTTATTTAATGACACAATAATTATTAATCCCTTTAAAACACCTTTTAACACAAAGCTATGCCAAGGTTCACTTAAATCCAAGCGAATTAGAGAAAGTAAGATGTTAAATGTCTAGATTTAGCATCAATAATGTCTTAGAGAATGATCTTTGTACAAATATGAAAATTATCTAACATATTTATACCAAAATTTGCAAAGATGATGGAAATAACCTTTATTATGTGTAAATAATGAGGTGTTTTAGCTATCTCTGCATGAATTTGAGCAAAGAACTATATTATTTTAACAAATTTGCATTAATAAACACTAATTTTGATAAAATATTTCAAAGAATATAAAGATCCATTCAAAGGATGCAAAGATTCATGTAAATAATCTAGATCCTCAGTGTTATTTCAAAATATTCATGTACTTTGAAACAATTTAGCATATATATGATGAAGTACACTACAATTCTACCTAGATGCAATGACACTTTTCTTGATAATATTTGTAGGGACATACAATGTTTATGCAATGACACTTTTCTTGATAATATTTGTGAATTATCTTAATAGTTTCCACTTATTACCCAAAATATAAACAAACAATGGATATTTTTAGTATGATCTGACCTAGAGTGATTCATGGGTGGATCCAAGAGTGAGTAGGGTAGGACAAAAAAGAATATGTGCTTAAGATGAATAAAGATATCAATTCTACTAGCATCTAAGGCAAAACACATAAAACTAGAATCTACCAACTCTATCATAAATCTCAAAGATAAATAAATGTAGTTGATGCTTTAGAGGAAGGAAAATGCATATGTCTAGCATCATACTTTTCATAAAATTACTCACTCATGATAAATTACATGGTATATTTAGTTATAAATGAGAGGAAAACAAAGCATGTATACTATCAAATTATTCATCCTAGTGTTAATCTGAAACTAATAGATGCATATATGAAATGCAATTTCAAAATTATCTTGTAGAGAAGAAACTATTATACATATAAAGTGTGAGAATTTAGAAATTACAAAACACACAAAAGAACACTATAGATAAACTCTCAAATTCTTTGGCTCCTTATATTAATTTTTTCAACAACTATTTTATGATTTACAAATGAGGGGAAGAACACATTATAGGATTCAAAATTCCTAAGACAAATCTAAGTGGGCCCATAAATGGCACCAAAATACAGCCAGGTGGATTAAACTACCGCATTATAATGGAATATTTCTAATTCAAAATTATAAAGCATAATTGAAAATTCCTTATGGTCCTAAAGGGGGTTGTTGGCTGGCTTGATACTATTATTATTGTTGTCTTTGCTTCTTCTTGTCTTCTTCTTTGTTCCATACCTCTACACATGCCTGGTAGTCTTGGTCTATCTAAGAAGTCTAAGATCATGGGCCTAAATAAGTTTGGTATCTCCTGGATGATCTTGCCATGCTCTATGAGTATTACCCTTAGTGTTTCCTCAATTGCATCTACCTTCTCCATAATTTGATTAAAAATGCCACAATTCTTATTAATTATGTAGCAAATTTTTACTATCCACATACTTCTAGAATTTTGCAAAAAAAACTTTCATTTGTGTTATAAACTCTTTCTCATCTATGAGGGTGCTATCAGGCTTGGTCACCCTAGTAATCATGGCATCATGTAGTAGTAAGGAAATATTGAATTCAATTTTTTTGGAGAATGTATTTGCATCCTTGAATTGATCCAATCATGTCTTTAAAATCCTCCTCTTATTCATGAGGATGGTCTATGTAGGAATAATGTCTCCAAGAGGTAGAACCTTGAGGTTAGGAAGCTTATTGCTTCTTGCCACTCTGACCAAGTTTTCTAACTTGGTATCATAGAGTGCAAGATTTTGGTCAAGTTTAATGACCACTTTGGCTTGCTTGATCTCATCTTCCTACCTCTTTTTCATTACTTTATACAAGATAAAGACATTAATGACAATGATAATTATTAAAATTAAAGTGCCCTTTAGCAGAATGGGTAGTGCTTACTTTTTCATCCTTTTCAATTCCTACTATATCCCCTTAATTAAGTTAATAGTAGACTCTGCCTATGCTTGCATTAAGGATATTGGTTCCTCTACATACTCTTATACCTCTCTGAGACTAGCCTTCCTTTTTTTGGTCAAGGTGAAGAGGGGCTCTTCACTTTCATAAAACACTGCTAAGCTTGATTTTAGATGTTCCACTTATCTTCTAACCACCCTTTTCATGGTGTCAATGTTAGCATTGAAACTCATGCTAATTTCGGTTGTATCTTGGCCTGCCTAAGGTCTCCCCTACCTTATTTCCTACATAATGTCCCTTACCTAATTTGGGGAAGCTATAGATGGTAGATTTTTGAGAGGTTGTTGTAATAGGAGTACTTGGGTAGAAGAGGAGGCCAAAGCTATTGTAGGGATGAATAAATTGATTGGGTCAAATTGCCCAAGTGAGTCAAATAAGGATTTAGTAGGGCCCATATTAAGAATTAATGAAGGCAATGTTGAAGGCCCATTTTGGAAGCTATGGTGAGGTTGAGTGGCTTGTGGAAAGGGGATATCTTTGAGATGGGCCACAATGGCTTGGTGGATGCAAGGAAGCCAAGGGCAAGTGATGCACTATAGGTGGCCACTTGGGAAGGAGTAGAACACATAATCTAGCTAACACTAGTGCTTTGGGAGCTTGATGGAGGTGGAATTTTGATAATGGCATGTGAGATGAAGTATAGAATGATGCCTCTAAATGAAGTAGTGGTAGGGAATGTGAACATGGGAGTAGGAGAAGAAAAAAAATTAGGGGATGTTGTAAAATTTCTAATACATGAGAAAGAAGGCAATGGCATGGTACTAAAAGTAGGGTTTTGGGAAGGTGATGGAGGAGGTGTTATTCCTCTTAGGGTTTCCCTAGGAGGTTTCTTCCTTGTGTAAACCTTTTTAATAGTTCTCCCAGCTAGTGCTTATGGTTAATCCATTGAGAACTCAATTCCTTGTGGGGATCCTTCAAGATCAACAACATCAAGTCCATATTGGTGCAAGTTTTCTATGGCAACTTCTTTAGAAGATGTAGAGACAAGTGTAGGCCTTTGAGAGGGGCCAGGTTGGAGGCTAGATTTTCCTATATTGGAGATTGGAGGCATGTATTGTCTACTCAAAGTAGCTTGAAATAGAGGCCTAAAGGGTGTATTCATAATGAGAGGAATGTTTTCATCTTGTTCTTCCTCTTACCTAGCCTCATAGTCTACATCAAATAGGATTTCAAGGGATTGTGATGGTTGAGGCCTTATAATGTCTGTTGGGTGAATATTTTGTCGTCAACTCATTGATGACAAAATGGGTATATCAGCCACAACATAGGGAGATTTACACCACAAAAAGTATGGGTTTACCAGATCTGAACAAAGTAAATCTCTTCTCTCATCAAGGGGAGGTTCCCTATAAATATTCACATGCTAATATATATGTATATAATTAAGCAAAAAATAGCACATGGGGTGGTATAACAACATCTACCTCTCTTTTTTCAGAGGTAATGTACAAAGAACAAAAGGGAGAAATCTTGGTCTTTAGCTAACAACACTCCTCTTCTTTCAAGAATAGTATCAAATAGAGAGCAGGAGATCACCTGAGGTAACAAAGTCCATAAGAACACTCACATAAGCACAAATTCTTTCGTAGCTTCTTTCACCAATTCGAAACAAATGTAACCATAGAATAAAATGAAGCACAAAGTCTCTGCCTAAAACTACAAAAGATAACTGAATCTTCAAGGATAAAGATATCTCAAAATCTACTCTCTATCTTTTAGAAGTGCTCTTAGATAATATAAACACACCCACTTTGCTTATTAAATTAGATAAACAAGAGATTATCAGGAAAGAGAACATAAGAAACTGTTTCCTAGACAACACAGATAACTTCAACATAAAGTCTGAAATAAACCTGTTTCTCATTCATTCAATAAAATATGATTTACAAGTTTGAGCACAAAGTCTCAAAAGTTGCTTCAATTTTGGCAGAGTGTTTTCTCTCTATTTTTCCAAGATAATTTACAAATGAGGTCTCCACTATATATAGGGAGAAAATCCTCAAAAACCAGAAAATAATAAAATACAAAAATATCTTGGTCAAAGATGACTCATCTTTGACTTTGAGATATTTTTTCAAAATATTTACATGTAATTACAACTTACAAAATTTCATGCACTTTCCACAAAACAAAAGTGCATAAGGAGAGAAGAAGAAAGAAGGGGAGAGATTCAGTTCTTGCTGCCAGATTTCTTCATATGGGCATCAAACATAGTGATGGATGCCTGAATTCCTATGCTATCTGGTGCCACCGTGTTCTTGAAGATGATTATAGCTCTGATCAATGCATCCTTCAATGTTGTGATGGCCTTAGCGTGACCAGTTAACCTAGATTTTAGATTTTCCAAAGTTAATTGAGCGTCTAGAATATTGTCCATAGAAGACATTGAGAAGGATTTTTCTTCAAAATCTCTCTGAATCATCTCTTTGAAGCTTTGAATTATTTCTTCTGTTAGAAGGAATTGATTATCCTTAGAGTTCAGGTTGCATGGCAACTCTTCTAGTTTATTTAGTAGGCTTAGGTCACTCTTCTCACTAGCCTCCTTGAAAGCTTTAAGATCATCAATTAGATCTTTGAGTACCTGGATCCTGAAACTTAGTGACTCCTTGATTTCAACATAGGATTCCTTACTGGAGATGACACCGATAGATATCAAGGTGATTTTCTTTAGATCCTTCATCTCCTTCCATCTACTAAGATCCTTTTCTGAACTGTCGATCTCTTAAGAGATAAGGGAGACAAAGTCATCTAACTCTGCTTTTACTTTCTTCATCTTACCCATCCTTTCTGCAACCTCTTATAGCAAAGAAACTCCCTGAGTATGCATCCTTCAATATAGTCCTCTAGGAATTTTCCTTTTAAGTATGTCTTTTTTGCTTTTTGAATGACTGGGTCATCTATGGAGAAGGCCTCTAGAGTTGTTGCTTCAGGAGGAAGAGTGAACCTTCTTATTACTGCCATTAGCTACTCTGCCTTGGCCTTGTAATAATCCTTCATCTCCTTCTCTTGATCAAATTTTTGGACCATGATGTCCATAATAGACTGAAGGTCACTTTTCACACCTTCATGAGTAACTTTTCTAAGTTCAACATGAGAGATGGAATAGCTACTCATTTTGAAACCCTCAAGGGTTGCGTCTTATGGAGGTTTGGCAATTTCCAAAAAAAATTTCCCTTTTTCCTCGACCAATTTGGAGAGAATCTTTGGCCTCTTTGGAGCCTTAGCTTTTACCGGCACTATTTTGCCAAAGTTGAAGTCATCTGGAGAAATGTCCAACTTCTTCCTTTTGGGGGTGAATGCTGACATCTAGGGTAGGAGAGAAGAACCTATTATGGTAATGGTTCCCTCTACTAGTGTTACTGTGGCAGCTTCTATACTGCTGGTGGTGATAGTAGTCGTAGTTGGAGTGATCGGCGAAACTGTACCAACCACTAATTCTAGCTCTGGTGCAGGGCTTGCTGCCAAGTTGAAGGAAGGAGATGATAAACTGGGGATGGACCCAAAAGAGCGAGGAGAAATTCTAGAAGCACCCTGAGGATAGCTGAATATGACTCTAAAAGGAGAGGCAGCTCCAAAAGAGAGAACACTGATCAGAGAGATGGGAGAAGAGGCTACCATGGGAGACTGAGGAGGAGAAGGAGAGATGCTCTTGAGTGGCTATGCTTCTTTTGGTGAGAGTGGAGGTCCGGTGCTTTGTTTCCCTAACGATTGATCATCTATCTCCATTGGCTGGGCTACTTGCGTCTGAGGGCTTAGTTCCTCAGTTTCTTTTGCTATCACTTCAGGCTCTTCTGTAGTCTTAGATTTTTTAGATACAAAGATGATTCTAAGCTTGTGAGGCCTAAAAGGGGAAGGTACATCATCTTTGTTTTTGGTTCTATTTTTAGCCTTCTTCTTCATCTCTACTTGATATTCAGCCTCAGATCCTGTGATGAATTCTTTCAAGACAATCCCTTTGGCTGCTAACCAAGCATTGGTGTTAGCCAATACAGGTTTGAATCTTTTCCTCAGAGAAGTCAGTGCTTTCTAAGACCACTGTGTTAGAGGAAGAGGGGAACCAGCAACCTTCTCTACCAAGTATCTGCTATTGATAACATTTTTATTATCGATCAGGCTAAAGGGGATCTCTGTAAGTCCCAGATATTCGATCTACTCTAGTGTCAGCCTACAGAAGTCCATTTTCTTGATTTCATTAGCCATCCTTAGGTTGATCCAGATGTCTTTAATCATGGGCTCATGGAACTGGGTCTTCCTCCTGATCTTATCCTTGACGCCCCTATAGTCAAAATTTTCCCTTCTCTTAAATGGTCTTAGAGTGACCATCTACATTTTAGTTTCCATGACCTTGGCTTTGGCTATTGTTGCAATGGAGTACCTGCCAATCTCAATTGGAAACCTAAAGACTAGTTTCTTC
The DNA here is from genome assembly GCA_037957365.1 of Torreya grandis. Lineage (NCBI taxonomy): Eukaryota > Viridiplantae > Streptophyta > Pinopsida > Cupressales > Taxaceae > Torreya > Torreya grandis. The sequence goes on along the minus strand of JARHVA010000936.1, from coordinate 2,491,308 downwards.
AGGTCCATTTGTCTGGTATGCATGAAAATCAGTTGTCAGCAAAGTTCCATTAGTACTAGCTTATTTGAAGGGAACCTGGGGAGCATGTAGGGGTATCCTTGGAAAAAGCCAATCTGAAGATAGTAGAAGGTGGGGAATTACAGGAACATGTAGCCGTAATCATTAACCACTATCCAGGGCTCATCTGATACTCTCTTCTACTCAAGCTGAGGGTCAAAGAGGCATAGAAATGTGGTAAAAAAGGCATCATTTACCCTCTTGAAGTGCCAGGTTGATCCTTACAGAGTTAGTTGAGGGTAAAATGAGTACACTGGGGTTGTCTTTCTATCCCCCTCTGTTGTTAAGCCTGGAAAATCTCACATTATGGCAGCTATGTACACAAGGTATGAAGTCATATAGAACTTGTAAGAGGTCTGCACCTTGGATAGCTATTTATGGAGAGCATTGCTGATCTGCTCTCCCCAAAAGATAACCTGCTTGCCCTAGAGGATGATCTTAATGAATGGATACATCCATTCATAAAATAGTGAAGAGGATGGGAGGCCTCATACCCTATTGAGAAGGGTGATCAAGTCACCAACCTCCTCAATAAAGTCACTCCTCAGAAAGTTTCATGGCCATCTTGATAAGCTGGTCTTAGGGGTCTTCAACCACTTATAGTTCATGACCTTCTTTTCCATCTCAGGGTCTTTATCATATTCTTTCTGAGCATCCATGAAGTCAATCTTAGTTACTTCAGTGGCTGGAGGGCATATGAAAACTTTGTTGATGAATTCAGGGTCCAACCGAATCACCATGTTGCCGCTGGTGTTTGAGACTAACTTGGTCTCTTTGTTGTAGAAGTGAGCACATTGGAGAATGAACTCAGTGTGATGTGCTACTACTGGGAAGGTGGCCACTAGGTGGATGTTACTTTCAATGATCCTCTTTATCTCGATGTTTGGATTCATCACCTTTGTTTGTGCTAGGAATTTGGCCATGTCCACGTGGCTAATCTCAGTGTCTCAGATGTCATCGACATTCAAGGAGACTGATGTGAGCGGAAAGACACCCTGATACTTGTACTTCATGGTCTTCACTTTTTTTGGAGATGCTTTAGACATGGGAACTGGTTTTGGCCAGACTGGTGCCGATGAACAAGAGCTCTCTGAAGGTACTGCAGACATGATTGCTAGATTAGAGGAGAGTGGATGAAAGGGGGAAAGTATAATTTAAGTGATCATGGTCAATGGTGGTCACTTAAAAAGGCCAAGTTGGATAAAGGATTAGAAAATGAGGAAGAAAGGGGGAGAAAAAGTCAACGTGGAAAATTCCTAGGAGTTGGCAAAATTCAGAGAAGGGATGCATGGGCAGCAAAATTTGTTACACCTGCATGTTGGAATAAAAGAGTGTAAGGGCGGCAAAATTCACTACCCCTATAGGGACAACCTACATAGGCAGCAAATTTTTCCACCTTTGTAGGCTAGAGGAGGAAGTGGTAAGGGTGGAAAAAATCACCTCCCTTGCAAGGAAGGCCTGCATGGGCGGTGAATTTTGCCGCCCTTGCAGGGAAAGTAAAGCAGAAAGTAAGGGCAATAAATTTTGTCACCCTTATAAGTTTGGAGGAGAAAGAGGGAGGGGCAGAAAAAATCACCACCCCTATAGGGAAGGGTTGCTCAATGGAAGAGAATGACACACGGGTGGCGAACTTTGCCGCCCTTAGGGCTAAATGTGGGTTGGGGGAAGGGAAAATCATGGAGAACGGGTGATAAACTTGCCATCTACGCGGGTTTCATCAAAGCCATGGGTTTAGAGAGGGATGGCATTTTTAGTTGTTCCTAAAGGGATAAAGCATTCACATTAACCTAATAATGATAAAAATAATAAAAAAATAAAGAAGAATGAAGAAAAAGCAAAATAGATGCAAACAATGAGACTGACCTGGAAAGCCATGGGCGCCACAAGCTCGAATCCACAAAATTTCTCTTCAAGTCGCTTGCTAAATCATCCAAACACAAAGGGCAGGAGGAGAGGAGGAAGAAATGAGAAGAAATGAGGTTCAAATCAGTTTATATGGGGTGAAAATTGACCCCAACAACCTACCGTGTGTGGAAATAAATGCTGTACACAGAAACTGAGGCATGCTCAGGTGGCAAAATTTGCCACCCTTGCATGTCCTGGTGGGTCCGAATGCAGGGGTGGCAAATTTTTCCACCCTTGCAGATTAAGATGTAAGGGTGGAAAAATTTGCTACCCTTATGGGAAAAATGTAGGGGCAGAAAATTTTTCTGCCCTTGCTTTCTTAGGGTCAAAATGCACTGGCAGCAAAATTTGCCACCCGTGCAAAAAAGAAGAAAAGACCAACTCTGGAAGAGGTAGTTTGGAGGAGGGGTTCCTTGGTCGCAATGAGATCATGGTCACTTTCATGTTCCTAGGCCAAAATGAGAACAAATTCAAAATTCGTCTCAAAAAATGGACTTAGAGAGACAAAGACAAAATAGACAAGTTTTGTAGGGGGTTGTTCCCCAAAATGGGCTAATCTACTTTTGGAAACAATAGCTAGCTCTTGTTGGGGAACTTTTATTAATCAAATTGATTAGTGGGAGTAGAAACCAGTCTCTAAGTGCCTTTATCCAAGCCATTGGGCTATGGAGTCAGGCTAAAAATGAAAGACAAATAGACAAAATATAAAAACTATACATATATACAAATGGACTTCTCTAAGTCTCAAGGATTGAACAGCTTCAGATACTATCCACTGTGAGGTAGTGCGAATGGCATTCCATCTTGGTACTCCAGCAAGAAGCTAGACTCACCACAAAGCTGTCAAATGGTGAATGGGCCTCTCCATAGGGAGTCAAATTTGTCGTGCATCCCTTTTGGTTCTCGCCTCTTGTCCCACAACAAGACTTGATCTCTGACTTGGAATTCATGAACTTTAGCTTTCTTATCAAAGAGTGCCTTCACCCAGTTTTGATGTTCCTTAATCCAATCTACTACCATAGCTTGATGCTCATTCAACTCACTTAAATACATGATTCTTTTGTCGACTGAGCTTTCGAAAGTTGAGTCTTTGATTGCTTTAGTTAACCTAAGTGTTGGTAGTTCAAGGGTGATGAAGATTTCAGCATTCAAATCATAAAGAAACTGGAAAGGGGACATACCTATGGCCCTTTTTGGTGTTATTTTATCTACCCATAAAGCATCATATAATGCTTTGTGATGTGTTCTCTAATTGTCATCGACCAACTTTCTGATAATAGTGACCAAGTTCTTGTTACTCGATTCTGCTTGGCCATTTCCCTGAGGGAAGTAATCTAAAGTATGGGATAAGGTAATCCCATAATAAAAATAGAATTGGGTAATTTCATATGATGAAAAATAGGCCACATTATCTGTTACGATCTTTAGTGGGACCCCAAATCTGGAGATGATATTTTCTTTGAGAAAGCTGCATACCACTTTAGACGTAGCATGCTTGGTTGGGATGGCCTCCACCCACTTAGTAAAATAATCTGTTGCCATGAGGACATAATCATGTCTAGCACTTGAAGATGGGTTGACTACCCTAATGAAGTCAATACCCCACTGCTTAAATAGTTCCTCGATCACTACCAGCTTGAGAGGTAAAGCAGGCAGCTTAGGTTTTCCAATGAATTACTGACATAATTCACACCTACGTACCCATTTGTAGGCATCCTAGAATAGCATGGGCCAATAATACCTTGCTCATAGAATTTTGTGCACTATCACTGATACAAAAAAATGTCCCCCATAGGCCAGATTATGGAAAGATTCTAAGAGTCTTTCTTATTGCGCCTTGTCAACACAACGAAGAAATGCCCCATCCAAGTTTCTCTTGTAAAGACCATTGTCCCACAGAACATAACCGACTACTTTCAATTTGATATTCTATTTCTATTTAAAAGAAAGATGAGTGGGACACTCACCATATGTTAGAAAATGAGCAATGTCAGAATACCACTCGTCAATAGTGGCAATAAAGAGGACCGTAGGCATGCCTTCGATCTCTACTTCTTCACTTTCTACTTCACCTGGAATGTTGTTGGCAATCAACTGGCAAAGACCCTTTCCCAATACGAGCTTGGTTGGTTTGATGTCCAGATCAAACTCCTAAGTTTTGGCAATCTAGTTACCTCTCTTCGTACCGAACTCTTGCTAAGTCAGAATGGATTTTACTATTGTGTCTGGTACGAGAACTTTAGTGTGAGAATTTAGGATATAAAACCTAAAATGCTTGACCGCTTTGACCACAGCGTATGCATGCTTCTCTATAAGGGAATATTTCAGCTCATGATCCTTAATTGGATAACTCATGAAAGAGATAGGAGATTCTACACCTTCTATATTTTGTTGGACCAGAATAGCCAATAGTGTATGTTCAGAGGCATAACTATATATTTTGAAACTTTTAGTATAATCTGGATAGACCAAGATTGGTGCACGGGTAATTGCTTCCTTAATTTCTTTGAATGATGATTTGCCTTCAACAGTCCACTTGAATGTAGCATTGCCTTTCATCATGTTGACAATATGATGGGTTTTCTCAGCAAAATCAGGAATAAACCTTTGGATAAAATTCACCTTTCCAAAGAAAGAGTGAATTGTAGTCTTGTTGGTAGGCAGAGTAAGTTCCTGGATGGATTTGACTCTTTCTGAATCAATTTTAATACCTTCTCGAGACACGATGTGTCTGAGAAGTTTCCCTTCAGTTACTCTGAAGACAAATTTATTTGGGTTTAAATAAATACCATTCTGACGACAACGTTCCAGTATCTTTTGCAAATGGTGAACATGCTCAGAATGATGTTTTGAAAACACTGCCAGATCATCCAGGTATACATAATGAATTTTCCCATCTCATCTTTGAAATCAAGATCTATCACCCTTTGAAAAGTGGTGCATGCATTTATCAGACCAAAAGGCATTCTTTGGTAAGCGAATGTGCCCCAAGACGTGGTGAACACTGTCTTGTGTTGATCTTCTTTTCCAACTTCGACCTGATTGTACCCTGAAAATCCGTCTAACATTGATAACATTTTTGAACCTATTACCATCTACAGAACTTGATCCATGATGGGAAGAGGGTAGTTATCTTTTAAAGACAATTGATTTAAGTTTCTGAAATCCACACAGATTCGAATTTTGCTATTCTTTTTTCTGACTGGTACTATGTTGGCAATCTATGTTGAGTGATAGATTGGAAAAATTATCTAGACATCCAGCATCTTTTATATCTTAGCTAAAATAGTACCTAAGATTTTTAGATTATATTGCCTAGATTTTTTCTTGTAAGGTACAGAGTTGGCTTTTAGGGGAATGTCATGATGGATGTCATTTGGCCTGAGTGATTTCAGATCATCATAGGAATAGGCCAATACATCCATATACTGGTGGAGTAGACTATCAAGCTCAAACCTTTCTTTGGGAGTGCAACATTTCCCAATGTTTACCATCTTAGGATCACACTTGGTTTCTAAATTTACCTAATCAAAATCTTGAGAGTATTTTGAATCTGTTCGTTGTTGTTTAACAAACCTATCATGGTTATCAAACAACTTCTCTAGGGAAACCAGACATTTGGGAATCTTATTCCCCCTAAGCTGTAGGAAATCTTCACCTGTGTTCGCATTGGTCTCAGGAGTTGCTTCACATTCTTGAGATTCACTACCTTCAAAACATAGTTGTTTAAAACTATCTTTTTGCTCTAAAAAAGTGATGATTTGATCATCATTGTTAAATACTTGCCAGTGATCGGCATTATTTAGTACACTTGGTCAAAAGACCAGCTCAATAGTATACTTATCTCCCTTAAAGTCTGGGTGAGGGACTAGAAGGGTGGCATAGACAACCAATGCATCTGCTCGGTCATTGAATTCCCTCAAAATGGCAGAGATGTTGAAAGCATCAAAATTTTCAATCTGATCCCAGACCAGGTTGTGATAGTGGTGCAACCTTTCATTTTTTGTTTGATAGAGGTTCCTCACCTGGCAGACTATCAACTCAACATCCCCTTTAGCATGGATTAGCCTAATGCCCCTTTCTCTAGTAGCCTGGAGTCCAAGCAATAGGGACACATATTCAGCCATGTTGTTGGTATTGTTGAACTACAATTTGTAAGACAAAGGAATAATATCTCCCTGAGGAGATACCAACACAACCCCAGCTCCCAAACTAGTAGAGGAGCAGCTGCCATCAAATTCCAAGGTCCATACCTCGTTAGATGCTACTTTTCCTATGAAAACTCCTTTGCTTGGGGGAAGAGGCTCTTCCATGTGTTCATTTTGATTTGTCAATTTTCCCACTGCACCAGCTAAACACAATCTCAAGTTATCGCTTGAAGGAGTTTCATCAGATGTCTCATGGGTTCCATCTGTAGATAGGAAATAGTTGCCCATGCCTGAGGACTCAAATAAAATTTGAGCTTCTGATGTTGACGATCGAGTAACTACATACCTTGCTTCTTTTTCAGGAAACAACTTCTTCATGACACCTTGAACTAGAATCCTTGCTTTAGACAAGTCCATACTTAGCTCACCTCCAAATTTTTGCAAAAATTCTGCCAAAGTAGGATGCCGTAAGATGCTGGAACATCAGCCACTAAAACTATCATTTTAATCCACTTTTATGGAAAAGCTGTGAAGGCATATTGAGCATCTTTTATTTGACCAAGGAGAGGGACTTGCTTATTTTCCATGGAAAAACACCTCCCAAAAGTTTTGGTTAAAGTTAAGCCAAGAGAATTTGCCACTTTCATGGGCATGACATTATCTGAAGCTCCAGAGTCTATAATACAATTACTCAGTTTATAACCATTTATAAGTAGGGAAACATATAAAGGTTCTATTTTCTTGAGAGCGATAGGAGGATTCACAACAAGATTGTTTTGGGCTGGTTTATCTTTAGGGGGATCATGAACGGCCTTCAAAAAATCTTGTCCTACAGGGACAACTTTGTTTTTTACATATTCTACTAACCTATCAAACTATTCTGGGTTAGCTCTCAAATATTCAACCTCTATCATTTGAATTTTAGTCTTTATAGCATGATCAATTATATCAAATAACTGAAAAGAACTTGCAATAGAGGAAGAGAGTCCATCATCAGGGACTTTAATAGGTATGGCACTGGTCTGAGTAATAGAAGTGGAAGATATCGGGTGATTGGGAGTACTTACTTTTTTATGGGTTACCTGATCTTTTGATTGTGGAGGCAATGGAGTCCCTCATTTAGTGATGGAAACTACTAGCTGGGGTTCTTCTTCTACCTTTCCTTTGTCAGTTTGTGAAGCCAACTGATTTTGAGATCTGGTGAAAATAGCGTAAGATCTATCCAAAACGTCCCCTTTACTTCCAGCCTCATCTTGGTAATCCAAGAAACTAATATTGGAGTCGCCAGCTAATTGTTCTTCCTACTCATTGAAGGGATTAACATCTTCTTGTTGGTTCAACTGAGGTTAGAATGAGTTTTCATGTTCAGCCTCAAGGTAACTGACCACTGAATTGGCAGGCACTGCTTCAATGGCTAATCTCCCTAGAGGGGGAGGTAGGCGATTGGATTTCCCTTGGTTCTAGGTAGCATTACCCTGATATTGCTAATTTTGGAACATTCTCTTGGGCGTGTATCGATAAGTAGGAGTAGATGTACTTTGGGCCATTTGCCTCTTCAAAGCTATTAGTTCATTCATCAATTTCTGCACCATAGGATCTATAGTACCTGAAGAACTTTCAACAGATGAAGAGAATTTATTTTTACTAGGGTCTTTTCTGATCTTACCTACTAGGATAAGATCATCCTCAATCTCAGTAGCCAAACTTTGAGCCAAGGCTAGATCCATAGGGCCAGCTCATCTTAACAGGAAACTTACTTTGAGAAGCTACGAATTGATAAAAAAACACTTGAAATTTTCTGGCGTGGGCTGAGCCATAGTTGGAATCCGGTTTCTCAACTTGTTGAATTTAGCTATGAAATCCCTCATGGGTTCCTGGGATTCTTTTTTTAACTATGTTAGCTGAGCCAACAAAGCATGTGCATTTTTAGCAAGTTTAAACCTAGCTTCAAATTTGGACTTGAGCATATCCCAGTCTGTTACTGACCAAGCCTGCAGGTGATAAAACCAATCTGTGGTAGCTCCTTGCAAAGTTTCCAAAAAAAGTCTAACTGCTACATCTTTGAATTCCATGCCAATCACTCCACATGCTATGGAGAATGTAGAAATATTTTCATCGGGATGAACCTTTCCATCACCAAAAAACTTAGGAAATTTTTTCCTAGAACTACGAGGTAGTTCATACAAAGGTGCAATCAAATTAAGAGGACCAAAGGAATTTCCCCACGAGCCTTGAACCATTATGTTAGGATGATTAAATGGTGGGATAATAAACCTTGGTGGGGTATTTATAGGCAAGGTGTGATTGATAGCAGAAAAAGAAGCTCTACCTTGTGTTGGTGACCTGATAAGATCAGGAGGGAGACTCCTAGATCATTGGAGGAAAGGCGGTGGAGGAAATAGATCAAAATTACTCTGCTGTACCAACTCAAACACAAGGTCAAAAACACCATTAGATTTTGACTTCTAGTGTAGCGTGGAGTTTCCAGATTTTAAATAGAAAAGGAACTGAAACTGCTTCAAGCTGAAGCTTTAGGCTTCAAAATGCATGTTTGCGTCCCCAGCAGAGTCACCAAAAAACTATTGGGTGAATATTTTGTCGTCAACTCACTGATGATAAAATGAGTATATCAGCCATAGCATAGGGAGATTTACACCATGAAAAGTATGGGTTTACCAAATCTAAATGAAGGAAATCTCTCCTCTCATCAAGGGGAGGTTCCCTATAAATATTCACACGCTAATATATATGTATATAATTAAGCAAAAAATAGCACATGGGGTGGTATAACAACATCTACCTCTCTTTTTTCAGAGGTAATGTACAAAGAACAAAAGGGAGAAATCTTGGTCTTTAGCTAACAACACTCCTCTTCTTTCAGGAATGGTATCAAATGGAGAGCAGGAGATCACCTGAGATAACAAAGTCCATAAGAACACTCACGTAAGCACAAAGTCTTTCGTAGCTTCTTTCACCGATTCGAAACAAACGTAATCATAGAATAAAATGAAGCACAAAGTCTTCACCTGAAACTAAAAAAGATAACTAAATATTCAAGGATAAAGATAGCTCAAAGTCTACTCTCTATCTTTTAGAAGCGCTCTTAGATAAAATAAACACACCCACTTTGCTTATTAAATTAGATAAACAAGAGATTATTAGGAAAGAGAACATAAGAAACTGTTTCCTAGACAACACAGATAACTTCAACACAAAGTCTAAAATAAACTTGTTTCTCATTCATTCAACAAAATATGATTTACAAGTTTGAGCACAAAGTCTCAAAAGTTGCTTCAATTTCAGCAGAGTGTTTGCTCTCTATATTTCCAAGATAATTTACAAATGAGGTCTCCACTATATATATGGAGAAAATCCTCAAAAACCAAAAAATAATAAAATACAAAAATATCTCGGTCAAAGATGACTCATCTTTGACTTTGAGATATTTTTTCAAAATATTTACATGTAATTACAACTTACAAAATTGCATGCACTTTCCACAAAATAGAAGTGCATAAGGAGAGAAGAAGAAAGAAGGGGAGAGATTCAGTTCTTGTTGCCAGATTTCTTCATATAGGCATTAAACATAGTGATGGATGCCTGAATTCTTATGTTGTCTGGAACCACTGTGTTCTTGGAGATGATTGTGGCTCTGATCAATGCGTCCTTCAATGTTGTGATGGCCTTAGCGTGACCAATTAACCTGGATTTTAGATTTTCCAAAGTTAACTGAGCGTTTAGAATATTGTCCATAGAAGACATTGAGAAGGATTTTTCTTCAAAATCTCTCCAAATCATCTCTTTGAAGCTTTGAATCATTTCTTCTACCAGAAGGAACTGATTGTCCTTAGAGGTCAGGTTGCATGGCAGCTCTTCTAGTTTATTCAGTAGGCTTAGGTCACTCTTCTCACTAGCCTCCTTGAAACCTTTAAGATAATCAATTAGATCTTTGAGTACCTGGATCCTGAAAATCAGTGACTCCTTGATTTCAACATAGGAGTCCTTGCTGGAGATGACACCGATAGATATCAAGGTGCTTTTCTTTAGATCTTTCATCTCCTTCCATCTGCTAAGATCCTTTTCTAAACTATCGATCTCTTGAGAGATAAGGGAGACAAAGTCATCTAACTCTGCTTTTACCTTCTTCATCTTACCCATCCTTTCTATAACCTCTGATAACAAAGAAACTCCCTGAGTATGCATCCTTTCAATATAGTCCTCCAAGACTTTTTCTTTTAAGTAAGTCTTTTCTACTTTTTGAATGACTGGGTCATTTATGGAGAAGGCCTCTGGAGTTGCTGCTTCAGGAGGAAGAGTGAACCTTCTTATTACTGCCGTTAGCTGCTCTACCTTGGCCTTGTAATAATCCTTCATCTCCTTCTCTCGATCAAATTTTTGGACCATGATGTCCATAACAGACTGAAGGTCACTTTTTGCACCTTCGTGAGTAACTTTGATAAGTTTAACATGAGAGATGGAATAGCTGCTCATTTTTAAACCCTCAAGAGTTGCATCTTATGGAGGTTTGGCAATTTCCAAAAAAATTTGCCCTTTTTCCTCGACCAATTTGGAGAGAATGTTTGGCCTCTTTAGAGCCTTAGCTTTCACCAGCACTATTTTGCCAAAGTTGAAGTCATTTGGAGAAATGTCCAACTTCTTCCTTTTGGGGGTGAATGCTGACATCTAGGGTGGGAGAGAAGTACCTATTATGGTAATGGTTCCCTCTATTGGTGTTACTGCGGTAGCTTCTATACTGCTGGTGGTGACAGTAGTCATAGTTGGAGTGACTGGCAAAATTGTACCAATCACTGATTCTAGCTCTGGTGTAGGGCTTGCTGCCAAGTTGGAGGAAGGAGATGATAAACTAGGGATGGATGTAGAAGAGTGGGGAGAACTTCTAGAAGCACCTTGAAGATCACTGAATATGACTCTAGAAGGAGAGGCAACTCTAGAAGAGGGAACACTGATTAGAGAGATAGGAGAAGAGGGTACCATGGGAGACTGAGGAGGAGAAGGAGAGACACTCTTGAGTGGCTACACTTCTTCTGGTGAGAGTGGAGGTCTGGTGCTTGGTTGCCCTGATGGTTGATCATCTATCTCTATTGGTTGGGCTGCCTATGTTTGAGGGCTCAGTTCCTCAGTTTCTTTTGCTGCCACTTTAGGCTCTTTTACAGTCTTAGATTTCTTAGATACAAAGATGATTCTAGGCTTGTGAGGCCTAGAAGGGGAAGGTACATCATCTTTGTTTTTGGTTCTATTTTCAGTCTTCTTCCTCATCTCTGCTTGATATTCAGACTCGGATCCTATGATGAATTCTTTCAAGACAACCCCTTTGGCTGCTAACCAAGCATGGTGTTAGCCAATACTGGTTCAAATCTTTTCCTCAGAGAAGTTAGCTCTTTCTGAGACCACTGTGTTGGAGGAAGAGGGGAACTAGCAACCTTCTCTACTAGGTATCTTCTATTGATAACATTTTTATCATCGATCAGGCCAGAGGGGATCTCTGCAAGTCCCAGATATTCGATCTACTCTAGTGTCAGCCTGCAGAAGTCCATTTTCTTGATTTTCTCAGCTGGCCTTAGGTTGATCCAGATGTCTTCAATCATGGGCTCATGGAACTGGGTCTTCCTCTTGATCTTATCCTTAACACCCCTATAGTTAAATTTTTCCCTTCTCTTAAATGGTCTTAAAGTGACCATTTGCATTTTAGTTTCCATGACCTTAGCTTTGGCTACTGTTGCAATGGAGTACCTACCAATCTCAATTGGAAACTTGAAGTCTGGTTTCTTTATCTCCATTTGTCTGGTATGCACGACAATCAATTGTTGGAAAAGTTCCATTAGTATTAGCTTATTTGAAGGGAACCTGGGGAGCATGTAGGGGTAGCCTTGGAAAAAGCCAACTCGAAGATAGTAAAAGGTGGAGAATTACAAGAACATGTAGCTGTAATCATTAACCACTATCTAGGCCTCATCTGATACTCTCTTTTGCTCAAGCTGAGGGTCAATGAGGCATAAAAATGTGGCAAAAAAGGCATCATTTACCCTCTTGAAGTGGCAAGTTGATCCTTGTAGAGTCAACTGAGGGTAAAATGAGTACACTAGGGTTGTCTTTCTATCCCCCTCTATGGTTAAGCTTAGAAAAGCTTGCATTATGACAGCTATGTACACAAAGTATGAAGTCATATAGAACTTGTAAGAGGTCTACACCTTGGATAGCTATTCATGAAGAGGATTGTAGATCTGCTCTCCCTAAAAGATAACATGCTTGCCCTAGAGGATGATCTTAATGAATGGATACATCTATTCATGAAATAGTGAAGAGGACGAGAGGCCTTGTACCCTACTGAGAAGGGTGATCAAGTCACCAACCTCTTCAATAAAGTCACTCCTCAAAATTTTTTATGGCCATCTTGATAAGCTAGTCCTGGGGGTCTTCAACCACTTATAGTTCATGACCTTCTTTTCCCTCTTAGGGTCTTTATCATATTCTTTTTGAGTGTCCACGAAGTCAATCTTGGTTACTTCAGTGGCTGGAGGGCACATGAAAACTTTGTCAATGAATTTGGGGTCCAACCGAATCACAATGTTGCCATTGGCATTTGAGACTGACCTAGTCTCTTTGTTGTAAAAGTGAGCACATTAGAGAATGAACTCAGTGTGATGTGCTGCTACTTAGAAGGTGGCCACTAGGTGGATGTTACTTTTGATGATCCTCTTCATCCCGGTGCTTAGATTCATCGCCTTTGTTTGTGCTAGGAATTCAACCATGTCCACGTGGCCGATCTTGGTGTCCCAGATGTCATCGACATTCGAGGAGACTGATGTGAGTGGGAAGATGCCCTGATACTTGTACTTCATGGTCTTCACCTTTTTTGGAGATGCTTCAGACATGGGAACTAGTTTTGGATGGATCAGTGCCGATGAACAAGAGCTCTCTGAAGATACTGCAGACATGATTGCGAGATTTGAGGAGAGTGGATGAAAGGGGGAAAGTGAAATTTAAGTGATCATGGTCAACGGTGTTCACTTAAAGAGGTTGGGTTGGATAAAGGACCAGAAAATGAGGAAGAAAGGGAGAGAAAAAGTCAACGCAAAAAATTCCTGGGAGTTGGAAAAATTCAAAGAAGGGATGCACGGGCGGCAAAATTTGCCACCCCTGCATGTTGGAATAAAAGAGTGCAAGAGCAGTGAAATTCACCACCCCTATAGGGATGACCTGCATAGGTGGAAAATTTTTCTGCCTTTGAAGGCTAGCGGAGGAAGAGGTAAGGGCGGCAAAAATTGCCACCCTTACAAGAAAGGCCTGCACGGGCAGTAAATTTCACTACCCTTGTAGGGAAAGCAAAGCAAAAAGTAGGGGCGGCAAAAATCACTACCCCTGTAGGGAAGGGTTGCTCAGGTGAAGAGAAAGACACATGACCAATGAACTTTGCCACCCTTAGGGTTAAATGCGGGTTGGGGGAAGGGAAAACCATGGGGAACGGGCAACAAACTTGCTGTCCGTGCAGGTTTCATCAAAGCTGTGGGTTTGGAGAGGGACGACATTTTTAGCTATCCCTGAAGGGATAAAGCATTCACATTAACCTAAAAATTATAAAAAGAATAAAAAAATAAGGAAGAATTAAGAAAAAGCAAAATAGATGCAAATAATGAGACCGACCTGGAAAGTCGCGCGTGCCACAAGCTCGAATCTGCAAAATTGCTCTTCAAGTTGCTCACTAGATTATCCAGACACAAAGGTCAGGAGGAGAGGAAGAAGCAATGAGAAGAAATGAGGCTCAAATCAGTTTATATGGGGTGAAAATTGACCCCAAAAACCTACTACATGTGATAATAAATGCTGTGCATAGAAATTGAGGCATGCTTGGGCGATAAAATTTGCTGCCCTTGCATGTCCTGGTGGGTCTGAATGCAGGGGCAAAATTTTTTTCCACCCTTGCAGATTAAGATGTAAGGGTGGCAAAATTTTCTGCCCTTGCGAGAAAAATGCAGGGGCGGCAAATTTTGCTGCCCTTGCTTTCTTAGGGTCAAAATGCACTGGCGGCAAAATTTGCCACCCGTGTAAAAAAGAAGAAAAGACCAACTCTGGAAGAGGCAGTTTGGAGGAGGGGTTCCTTGGTCGCAATGAGATCATGGTCACTTTAAGGTTCCTAGGCTAAGATGAGAATGAATTCAAAATTTGTCTCAAAAAATAGACTTAGAGAGACAAAAGACGAAACAAATAAGTTTTGTAGGGGGTTATTCCCAAAAACAGGCTAATTCGCTTTTGGAAACAACAATGTCCTCTTTCCTCCTCTTCTTATCAAGCCTCATTTTAATATTTATGTTTTTCTTTACAACATTTTTGATGATTACCTCATCATTCATTACATCTAGGTAAATCCACTCATGCACCTCTTTTTGGTGCTTGTACTCCAATTCCACATCATGTTGGAGCTTTAAAAAGTGCCTAGTAATGACATTGTTTAGGTCCCATGCCCTAAAACCATCTTTAGGAAATAGGTATGAGTACCTATGCCTCACAACCACTACAATGTCTTGATATTTCATCATCTTAGTCCTCCCTAGTTTATAAAACATCTTGTGGGGGACTATCTTTTTTTATATTCAAGATGCCATAAACTCCATGAAGCAATTGATAGGCCATATCCTCTTCTTCCAAATTCATTGACACGTATCTCGGTAGCCTGAATAGAGTTACCATTAACCCTTCCACTCAGATGATTGTGAAATTAGGGTAGATCTAGAAGCTAGCCATGTATTTCAATTTTGTTTTGACTTTTGGAAGGACCCTTGGCATCTTTTACTTAGTGATAGATTTATAAATAGGTGGATAAAATTTATCTATAATTATATTTATATTCCACTTAAAGTAGTGGATGTACAATGCAGAGAATGATTGGGGCAAAACTTATTGCCTCTTAGAGGACCATGTATTTGGACCTAATTATACAGTTGCATAGATTGCATCTAGTAGATAGCTCATCATAAAGAAAAGGGATCCATTATTTCATGTGTCATTTATGAAATGACTATATTCTTGCTAATAATATCCCCAAGTGGGGGAATTTACTAATCCTATAGGATTAAGTACAATAATGAAATAATCCTCATTTTTTATAACCAATATGTGCATTGCCAAATACTCTATTTAGTAAATCCAAGCTAATACTTACCCCTGACTTGAATTGATTGATAAGTAGGTCCCCTTGTTCATTCATGAAGACAACTCCTTTTGGGTCAGTCACCATTTGGGTCAGTCATAAGAAATATAAAATATTTAACTATCCTTTGTAAGACGATTATAAGAAGGAACCAAAAATGTAAATGGCATATAATGCAAGTCCTCCCACATTAAATTATAAGCACCCATTATATGGGATTATTGGTAATTATACACGACACATACCTCCTATGATTCAAATACCCTCTATTTCTTTCAATGATATTGAGATTAATGATGATGACTTTGATCCTCATTCTTTATTATTTGAAAATACCTTGATAAACACCCTTACATAATGTTATTATTGATAATGGTGAAAGCAAAAATGTTTTCACCATGACATTACTTACGTACTTGGGTTATACTCATCATGATTTGCATCCTTATACTAGATCAATTAGACCATTCAATGGGACCTCCAAAAAGGTTCTTGGTGAGATTGACCTACCTTTACAAGTTGGTCTTTCACATCTAGTTAATACCTTTTTAGTTATACCTTATACAAGAATATTTAATATGTTATTGAGAATAATTTGTATCTATAAACTTTGAGTAGTACCTTCTATAGTGCATGGGTTTGTTAAATACATTCATGCCAATCAGGTAATTACAATTTTCAAAATTCCATATGAGCATCCTTTGAACAAGAGAAACTTATACCCAGATAGTTAATTACCAAGTCTATTAAGGCTAGATTACTACAAAAAGGTAAGCAACATGTAATACTATTTACTATGTAGATGATACTTGAGAGACCATTATATCATATACACACAGTGGTTTCCACAGAATCCTCATCTACTGTGTACCATGTTCAAATATTCAAAGCACCTACACATGTTCCTATTTATTCTATTCCAAAGAAACCATAAAGCACTAAATGATGAGTTCTATAAACCCATACTCCCATTACTCTTACTATTTCTCAAAGACCATAGAGTCCTAATTTACATATGTAGATCATCAACAATACTATAGTGATAAATATTGCATCTATACATGCTCCTTAGTAGAGTCACCAGATTATTACACCAGGTTCATAGTGGGGAGATTTATAAAAACACCCTTTGGATGGTATCATAGGAGAGCCTTTCCCTTTCACATTTAAAAAAACCAAAAAAAAGAAAAAAACATATAAAAATCCAAAAACACTTTTGTCACCTACATATTATATTCGCTCCTTGGCATATATGTGTTAGTTTCATGTTGATGGACAGAATATTGGTTACCTCTACATATGCATGTTTGTCATGATTCTAATTTAGGGTAATATATGCATACTTATCTACATGATCTATTCTTATTTTAGATGTTTGGCCTTCCCTACACTCATGCCATATTAATATTGGGGGCATCCACTTCTATGATCATGATACTTCTAAGTTATATCATTCTATTATCACTCTACATTATCATGTTTTGAGCTCATATGTACTTACACATGATTTTATCCATGATTATATCTTTCATAGGGTAATTGATATGCTATGCACTTGACATTTTTTACTAACACATTTGATCCATGAGCTACTATGATATGTTTATATTGGTTTTTTATGCTTTCCTTTATGCAGTTCCTTGAGTGTCTTACCTTGATATTGTCTTGCTTATTCAAGAATTTGAATATGCTTATTTGTTTGCATCCACTATGCATATGTGTGCTTTATTTAAAATTTGAACATGTCATTGATTATTTTATAGAAATTTGAATCTGTCATCCTTAATTTTATGGACATTTGACTAATTCATGTCCCTTTAATTGTGTGCCATTTGAACATGCCCCTTATTTTTGGTCTCCTTAGACCATTATCTTTTGACTTGATTTTGAGTGATCTTATATGTGTGGTTGATTTTATTATTAAGATTGTACTTTTACTATCTCAACATTTCCATGATAATTATCATGCATCTTAATCCTTCATTTCATCACATTATTCTATGAACTTCAATGATAATTTTACCTAGACATATTCCTTCTTTATGATACATGGTTACATTCATAGATTATGTAGTTTTATTATCCTTTAAGGTGAGGTAAGTACTGGTTCTGATTCTTTCCTCACCTTAAAAGGGGGGCATATCAGTGGGGGCATATCATAGAGACATGCTATTCACATTTGGCACAACTTTAGATTCACTGGGGACATATCATATAGGGATGGATTACACACATTCAAATTTTTTAGATTTAGTGGAAGCATGTAGTATAGGCATGGCTTTCACAAATTTATAGTTTCAAATTTAGTGTGGGCATGGTTTGGAAGAATGTTCTCCACACCTAATCAATATTCAACATATCTAGATTATAATGGGGGAATTTTTTGGAAACATGTTCTCCACATTGGTACTTATTTTATTTTTTAAATTTATCTATATATAGTTAGGGCATGTTTTGGAATCATGTTCTCCACACTTTAATAAATTATAAATTTACCAAATTACATACTTATATAATTTAGATTCATAATTGTGACAAAATTCTATACATTGGTACCATTGTTATACATATTTTTGAGAATGAAACATATCTAAAGTGTATATGCTATGCATTATACACCTAATATTAAAAAAATCCAAATTAGTTTCAGATTTCAAACCTCTTCTATGGATTATTAACATATCATGGAATTTTACACACTAATACTTAAGATGGACTTTTATGGACTATATTGAGCTAATCTACTGTAATAGTTGGTTCAATTTTTGTATGGTTGATGTGATTAAATCACCCAATCTTACCACATTTTTAAGTTTGACATGATTGTATCATCTAACCTTATCAAGTTATAAGTATAATTGGGTTGTACAATCGAGATTATGTCAAATGTCAGGAGGCAACTCACCTTTTCTCCAAGGTTGGGGGCATGTGACTTCCAATCTCTCTCTATTTCTTTAGATATATGCACTTTATATATATATTTGTCCTAATCTCAATTTTAGAGCCTTATAATGATATATATTTTCAAATCAACTTGCCAATAGGCAAGGTGGTTACATTGAATATTACATCCTAATTCTCCTCTAGACTCATTAATCTATTAATTTCTAGATTTTTTGGTTAATGATTGGTTAAATTATTGTGTTAGGTAGCTGGATTTATAATATAATAATTTATGGAGAGTTATATACTACTTATAATCACTTTATTAACTATTCATATTTTTTTATGGTAAATTATGGTCATGATTATTTAGTTTATTTAGTTATAATAATTTATTATGGATTATTTCATGATATGGTATAACTACTATTTATTTCATTGAGGTGGATATAGGATGGTGTCCACCCTCCACACTATCAATGAGGGAGGGTATCATCAGGGAGGATGAAGTAGATGTAGATGAGTGGGGGATGAAACAACAAGGCTAAAACTCCTACACACACCACATAGCTTAGGATCTTGTTTGATGTTTGATGATTGTTTTATATTCATTAATTCATAACATGCATTATATTACTAATGTGTTTCC